>KQ085890.1:0-68758 GCA_001020605.1 Schizopora paradoxa
TTACAGCTGTTTGCGAAATGGTAGGCGGGTCCCAAATTTTAAAGTAGGGCCGCGAGAACGGGAGATCTGTTGACGTACTGAATTTTGTTTTACGAAAGGATGTACCGATGATTCCCCTAGCGAGGACGCGTTATATGTGTCGCTTCCATCGCTTTCATTCGTCTGGTTCCCTCCAGGAGGTCTTGCTGCTCTGGTCAGACTTGTGCGAAGAGAGCACAGAACCCTTTGTGAAGCTCCGTTGCAAACGAAGGGCGACCTCTTAGCTGGCCTCGACCGCTCGGAATCTCCCGCTTTATTGCTACAGCAGCACACTAACATTTAGCGGCCCTACTTTAAATTTTGGGACCCGCCTACCATTTCGCAAACAGCTGTAATGAGCTGCGTCACATGTTAAGCCATCAATCTATATGATATCTCGACGTGTTACTTACTTCTTCCACCTTGGATACTGGGATTGGGACCTCTCCCAAACGTCCCATCATCTGAACGGTCTGCGGGCCTGTCTTTCCCACTCTTCTATTCTTCCGCATGGTATGTAAGATGTATCAACAATGCCGACGCGTCGAAGGTGTTTCGAAAGATACCAGGCAGTTGTTTGCGAGGCACGACGGCTGAGGCTCGCTGCGAATGGTTGCCAAGTGAGATGGGTGAAAGAGAGTTGGATGAGGGCGGAGGCTCGTTGCGACGGAGGGATTAAAAGGACGGGCATACAAAGAGACTGAGCCATCGGAACTGTCAAAGAACGAGGATGCATGAGGGACTTTGGTCACAAGTTTGGTGGACGAGTTGGACAACTCAAAGCATGTCACAGAAACAAAGAGGAAGTACCGGAAGTTGCCGAGAATCCCTCGCAGTCTCCCAAGTTGCCATGCCTCAGTCCAAGAAATCGGCCAGTTTGCAATTCGCGAGGCACTTTGTTGTCTCTGTCTCGGGATAAAACTCTCATACTAGTAACATGGAAGTAAAACAGACTTGGAGATCCAAGAATTTGAGGACGTTCCGATCAAAAATCACAAACGTACGAGGTGTCCACTTCCGGGAGGAATTAGGATCCAGTACTTTTGTATAGAAGAAGCTACTACGATATTCATCGGTTCGTAGACATACCTATCGATTTATATCGTGAAAAAAATTCATACAACAAGCCCCACTTGCCGAAATACCTGGATCTGAAGATGATCGTCAGATTACATGTAATAAGAGAAGACGAGAAGACGAGTTTTCACTTCGACATATCTCACCCCAGCAATGTGCGCGCGAACAATACCTCTTCCGACCTTTATGGCGGCTGATTTGAGCATCGCAGCCAGACTACCCCCGGTGGCTGCCACTGAAAAGCACCACCTGCTAATGGGCAATTTGCGGCCGCCGGAAGGCAGTTAAAGGAGCAGAGCCGCAGGGAGCGAGGTCAAGAAGGTCATGGCAGGAGGGAAACCTCGCTTGCATTGTCAGCCTAAAGAACCAAGTTGAAAGTGAGCCTGTTTGATAGATCTCTGATGAGAGGTCAGCCTCGAACGCCCCACATTGCCGATCTGGCGAAGAGCTTGAGCTGACACCATAGATTGAATCTCAGATTGCTCATAAAAGAGCACGTCTAAGGCTGGTAGGTCTGCTGGAGTGGCCGAAGGCTGGGCTGGATCGCATTGGAATCGAAGACATCGAGCCATCCGCCAAGCCGCGTAACCTGGTCTTCAGAACCGCACTGAATAATGGCGGTAAGAGGCCGAACTTGAAAACCTTCGGGTACGTCGCTCAACAGATTCGAATGATGGCAAGCCTTTCTTCACCAAGCGTCAATATTGAGTGGACACCAAAAACAAATTCCATTGAATTTTGCAAATTTATCAGTATGGTGGGCGCATGTTCTAACGGCGCAAGTGGCTGGAAGGTATAAGCCTGCGACATACCTCAACTGTAACTACTGTAGCTTTCGCCCGTTCGTCCCACAGGATTGATCCTATCAACCTTGAATAGTCAGTAGAGCTTTTCTTACCGCTGGTGGTCAAGGTGAGTGTTCAGGAAAAACTAAGTGAGGAGCGGCGGCTAGGCGAACTTTAGAGCAAGTAACGAGCAAGGAAGATGAAACGCACCATATCAAACCCATCCTCCACAACGCCCCCCAGTCAACCTGCGTGATGTCGCCTGCAGGAACGAATTCGTATAACCCTTAATAAACACATAACCTTTAATACAAGAACCAGATGGCGTCACAGACAAGAGGTGGGCGGAAATGGAATTTTCGACCCCGTCCTCCCAAAGTCAAAAGGACCCCGAGAACCGGGATAGCATAGACCACCCTTCCTCGTATAGTAAGTGGCGATGTCCGCTAGAGTTACCTGGTGCTTACCCTCTTCAGCTCCGCCCTCCCTCGCTCCGCAACGCGGTTGCATAGCGCGGAAGAAATAGTTCGCACTATCGCACACCGACTCTCCAACAGAAAATACGAAGAAATCAAAATCAAAATGTTCCTCTTCCCCGGTTTTCTTGAAAACTTGGAATTACACTGTGTAAAGTGGATGCTTCATGATAGAGGCGATTTCATTTTTCTCTGCTTGATAGTGCTCACATTTTGGCAAAACACCGTCTCAAGACAAGATCAAGGGATTTATGGCCCCCGAGAACCGGGGGACCACCCACCTTCGATCGAGCACGGTGTACCCGATTCAGATCGCGCCCCCCTCTTGGTCACAGACGACATGACTTACCGTGTACAAGTATTTGCAGTTGTAGGTCCTTTGGTAGCTAGCCGGACCACCAGCTGGCAAAGGCGACGAACAACATCCTGGCCCTTTAGAAAGAAAGCAAATCCTACAATACATGGCGATACACTCTATATCAAGCATGATGGCATAAAAGACATGATCCGTTATAGTAGTCCACTCCGCTAGAAATCCCCGAGGTCAACTTCGACCTCGTTCACCAGCATGGATTCAAAGGTACGTTTTTGAGGTTTTGTCGTACCGTTACCCATGGCTGCAGCAGGTAGAGGTGAGACCGATCGAGTAGGAGCGTTGTGGCTCTCCAGACCAGAAGTCGGTAAAAGCAGTGGTGAATCTTTTGGCGTTGCATTGCTGGCGGTGAAAGATTAGCGAGAAGTTCGCTTTGAGCGACAGATCAAGAACCAACCTCGACTTCAATAAGCTAGGCGTGCCAGAACGAGAGGCTGCAAGGGCAGCTTTGCGATCGCGGAACCTCCTTTTTGCATTTTCAGCTTCTGCTCTCCGTACGGCTTCGAGATTGGCAAGTCGATTCCGTTCGTTGACAAGAGCAAGTGGGTCCACTTCTTTCTTCGCTTCGAAACCTTCCGTGGCCTCGTTGAAAGCCTTCAATTTTTCTTCGAGTCTAGTTATTTCAGGCATGTCGTGTCGTTTCCGTGCCAGATTGAGCTCTTGCATTATTTTTGACCGTTCGAGGGTCGACATGGTAGCAGACATTTTCGAAGGGTGCAGACTTTGTTTCCTGGCGAGCATAGCATTGATGTCGGACTATGGCCGAACAGTTTTGTTTGCTCAACTGTGCTCAAGTGAACATACAGCGAGTGCGATGAACCTACCTCCGTTATTCGCTTTTCCAAAAGATACCTCATGTGTTCGAGTTTCTTGTCCAGGTGAAGCTTGTAAGGCATCTTGACGTTGTCAACATCGTACGAGCTTTTCAGACGTCTGAACTCTCGCTACTAACTGTTCAACATGACTGAAAAGTATAAGACAAAGCCACGTACGTCCGTGAAGGGAGAATTCGAGACCCTTTCCATAGTAAACAACCTGACCGATTTCCCATGTCTTAGCTGGAGTTGTTGATCAAAGTATTCGCCGTCAATCTTGTAAGGCTTCGGTAAAGGCGGACCAAGGCCTTTCGCATGGATGTGAGAGGCTAGCACCGAGCGGTGTGCACTATCATACCTTGGATTTCGCATATCCGATAAACCATCCCTTCATCATCTTGACCAACGAGGTATCTGACCCAACCCCCTAGCAACATACTTCAGCGTTGTATTTTTATAGAGTATTTAAGAACTCGCCCTTAGCGAATTCTTCAAACCAAGTTCGCTTCGACTGTTTGCAAAGAGAATCTCGTGATATCCGTAACCTTTCGAGATCCCGAAGAGTACCAAAAGGCATCTCTTCCGGTTGATATTTGTCGAGGAGGCGTTGTTCTCTTTCTTCGTCTTGTTCGAATCTGCTGATTTGGCCGTCTTCATCCTCGTCATCGGACATTTCCATGTCCATCGGGGATGAGGAACGATCACGCTTCGGGGAGTCCGGCCTCGACTACAACAAGGTGAGAAACCGTATTCGGTGCAACAAACTGAACCCAATACCCTCTTCTTGTCGCCTTTGGCCTTTCGCTTCGCTTTCAGTTCGTCCAGTTTGCGAGACTTTTCCTTTGTGGCCCCTCGGACAGCGTGAACACCTGAAATGCGAGGTGAGTATAGTGGCCTCAAGAAAGCAAGATAGTGTGCACGTTTCGCAGCCTTGGAGACGTTATCAGATTCGCCTCGCTGAGCTCTATGCATCTGGTCGAGGTTCCGCTTGTCTTGAAGACGCTGCATCTCCTCCATACGTTGACTGAGGATCTCCTCGCGCTCGACCTCTGGCAGCTCCATCAGCCTGATCGATTCGAGATAGAGGTCAGTCATGGTGGTATGAGTCAAAGGTTATAAACAAGTGCTGCTCCGTACTTGTGCCGATCTGCCTCGTCAACGAACTTTCCCTCAAGCGGGTAAGGGTTCGCGTCGTCCTCTTCGCTTTCATACTCCTCTTCACCATCCGAGTCTGGCTGTGCGCTGTGAGAATGAGAGACTCATGTGTCAGAAGACTAGATAAGATCGGATAGAGAACAAGAGAACAAAAACATACTCTGCCTTCCTTCGCTTGGATGATGATTTGGATGAAGATGGACGGCTCTTTCGTTTCTTCTCAGTGGCCCCAGCGAGCTCGAGGAGTTCATCCGAAAAGTCGCCTTCAGAGTCGGACATCTTTACTGTGAACTGTGAATGTTGCAAGGGACCGTGCTGCGAGACCGTGATGGTCTCTGCTCAGAAACGTTGAGTGCTCGCGGGAGGAGAGTTGTTGGGTTACGTGTTTGGTACTCACGCTAGGGTTAGAGCGGCTGTGTCGCCGACCTTTCTCTCTCTTCGACTTTCACTTCGATTCGACGACATTTTAACCAAAAAATGAGCAAAAGAAAGCTCGATGCGACAGAGAAGAAGCTTCATCAAGCAATTCTCGCAGGAAACCAAGCGGTACACAATTTTGTATCACTGAACGCTTTTCCCACGACTTACGAAATTTGTTAGACGTTAACACACAAGCAAGTAGACGCTGTCGTCCCCGATAGTGCAGCTCGAACGCAAGCTTTAAATGTTCTGCTTGGAACTGTATGTATTTGACATAAAACACTGGCTTATATCTAATGAAACCATCTTAGGGTTTAATACGAGCTTTACGGGATGCAAAAGGTGCACTGTCCTTCCGAGCTGTTGCTCAGAAAGAACTGGATGTGTGAGTGAACTTCATTCCCATCAAAAAATAATTACAGCTGTCCCTCAGCAAGAAAGATCTATCCGACGAAGAGTCGCTGGTTTTGAATCACATTCAAGCGGCCCAGAACGAAGGTAACATTCAACCGTTACTCCATGGCTAACCGAACTCAATCGATTACAGGCATCTGGACAAAGCATCTTAAAGCAAAGACGGACCTTCATCAGACTGTTATCGACAGATGCTTGAAAACGCTGGTGCAGAAACAGATTATCAAGTCCGTCACTAATGTCAAAGTGAGTTCTTGTCGAGAAAAGACTAACCCGCTCGCTGATGATGAATAGCATCGGACAAGAAAAACATATATGATGGCTCATCTTGAGCCATCTGTGGCGATAACAGGGGGACCCTGGTATACAGAAAATGAGCTCGACACGGCATTCATTTCTCTACTCTTATCAGCGTGTCTTCGTTTCATCCAGGAGAAGGTAGGCTTTTCGCCGACGCGGCACTCGACTGTACTTAACGTTTCACAGAGCTTTCCTAAAACTAAGAACGACAACCGTCTACTATACCCAACAACGAACGCGCCCACATACCCGACTGCCCTACAAGTCAAGACCTTCCTCTCGAAATCTAGAATCACGGAGACTGAATTCAGCATTGAACATATCGAGACATTGCTCAATGTTCTGGTAACGGATGGTGAAATAGAAAAGGTAACTATTCTTTCCTTCATCGAAGCCGGGTTTAAAATGATACATCCCAGCTCCCTGCATTCGGCATGGCTCTTTGGGATGCCAACGCGCATCAGGATGAAGCTGAGGAGTCGAGCGAGGAGGAATTGCCGTCGAAAAAGAGGAAGAAGAAAGGCGAAAGCTCGAAAGCGCAGAAGAAACGGCGTAAGAAAGGAAAGGATTCGGACTCAGAACAGGAGCCAGATAATGACAGGGAGACTATCAAGGAAGACCCAACGACCGATGAAGACCAATCCTCTTCGAAAAAGAAAGGGAAGAAAAAAGAACCAGAGAGTGACGAGCACGGTGAGTCCGCGCCGAAATCTCCGCGAAGAGTTTTTCAAGATCTTTCTTGACATCGGTGTAAAGGTCTGAACCTTGGAGTCGTTGAAGAATTCGGCGGTGGACATGTTTATCGAGCCGTACGGAAGGAGGCGATTTCGCTGGGTTGGACACAAGCACCTTGTGGCCATTGTAAGCAGTTTTCGTTCTGCAATGAGAGAGGTCCAGTGAACCCAAAAGGCTGCGAGTACTATGACGGCTGGCTGTCCAGTGCGATAGTCGACGGCAAATAAATACGCAATAATCACGAATAAAACTTCATAAATAAAGTTTGGGGAAGCTCGCTTCGGACTGCCTGCCATAATTGGCTCGCTAAAGTCAAACTCGGTATAACGGCTTTCGATGTTCAACCTCTGACGTTCACCACTCTTTCACTCCTCCATGAACGTCCTCGTCTACGATGGACCGGGCGCGTCCCAGACATCCGTATCACTTACCTTGAAATCACTCAAGGATCTCCTTCTCCCAAATTACACTGTGCAAACCATCTCTCCCCAAACTCTCGCAACAGCGCCATGGACAGCGAACTGCGCGTTGTTGGTCCTCCCTGGTGGACGCGATCTGCCTTATGTTACAGCACTGGGACCATCAAACGATAAAATTCGCTCTTATGTTCGCGGAGGGGGCTCATTTCTGGGACTGTGCGCAGGAGCTTACTACGCTTGCAAACGCGTTGAATGGGAGGTTGGTACTCCGATGGAAGTCACTGGAGATCGCCCTCTTCGATTCTTCAACGACGTTGGTCGGGGATGCACCTACCCCGGCTTTAGATACGAGACTGAAGAAGGCGCAAGACCCGTGAAGATACAACTTCACGGCAGCGACTCTGAGAAACAACCTTTCATCGCGGCGGAAGGTCTCTATTATAACGGAGGCGGGGACTTCGTCAACGCATCTACTACTCCAAACATCGAGATCCTTGCAGAATACACGGAAGGAGATGCAAAAGGAAAAGTCGCAGGCGTCTTCTGCAAGGTCGACAAAGGCAACGCAATTCTTTGGGGAATACATCCAGAATATTCGTTGACAGAACAACCTGCACTCCAGGCGATTGAAAAGGCACAGCCGAGTATCATGCAAGGGCAAGTTCAGACGATGGAGAAAGCCCGTCTAGACTTAATGCGGGACACTCTGGTGCGCCTTGGATTAGTCCTTCCCTCCCTTGGAGCACCTCAAACCATACGACCACTACCTCAATTCCTAGTGTCCGCTCCTTCTAAATCCGCGTCGTTGTCTACGTCCTGGAATAGTATATTAGATGCAGCCGGTCAAGAATCAATCCTCAAGGACCTGAACGATACATTTGTTTTTCATTCCCCAGCATCCACACAGGCCGCATACAGGGACGCTTTGGAGGCTGCATCAGCACCAGAATGCGAACACAGGCATATTATTGGGCATACCGATGGCTCTTCGCCCTCAAGCATCTTAACGCCGTCTTTCAATATTACAAAATATTTCGAGGCGCTTGAAGCGCCTCGCAGTAGCCACTCCGAGGAACCGGAAATCGGAGAAATAATGCTATTCGGCGAAATCGTCACGAGTACGCAAACATTGTTGGTCAAGTATGTAGCCGAGTCCAAACCGCGATATTTTCTCAAAAAAAATATTTTCAGGAATTCGAAGTTCATGTCCTTACTTCCTTCACCACTCGTTTCGCTTGCTGCCCAACAATTAAGCGGACGAGGGCGAGGGTCGAATACGTGGCTTTCACCGCCTGGATGTTTACAGTTCTCCCTCTTACTTCGAACCCAGCTCAGATCTTTTCCTGCCTCGAAGCTCGTCTTCGTGCAGTATCTATTCGGTCTTGCCGTAGTGGAAGCGTGCAGGACCGAGTCGATACTCGGCAAGCTTGGGGAACAGGTGCGACTGAAGTGGCCGAACGACATCTACGTGCTCTTGCGAGATGGGGGCATGAAGAAGATCGGGGGTATCCTAGTGAACACGAGCTTCACCGGTGGAACGATAGAAATAGTCGTCGGTAGGCTGATGAAACTCAATTTTGTACGTCCAGGTACTAAACCTTTTCGAAGGGTGCGGGTTGAATGTGTTGAGTCAAGATCCTCTCACGTCATTGGCGCATATAGCCAGTCAAGCTGGCGCCGAGGTGGATCTTACTATGGAGCTCGCAGCGGCGTCAATCTTGTCGACCTTCGAAGGGATGTGGAAGGAGTTCGTCGAAGGTAGGGGTTCATTCGAACCTTTCATGGACAAATACCTTGAGAGGTGGCTTCACTCGTAAGTACTCCAACTAATCACCTTACGCACCTTGGGCTCAACAGATTTTCTTCTCAGAGATCAAGTGGTCACACTCACCACTGTCGAGCCACACATTCCAGTGCGGATAGTCGGCATCACAAGCGATCATGGATTCCTGCGCACTATTCCGGAGGAACCTGGTCGTTACTCGCATCGAGGCGAATCCTTCATCGATCTCCAGCCAGACGGAAACAGCTTCGATATCATGGCAGGCTTGATCAAGGTCAAAACGTGAAATATCTCGGGCCCGTCGAGTGAAGAGCGAATTTATAGATATACGAACGATTTATTCTGTGCCACCATACCGAACATCCGCGTTGTCTTCTAGCCATTTCATCCATTTCTTGAGATAGTCGCTCCCCGTTTGAACCGTGGAGGAGTCACCGATGACACACTGAGCCAAACGATCAGAGGATGCATGTTTGGACTATACGTTTGGTCTCTTACTAGCTGTCTTCGAGCTCTCGTCATTGCAACTGCACATCAACGTAAGATTATAGGAACGGGCACCAGGTTTTCAACATACCATTCAATCGCCGCTTGTCCTTGAGGAAGCCGACTTCTCTCTAAAATGATTGCTTCAGTTCTCTTGGTCGACAGGAAATAACTAAGCATAAACCCACCTTTTCGTTGCTTCGCACAAGACTGATTATTACTGCTTCCTTCTCGCGCCCTTGCATTCCATCCACTGTCCCCACTTCAAGCTCCGGATATTCCGGCGAAAGAGACGATGAGAGTAGAGTTACCTGTGCCTGGTACCTGCGCATATAGTCAGTCAAACGGACCGGCCAATCCACTTGACATGGCCTACGGAGACAAAACAGCGATCTGGTTGGCATGAATCCCAGCGGAGACCTATTATCATCGCTTGTAAGAATAGAATTGTGAGCATCGAGCGATCATTGAGCATACCAACTGATCGACCCAATTCTTCACAAGAACGGCTTCGTTCTCGTTGCTTTTGCTCCCATCATCTTCCGGACTGGCCGCCTTCTCGAAATATTCACAACCTGCAGTATCGAAGAACACGACAGGGAAGCCCAGTACATCGTGTATTCCAGAATCGGGCTGCGAATTATGATTTTCTTCATCTGAGACTGTAGGTAAATCCTCAAGTGTGTGTTTTGCGACCGATTCATGAGACTGGAGTTTGGAGCCGTATAATGTTTTATTGGGAAAATCGCAGATCGTATCATGCATACTGAGATCACATTAGCATTGGCCAATCCGATTTTTTTCGAGTGGGAGGATACACACCGATATTGCACTTGAAGCATGCGCTTTATGGAAGCGCCGTGCGTTTTCTCTAAACGCTCGAACAGAGTTACCTCAAGAGAGTTTGGTGGTCGAAGACCAGTCTTTTTGCTTCTCGACGAGATCTTATCGGCAGTCGAAATGGATTTCGCAGACGGCGTAACTTCAACAGGAAACTCGCTTTCATCGTCGGAAGGGGAAGACGAAGATGGAGGAGGTTCTTCGACTGCAGGCCTACCGAAGAAAACTGTGTCAGAGCTTTCAATTAGAACAAGATGGCGTTGAGTACTAACTTTGATTTCGATGCCGGTTTAGTTTCAGCCTTCTTTTCAGGGCTCTTCTTGATTTTCTTGTCCACAGAAAGCACCGTCGGGGGAAGTTGTAGGGGGTCCCCAGCTAAAATTAATTTATCGCCTTTTAGAATGGGAATCCAACAGCTCTGTCAGGTATCTGAGAATTAGTAGGAGCGCGACAAAGTTTTATTCCACCAACTGCTTCGAGTGCCTGTGTGGCCTCATCAATAATCACGACGTCAAATTTCATATCTTGCAACGCGTGTCCCCCAGCGGAGTGAGTCGTCGCAAGTATAACCTAGGAGATATTGAGGGCCTTCACAGCGAAATTGACAACGAGCCTACATACTTCTGCTTCCTTGATGATACTCTGCACCATGCCCTTTTCTCTCTTCCGATACCTGTATTTCAAACATAATTAAGAGACTCAAGACGAATCGGGCGTGACAGACGAACTCTTTCCGCAAGTCGCGTACCTCTTCCCAAAGTTTCTTTCTTTCCGGTCCCCTTGGACGTTTGCCTTTCTGTGACTTGTCGTTACCCGCCAATATTGAAAGTCTATTGGAGAGATCCAGCTTCACATCGCGAATCAGTTCTGCCTGTGTAATGTTTCAGTACTTAAAACACGTCATTCCAGGGCAATATAAAGGGGTGACGCACTTGATCGGAGTTGGACACCTGGGAGTCAAGTGTTGCGCGCAAGGTAATGTCAATGGCCTTGACTCTTGCAGGATGTCCCACTCTTGTACATTTTATCGGCGCGTGATCCGCGGTCTGAAGCGCTAGCAAGCGTTCTAAAATGTTGTCAACAGACAGATTCGATGCCCCGCAGACAAGAACTCGTTTCCCAGTCCGAGTACCATCGGGCTTGAAAATGATTTGGCGAATGATTTCGATGAGTGTATGCGTCTTTCCTGTCCCTAAATCAACTTTTAACCATGCTCTACGAACTTGATCAGAATTCTAAGTTACCTGGAGGTCCATGGATACAAGCAACCTCAGGTGACCCCAGGGCGTATCGAATTGCTTCTTGCTGGCTCGAGTTTAGCTTGTCGTCGAAGAATTTCACGCCGTTGAGTGCCTGGACTCTTGAAGGTTTGGATACCCCAAGTAAAACATTGACGAGCTGTGGGGAACCTTTCACCGATGGGCGTGATTTCTACTGGGCCTCGTGAGTCCTTCGCAACGCAATGAATGTCGACTTCACGAACTGCGTCAGAATCTTGCTCGCACATTAGGGCCTTCAGGAGAAGCATGGTCTTATCCATTCTAAGGGAAAAGGTTCATTGACTGACGCAAATGATAATTGAACAACTGACCTGTCATATGTCACACTGTTCGCGAGTTTGACTCTAGAATTGAAATAATTATCCGTCCAGAAATATGCAAATTGAAGATCTTTACAATCGGCAACGATCGGGTAGTTCCGCATCCTTTGAGTCGAGATGCTGAGGGTCTACAGAAAGAAAGACTTTTGAATCCGTGACCTAAAAGCTTACAGTCAGTTCTGATCTGGGATCGAGTTGAAATTCCGTAGACTCGGAGACCTTTGACACGACGCCTTCGACTTTCCGTTGCTCTACATCGCTAGAGTTCGCGGACTGCTTTTGCTTCGCTTGCTTTCTCGGAGCTGTCGTTGATGACGCTGAGTGTGCTTCGATCTGTGCTACGTCTCCCGGTCTTCAGCGACTTCAGCGACTAACGGCGTCCAAGCTCAGAGAAATCATCACCTAAATGAATGAGGCGGGAAATTGGGGTTCGATGAAAGCGCATTGGATCTCTCTAGCTCAATTATGCTTCATATCTGGTGAGCCATCAAGATGGAGCGCAATCATAGAAGACGAACCTTTTCCCTCCCAATCCGACATTGATGCCTGCGACGGAAAGGTTCAACAGTGCGAGGCCCCGTTGTTCCAATAGTTTGGGCGCACAGCGCGATAGAACAAGACCTGTTTGTTCTACCTCCATGTCTCTTTCGTTTTTAAGCAGCGAGAGGTGGCGATCAATGAATACTGCGATGTCCTTCGGGCTGCTCATCGTCGTTCAGAGAAAGGTGCCTTCGGGCGTTGCCGATCGTTGGCTTGCCGAAGACAGGAGTGACTCGGTGAGTGTTATTATGATCAAATCGCAGGAGGGCTCTTCCCTTTGAATGAAATGTCTCCAGAAGACTTTCAGGTTGAAGCATAAACGTTGCTGTTTCCGAGTTGTTGATGTTCAACGCTCGGCGAATCGCTCCCTCGCGATCAAGAAGGTAAAACAAAATACATCTCCTTTATCCAAGTGGAAGGGGTGGGGAAATCAATATCTTGAAGTAACAGATTCAACTTTACATCAAGGAAATCGAGTAATGCAGCACGTTGGATCACCATTACACATAAGCCACAAAGTAATAAATTCGGAATGCATTTGCTCGGTTGCCAGACTCTTCAAGACGAAGATATCCCAAAAGCAAAGGGTAAGGAATCACGGTCAGTAACCAGATACCATTCATGCATTACTATGAAGCTCACCTCTTACTCCAGTTGTTATTTAAACCCAGACGCGGACGATCTTGATCTGGGGAGCATCCGAATTATACTTAAGAGTGTGTTCGCCGGATTGCTTGCATGTGAGCTCGTAATCGTCGTTGGTGCGATCGATGAAGTGATAACATTTGTTCTCTGCGTTGCGGATTTCAAGGCACCAGTTGAAGATAAGGTTGCCTTTGGCGATGTCGAGCTTGTAGGCGGTGATGTATTGGTGGAGGTCGTCGCTCGTCTCCACCCAAGAATTACCAGTGACTTCCCATTCAACTGGGAAATCAACGCATCCTCCGGCCTGAGTACTCGTTACTGACGCGGTGTCGCTCATTTCCTGTCCCGCATAAAAACAAAATTGCAGAATGAGCGATGGATGTTGCAGTGACTGAGCGTTGCAAAGGTCACTTACCGTGAAAACTGTATGAATGTTGTAGGAAAAGCTGAGGAGTCGTTGTAAGAATGTTGAGAGCTGAGGAGGCAAACCGAAGCGCCTTTATACAAACGCACGTACGGTACATGTACCTGGCCGAAGCTCTAGCGATTCTGCCAGCTGTCATGCTGCTGACGGTTTTTGCAACGCTCCGACGACTTGAATAGGATATGTCGACAAAGTGCTTTATTACGACAAGAAATGCGTGTTGGGCTCGCAAGGCACTCGCGATGCCTACGCGAGCGCGACCGATGTACGTCGCCTGTCTTGTCAATTATTCTTCCTTTTGCAACTTTACGTACGGCCTTTTTTGTACCTCGATCATACATGGATGTTTCTTACCTTTACATGGATGTACTTGAACAACGCTCGTGTGTTCCTCGGAAATTCGATCCGACTGTAACGCATACCTCATATCCTGCTTCATGAGTTGACGTCTAGTCTGAGGTGAGTGCTTTCCTCTACTTTAAGAGCCTCGACAGTCGTACTTACCTCTGGACATAACCCGTTCAAATTTACGTACAGGTAGCTTCCAGCGCGATATGTCTCACCCAATTTGAAAAAGGGTTATACGAGACCTGGCTTTTCAGGACCGGTGCGTAGCAATTTCCGCCGTGTGTCGTCGGTAGGTACCTGGAAATCCCACCGACTGCATTATTGTCACCCCCTGGCCTCATCTGCATGCGCGAACCATAAACCGGGTAATGTTACCGCTTTGCAGCCTTTACGTCGGATCTTGAGGTCCGCTGGATGAAGTTGATAGTTGGAGCATTCGCCGCACTAGAGCTTGTAGATGTTGGTGCTACTTCCAATGGGTTTCTGTTAGCGTTTTACACGGGAGGAGGTTGACAGTGACAACGACTCGAACGAGGTTGGAGACACCGTGCGCACTGGCATGTTGAGTTTTTTAAGTTACCGGTTTTCATGTTGTTGCCGGATTTGCTTCCGTGATCGCCGGTGACGTCGTTCACGCGACGAATGCTGTGCAGTACGCGTTTGCCATGAACAGCGACGACGACGAAAGCATGGACTCCCCAGAAACCTCGTCTTCGACTACAAATTCACTGAAGGGCATCAAAATCTTTATTCTCCAGGCGAAAATCAATCCGGAAGTGATGGGCGCGCTCATGGATGATGCTGAAGGAGCTGGCATAAAACTCGTCGGTCGACCCGAAGACGCTGAAATCATCGTGACAGAGATTCGAATGCGGAAACGACTGGAGAGGCATATGGACTGGGAAGTTGCCGTAAGCTCATATCTCGATACGAAATATAGGGAATGCGAGTTTGAGTTGACGTGGGTTCTTCCTTGCAGAAAACTAAACCGCTGGTGACATCCGCCTGGCTCACCTCTTCCGCAAAAGCTGGCTATCCATTTCCCTGCGGCGAATTTGCAGCCGTGAAGGATCTTGCGGGAGAAACAATTCGAAATTGCCCCGATTCCACAACTTGCAAAGGATGCGCGAAGTGTTTTTCCAACTCGAGGTCTTCGAGCATGCAGCTCACACCCGACGCTCTATCGCCCCCTCCTAATCCCCTTTCCCCTCCAACATTCTCACCGGCCACCGGCGTCACTCTCGTATCTGATTCTTTAGCTTGGGATCTGGAGAGGGCAAAGGATAAGTTCGACAACTCTTCTCGCTATGCATGTACCCGGCTCTGTCCTTTAGTCTGTCCTAATCAAGGCCTTGTGGAAGAACTGCGCGTTATGAAGCAAGCTCGAGAATTAGAAGGTGAACCGAGGAGCGTGTTAGCATACTCGCGTGCCATTGCAGTGAGTATAATACCCATATAAACTTCATTTACGGCAGAAGCTCTCTTGCGTCTGCTGAGATGTTCTGTTTAGGCAATAAAATGTTCGTACAGAGGTGCGAAACTTACATGGAAACTTTTACTGAAAAGTTTCTTACATAGCTTTTCCGCATCGAATCACTTCGGAAAGACAAGTGACGGATTTGCCATATATTGGCACGAAGATAGGTACAATGGTATGTACGAGTTGTTGCGCAAGCCCTCTGCTACAATCTAATCAGATTGCCAGGTCGCCGACTATATAAGAACAGGGCACATTCCTGAAGCCCGTGAGTTTGTTCATACTTACTTACGTTTTATTGCTGATCCCGCTGCAGAAGCTTTTTCCACTTCAATCCGATTCCGTGCGCTGAAAGAGCTAACGTCTGTGCACGGCATCGGGCCCTTAACGGCTCGGCGCTTGTATGATCTTGGACTGAGGAATATCACCGACCTTCGAAATTATTACGGTGTTAACCCAGACAATGACTCACAAGATATAGAAAGCCTAACTCCCGATGATATCCAAGACGGCAAGGAGAGCGAGGTGGGGATAAAGGCCGTCTTGAGAGTTTATGACGATATAACTACTTTGTATGCGATTCCAGGGATTCCGTGTCTAATCAACTGACGAATTTTCGATAGAATACCCCGTGCAGAAGTAGAAGAAATCGCGCGCTGCGTTTACGCGGAGCTCTGCGTCGTTCAAAAAGGCTGTGCGTACACGATCACTGGCGGGTGAGTGTTCGTTAAAATAAAATTTCAAGAGTTCGAGCAAAGATTCTTCCAGCTATCGACGGGGGAAGCTAATGTCAAATGACGTTGATATCGTCTTTACCCATCCAACGCCGATGGTCGATCGAGGACTATGCAAAAAGCTCGTAGAGAGGCTCCGATCGCGCCGTAACTCAAAATTCCTCCTTTTACTCACAACTTTGCACTGATTTCAATTTATTTCAATGTGGATGCGCAGGAATGGTATCCCATGTTATGCGTGAGTTTTGTTGAACGTGCTCTCTCTGGTTCTGAGATATTGCATCAGATCTCTCCTCTTTCCGCGCTCCTTCCGCCCTTCGCAAGTCACAATGGGACACCCTCGAGAAGGCACTCACTGTCTTCCGTCTCCCGCCCGAAACGAAGTTCTACGACGGAGGAAAACGCATACACCGGCGCGTGGACTTGATCTTTGCGCCCGTGGAAGTGTACTGGTGTGCAGTCATTGGCTGGTGCGTTATGATCATTGTCTTTGTTGCCTCTCTTCTACGAGATGAATTCCTCCAAGGACGGGCTCGACGATGTTTGAGCGTGATCTACGGCAGTGGACGAAAGACAAGCGGTAAGCAAGCATTGACCTTTGCAATGTATTTCATACGGCTAATCTGACCTTCCATCTTGCTCGACTAACGTGTGGTTAGAGGATGGAAGTTCGACAGCACGGGCATGTAAGTGCTTCATTGTTGCGTCAGGCTATTTCACGTGCACTGCTCGATCGTTTGATCATCGCGCTCGGTGCCGAGAGCGAAGGACCCTGATCGACGCCGTCATCCCCGAATTATTCGTCAACTGACTTTGATCCCTTTCATGCTCTATTCCACTTGACATGGACACGCTCAAATTCGTGGAACGTGGTCGGTGCTCTCGTATAACAGAGTCAAGTTATCCAACAGCGAGCCTGTGCTTGCCACCTCGGAGCGACATGTATTCGAGTTGTGCGGGCTTGAGTGGATCGACCCTACCATGCGGAATGCGGATTGATGTTGTAATCAACTTAGAGAAACTAGGCGACAGATTTCAAAGGATGTTCAATTATTGAAGTTTACTATGAATCAAAATCCTTTTCTAATTAAGGTTCTACCAGTTTTGTCAAGACTAACCTCTGCACAGAAGAAGACTTTCTAGAAACTCAAAAAAGGGGATATAAGCTACTAGGGAAATTCTCAAAATGGGTTCTTTGAATTAAACAGACTTATGCAGTCATTGATAGCAAAATATTCGTCATATGCACATGTGTTAGGGCGCCAGACAAGATCTCTGTTCTGTCTTGTTTGGATAGTGATGGTCACTAGAAATCCTGATAAAAGAGATCTGATTTGCTTTTTACTCAAAAGATTATGGCAAGACAAATGACTCATACCTGTTTCAGCTGTTCCTGTCATACTTGCGGAAGCATTAGGCCCGATATTGTGGTATAGCACTGATGTGAGCAAGACACAGAGAAGTAAACACATATTACTTGTATTGCAATTAAGTCAACAAAAACCACATACCAGCTTGGAGTTGAGCAAATGAGTTACAAGGCCGTAAACGCATCCCAGTCTCTTCAACTAAGAATTGTATGAGAATTTTTCTTTTAGACACTCTTGTACACTCATTGGCTCAACTACCTGCCCTATTTATAGGTCTCCCTACTACAATACTTCTATTTATGAACTTGCCATTGAACTCCAAAACAGAAGCATAATTGCTTCTTCAAATGACCTTCAAAGCTTTATCTAATTTTCAAAAAATATGAGCAATGCAGTAAATTGAGACAAAAGGCGAATAAAAACATTATATATTCCAACATTGTGTTGTCTACACTAGGTGTTTTCACGCAATTCGCGGAAACAGTTGGAATTTCCTTTGAGCTTTTGGGCTCAGGTTTCCTCTCACCCACTTCAAATTTTATGCAATAAGCACTTCATTCTTCTGACAGCAGGCCCTTTGCAGAGTGAGCTTTTGCTCCATCATTTTGCCCATGGCTCTGAAGCAACTCAAGATAAAGTCAAACTATGCTACTACTGTATGTCACTGTATGATCGCATCTGTAACACATAACACAAGGGTCGGTTGGGTTGCAGTCCTTCGGCCTTTAACGCACAACGCAAGTTTCCCAAAAATATTTCCCATTGACCTGCAAAGCTTCTGCTAGTTATTCCCTTTGAACTTGTTATATTTGTTTGAGCAAACAGAAGTTAAATTTCTTTAGAAGGTGGTTTGTTGTGAAAGTTTCACAGGCATTTTACCCTTTTTTGTCCTTTCCAAGCCAAAACAGTGCTAAGTGCTAAAAAGTGATCTACAGTTCCGATTAATTACCACTCTGCTGCAGAACTGAGGTAGGAATCAATTGGAAGCACAGAAATGGCAATATTAGCTTGGTGTCTGGTCTTTTGAAATTGTCACATGTACATTGCTCAGTTCCAGCTTGCAGTATCTCTGGTAATCAGCTAGACCTGTAGGATACATTACAGCTCTAAAATGAGTTTAAAAGGTGAGAAAAGGTGAGATGCATGTGAAATTTTCGCAATAGATCACCTTATACAGGAAGCATAAAGGTTGAATTTTGTTTGCTCAGACATACTTTATAAATACAAAGGAAGTAACTAACATAAAGTTTGTCAGATTGAAGGAAATTGTTTTTGATGAAAATTGTGTGCTTATCTGTGGTGATAGCACCTCCAGTATGATGAGCAATGCAAAGTGAAGATATGAGATGGAAACATCAATCTTCAGACCTTTGAATGTATATTATCTTGAGTTAAGGTATAAAAGGCTGATGATGAATGGACCACTGGCAGTAAACAAGTTCAAAAGAGATTTAAGAGATAGTTCAAGTTTTGCACTGATTCAATGGCTATTTATATCCCCTACTGTAGATCATTCAACATGCTCCAAATAAGTGAGTGATTTCCTTTAAAAAAGCTGTTGCTTTTGGCACTTCAAGTTCTGGATTATACTCACACTCTCGACTCATTTACTTCAGTATTGAAACAATACATTGGGCCTCGTGCCAAGGCATATATATACAAAACAGTGAATGGTAATAAAACTCTGGCTTTCAACACTTCTTAAAAATCTGATAATTTATTTTACTCGGGCTAGGGGCCAATGTTAGCATTGTTGTCAAGATTGATGAATATACTACACACACATGGGCAGGTAATGGGGACAGTGAAGTCTCTGCTGTTAATGATTGCATACAGCAGTTTAATCAAAATAGTAGTATAGTGTCACGGTGATTTTTTATTGCAGGGCATATGCCCTTTGATGGATCTTCCAAAACTACTTTTTGTCATCACTTGAGAGGACTTAGTCATTTGGGACATTGCAATACAGTTCAATGGAATTGATTGACAATTAAACAAAACTCAATGGATTATTTTATCTGGCACCCGTGTTGCTAAATCTTGAAGGTGCCTTAGGTGCACAATCGAAGTTTTTCTCATTCACATGTTCACGCATCATGACAAGTATTAACATTGGCCTCAACCAGTGGTACTGGATGGAATAATCCACTTGAATTATACATCCGGATGCATTAATTGCAGAAGGACAGATGCCAAGTAATCGAGCCATTTCTTTACTCCCCTAGGGCCTTGGGACCTACTTCAACTCGCAGCAAAGCGATGTGCTGTGCCCGAGCATCGTTGCGTCCGTCTCCGCGTGCGCGTGTACCGATTTCCCGCTCCGATCTAGTCTCGTACCCCGACCTTCCTGATCCGGAAGTCTCATAGACCAGAGGGCCTGAGAGAAATTTACGTACGAGGGTCCTCGAGGCCGTAAGGCCAACTTCCGTCAGGAAGGTCTGGCATACCCTGTATAGCAGCTATTGCTGTCCCTACGGCATTTCCGGCATCAATCCCATCACGCTCATCGCCGGATTCCCATCCGCCAAATCTTGACGACGACTTGGACAACGAGCAACGACGACTTTCACTCTGCCCTCACCTGCTCGTTCGCTTTCCCTCTTTCCATACTATCCCATACAGCTTTTACAATGCTGTACCGCTGAACAGCGCACATCACCCCTACTGGGAAATTGCAACTACTGAGTCTCGCAGTTCGCCAACAACTGGTGCACGCAAGCTGCATGAACACATCTTCGAAGGCGACGGGTACGTCGTCATCGGAGGCGCTTGTATACTCGATGGATCGTGCAGGAATCTCTCGTATCACTCGCAAAACTGAGCCTTGAAGAATCGTTGGAGGCCGTTGGAGATCAAGCTTTGCTGCTCTCAGTGGATGTCAACGGAGGGATGACTTTTCGAGCGCTCAAGTTTAGGTACGTGTTCGAATTATGCGCGAGCCATTGGAATCTCACCAAGTTAGACAATTTTGGTTATGATATTTCGAGAGAAACAAGGCGACCCTGAGGGGATTTCACTTTCGAATCGCGTCGAGCGCGCTCGCGCCTCATAGCCCTTCACACTCGCCGATCCGTCCTGGGCTTTCCGAACGACATTGAGGCCCTCTTGCGAGAGTTCTTAGCGATCCATGGCCCCTCCAGGAGTCTCCATCGCCAATATTTCAATCCAAATCCAATTCGACTTCATAAACGACTTCGCCTTTCCTCGTCTCGATCTATTCGCCTCGCTGTCTGTAAGATACTAGTACATGTATGCTTTCCGTTATCAGTTTATTTTATCTAGAATGGCTTTCCACTACCCCGTTGGAATGATGATGTTCAATTTGCACTGTAGATATGTCGAACTGAATTATTGAAGAGGAATCTTGTCAACGCTGAGGCTCGAACGGAGAATTCCGTAGGGTTTGATGGCTGCCGAAGTCTGCCGTTAGGACAACAATAGCCATGAGGACGACAAAACCAGGCGTTCCTGAGCGGAACTGACCTCAGAAGCTCAACCCACCCATGACATAAAATTTTCTCATCTGCCATTTCATTCTCAACTGATTACCTACAGTACTAGATCTCCTCCTCGTTCCTCTCCCCGCTATTACTTTCCGCTCAAAAGGAACGCCAGGGAACGAGGCTAGCTCCGATCGTTTTGATCCGCGCTCGGTTCCGCGAGCAAAGGACCCTGATCGACACTCGTTATGCCTTCTTTTTGAAGTTCTTACTCTTCCCGTTGGTTCATCACGAGTGATTCGTCGAACACTTTTTTCCTTTCGCATAATTCAACAATATCAAGGATCAACATTGCCTTCAAGTGGGATAGTTCCTACAGTACAGAAAGTGGGGGTTGATGATGCAATCTGTTTAGAATTGAGGACGGCCGTTATTGCACCTTATGGTCACCTCCACTTTGGTCACCGTGAAGGACAACGGAAATACAGGGAAAGAACAAAATGTTACAGAATCGTAGAAAGAGAAAGAATACAAGAACCGTTGAACATTTAAAAATCATTATCATCAGCAAATCATGTCGTCGAAGACGACTTTATGTCAGTGATTGGAATTTCAGCGACACCGAACTCAAGGTAGGGAACCGACTCCTCGTTCTCCGCATCTGCAATGGGTGGCATCATGTCGCGCCCTTTGCCTTTCACGTCCGCGTCGAGCGAAGAGCTGGAAGACGTCGAGGTGGACGCAGTAGACGGCCGTCGCGAGTCACCAGATACGAGCGTCTCCGTCGTCGAGAAATCTGAGCCGCGACGTTGTGCGCTGGCGCTCCGCGAGGGGTCGGGCATCGCAATGAGGACCGCGACACGCAAAGCGGGCGGAGGGTCTGGAGTGGGCGCTCGCTGTTTTTCCTCGCTTGCACCCACGGAGCCCGTGCCGGTCTGTGCGGCGGTCGCGCGAGCTGCACGTTCTGCACGTTCTGCCCTCCTGCGAACAGCACTTGGCCGTTCGGACCAGAGGGAGTAGAGACCTGCGAAGAATCCGATCTGGGTGGTCTGCCTCCGAATTTGCATAACAGATGGCGCAGGAAGGGGTGTTGCGTTTTGACTATCATTCTTCGTGACGAGCGAGACCGCAACAGGCTTTTAGATTATGTTAGGAGCCGCTCGGAGGTAAAGGGCATAGAGGAAAGCATACCATGATACCACTCCAGCCATCTTTCTCCTTTGTCAAGCCCTCATCGTCGACTTCCTTCCCGTATGTATTGCCGTTTGCGCCCGTGGCCAAGTATGCGTCGTGCAGAACCGGTTTCTGCGCTAACATGCCTCGCAAGAAGCTGCCGACGCGGGCGTCCGGAGCGACGTAAGTTCCATTTCGAATGGCTTCTTCGATCGCGCGGCGCTGCCTGACTCGGAGGGTGATCGAACGAAGAACAACCGCGGAAGACACTCCGAGCAGCAAGACGAGGGTGGCTATTTCATCGAATATCAAGCTGTGTAGATGAACAAACGTAGTGAATCGACATACCCAAGAAAGTATACACTATCGAGTGTGTCAATTCAGTGATAGCGCCCGAATTAGAATTCAAAATAATATCCGGTAAAGACGAGGACGAAGATGAGGGCACAGGCGTCAGAGTCGCGTTGGAAGCCATGGTCAGCGATTGTAAGTGATGAAAAGCAAGAAACGCAACGCACGATAAAGACTCGATGCCTGTGCGGTGGAAGACATGTCGTTACTATTCGCCTGGGGTTGTTGGTTAGGGGCGGCAGACGAGGAGTGCGGCAGTGCGGAGCCCGTAACCGTCATTGTGATTGAGCTCATCGCGCCTGCAAGTCGTTCAAGTCGTCAGAGTCGTCGCTGTCGTCGTCGTAAGAAAGAGGTGGTGGTGGTGGTTTGTGGGAGAAAGACGACGGCGGGGAACAAAGCGCAGTCGCTGGCAACTCAGAGATCATCGCGGGCGTGAGGCGTGGAAGGCGTGGAAGGGCAAAAGGCGACGAGAAGCTCTGGCACGGCGGGGAACAGCGCACCCAATCAGGAAGGTGCGCTATTCTCGAGGCGCGTCAAACTCAGGGTCGCTTTCTGCGGTCGCTGTTCATTTTCATTTTCTGTCTTCAACCACCATGTTCTTCATTTTCTGTTACTATCCAGGTTGCCGCAAGATGAAATCGTATGAGAACATCTGCACTCTCGTAGGCATCTTCACAACTATTTCGAGCCAGGGACTAGTACGTGACGTCCGTACCTGTCCAAAGATCTTGGGAAGCAATGCGACAGGTGTGTGCATTGTTATATTTATCTTCCAAGCGGCGGGCTGAATTTCGTCCCAAATTTTATACGTAAACGTATACTTCACTCTAGGGTGTATCAGCGTTCATCACGCCCAGTCAAACTAGAAGTGAAATATTCTGCAGACGCCAATCGCCATACTCAGACAGTGCCCGCAATACACCTCAACACGAGGCCGGAATCAACGAAAGGGCACTAGCACTCGTCTGTAACATCTATGAAGTGAAACGGTCAGTCTCGAATTTGCAGGCCGGTGAACTGCTCCTCGGTGATATACCTCCAGTTGGCACAACGTTTGGATGGAACGCCATAGATATCTCTTGCGGCCCTTGCCTGTAGTGTTGCTGGTAGATGAAGTGGTTGATGTTAACCAAGTTAAAGAGCTGATGAACATAGATCACCGCTGCATCATCGCGAACCTTGCTCTTCGAACTACTCCTCCTATTTCCCTCTTCGGTCCAGACAAATAGGGTAGTTCCGCATGAAGATCACGATCAATCCGGCGAAATCGCGCAATCCAAGGTTATTTGAAGAATAAATTGGGACCCGCTGGACGAAATACGAGCTTCGAGTGCTGCAAATTGCACGGCGTTCCTATTCGGGATCATGCCTTCGCTGCCAAATACCTTCCGACCTGTTGCTCGCGATGGTTCCTACCCCCATGACTGAGTGTACAGGGTACCGAAGAGGTGAAGATCGACGAGGCGGGTCTTTGTATAGAAGATCTGCGGGACACATACTTCAATTCGGAAGATAAAAGGACCCCAACGCTTGATCACGATGCTCTGCCGGCGGATTTTCCTAGCTCCCTCTGTGCTCTCATGTCTGCAGCGATCGATCCGTTTATCACCTTGCTCTCGAAGGCGGTTGATGTCAAGGTGAGGAGCGACGACAAAGCCAACTTCTTTCGAGGTGGTCGTATTAATTGTTATCCACAGTTCACGTTCGGTAGGCATTCATATTTGCCACGTTCCGTCGTATTTATCATTCATCATGGCGGGTAGCCGCTGGCGTGACTGTACAGGTGCGTCGTAGATGCTCGCAGACTGAAAGAATACAAATATTGATGAAATCTCATAGTTCTATGATACTGCAATCAACCTTGCAGATGAACGCGCCTTTATATGGCGTCAGCCTTGGTCCATCGGGAAAACGATGTACCTCCTCACGCGATATTCTGTATTTATTGACTCGGTTTTAATCCTCTGGTGTAAGCATGCCGTCCTTTGAAGCTCAATGATCGTCTGACATTTTCCACAATACTCACTTCAAGATCAGTTTTATCCCGGAAACACAATCAAGGTAAGCCAATTGCGTCTCGAACTGGATAGAGCTTAACTTTTCGCGATCAGTCTTGCCAAACATTATACATCGTTGCTTCTTGTAAGTCGTGCCTTTTCTGATAATTTCATTGGTGGTTCGTGACTGAAGTTCGTCCGACTTCCAGGGTTCATGACCAGCGGCATAATACTTTGTGAAAGTACGTATATCATGCACTCTGCTGTCTTACATATCTAACGTCCCAAAAGCAATTCTCATCCTCCGAACCTACGCTATTTGGGGAAAGAATAAGCTTGTCCTCGCTTACATGGCGTCAGTCCAAACGGTATGTTTCTGTCCTGTCTTGTTTTCAAACTTTTGAGACAAATCATGCACAGGTTGCTATAATACTGAGCGTATATTTCATGCACGAATCAATCAAATCAACTACATGTACGTTTGAATAACTCTAGATCTCATGTTGATGCCGGTGATTCTTCAGTTATTTCGTTGGTTTCCCCGTCGATCATCACCTGCCTACCCGTTCTTGGGAATAACAGAATGCTAATCGTCTATTGCTGCATTATGGTCGCTGAATCAAGTATGTGACGGTATATCATTCCCTGAACCATTGACTGAGGGTTTACTCTTAGATGTTCTCTTCCTTTCACTCTACAGGGGATTCACCCAGTGTACGTGGTTTCAGCTATCTGCGCTCATCGTTCAGTTGAGAGATTGGATTTACCTCGAACATTAGGGAAACGGGACTCCACGCCGCTCGTACGCGTACTTTATCGCGACGGTACGTAGCAAGTCTTTATACTGCGCGGCTGGATGCCTTACTTCAGCCTTTTTTTCAACAGGCGTCATCCATTTCGCCGTTCTTTTCTGTTTGTCCCCTTTCTTTGATTTTATGCGTCAAAATGATACAATGTTTTTCCAAAGCAATTTCTCTGGCCAACGCTGTCATCGTTTCGGAACTGTTCAACGTAAGTATTCTGGCCTCGCACTCGCTGAATTTATCCGAATTAATCCTCGTCTTCAGTCACCCTTCTATTACATCCTATCCCTGTACGTGAACCCCATCTATCTTTATCGTATTTACTGGAACTCATTTTTTCATTCGAAAGGATGCAACGCGTCTTCCACTCGATCCTCACTTCGCACCTCATCATGAACGTACGCAAGGCCGCGATAGGCCGCGAACATCAGCTCGAACGCTTCGTCAACTCAAGCTTTTCGGCGACGAGGGTGAAGTACATGGAGAATCTCAGTTTCTCCAGCGGAATATCTCCAACCGACCGTACTTACGAAATTGAGCTGCGGTGAATTGGAAGAAGTGTGAACCTTCGTGTATTTTGCGATACTGTCTTATAAAATTTGATGGGATACCATGTAGCTCAAAATCTGTAGGTGTTTTACGATAATGTACTTGAACATCGAATTAGATGCACGCTGTTTGACTCGAATTTGCTGCTGAGAGCATTTACTATGGGGACAAACAAGGACAAATACCGAGAGCCGTGGCCAATCTGGCCAATTCCTTCTTGCAACCAAACTTCAATTCGAGTTCAGCTCACCAAGACACACTATCTGATGTCGCGAACGTCTCGAACGAACCCCCCTATTGGTGATAAAGTGCTCAAACATGGTTTCAGAGATATGCAATTGGCCCGGGAACGCTTGCTGATGTCCAACAGGGATGCGTCGTTCTGTAAGACAAAGAGCAACGAGGTTCGTCTTCCTAGTTCCTCCGATGATTGCTGTCTGTCTTTGGGTTGACGGAGGTACTGTTCCTTCGGACTCTTCTAGCTCTTTTCGACATTAACGTCGACGCTTCGAAAGGGAATTCACTGGTACCTTCGATGGCACGGCAAGGATTGCTTGAATACTTCGGCAGACGAAACAACCTGAATCGCCATCTTGCGTGGTTTCGCTCCAGCGCAAACCGTATATGATACTCACTGACATACGAAATCGTGTGGAGGCCGCCGCCTCTGCAAGTCGATCATCCTCAAGTTGATCTCCTCTCAGACCTAGGGGTTGGTATGAGCCTATCACATCTCCCCGGTTATGACAAATGAGGAACCGATTAGGTCACTGATCCAATTTTATTCCAGAGAGGTATAGATGGGACCCGTTCGGATGATGCACGTTACTGTTTACCCGGAGCGCGCCGTATGAGCAAGCAATTTACCTACATGTTGGCCTCTCGCTTGCGAAGGTACCTCCACCCATGACAGAACAAACGGGGTATTGATTGAAGAAGCCGATGAGACGCACAATTTCCTTCAGCTGAAGAAAAAAAGGGTTCAAGCTTCAAGGACTTTAAGATGGCTGCAGCTTTTCATCAAGCGCAGCGTAAACTTTCCGACGCCCTACCCTCGTATCGTCATGTCTGCAGTGATCGACC
Source organism: Schizopora paradoxa (assembly GCA_001020605.1). Taxonomy (NCBI): domain Eukaryota; kingdom Fungi; phylum Basidiomycota; class Agaricomycetes; order Hymenochaetales; family Schizoporaceae; genus Schizopora; species Schizopora paradoxa. Next base: position 26,631 of record KQ085890.1, read on the forward strand.
AGTGGGCTACCTTGTTCTCCAACGCTGTTGATGTCAGAGTGAGCGGCAATGATCATTGTCAATGTGTTCGTAGACTGATATCTCGTCCTTTAGTTCTCATTTGGTGTGTAATGCATCTGTGATTACCACGATCTCTCATAATTTCTATTCGTACGGGCAGTCTCTGCAGTGGCCGTGCAGGTGCGTACTTCATTATGACGGATTGAAAATCATCTAAAGGAGCCCTTTCATAGTTCTATGATGTTGCAATCAATCTCGCCGATGAATCTATCTTCATATGGGCTCAATCCTGGTCCGCCGGAAAGATTTTATATCTCCTCACGAGGTATTCTGCATTCATTGACTTGGTCACTATTCTGTGGTGTGAGTACAACACTATGAGAACTTTTATGGTCGTCTGGTATTCCTGAACTCTTTACAGATCAATTTCATACCGGACAGTCACCTGAGGTAAGCCATTCACCTAGAGCGAGGACACCGAACGAGTACTTAAGATCTCTTCACGACTAGGCGTGTCACACGTTATACGCTGTCTCTTGTTGTAAGTAGTGTGTCGTTATTACCATTCAATGAAGTTTCTAATTGCTCGCCTTGTAGGGTTCATGACTGGTGGTATCATTCTTTCTGAAGGTATTTCTACGCGCACCATCAGCTCGTCGGCGATCCTACACATCTGACGCCAATTAGTTATACTCGCTATTCGAACGTACGCCATATGGGACAAAAACAGATTTATTCTCGCGTACTTGTCTTCAGTACTGATGGTAAGCTTCCAATTTGCTCCGTTGCTTCTCTCTTTGACGTTTTCTAATTAGGCTGCAATCATCCTGAGCATATTCTTCTTGAATCAGTCGATCAAGGCAACCACATGTGCGTTTTTAAGTTATTGCAAACAAAGAACTGGAGCGCTGATTACAAGTGCGTTATCAGTCATTCAATCGGTTTCACCGACGGTCATTACCTGCCTCCCTATTCTCGGGAATAACAGAATGTTCGCCGTATACTGCTGCATCATGGTCGCCGAGTCAAGTATGTGATGATTTGTTGTCCTGCGAAATAGTCTGGCTAAAAGGTTTTCGTTAGACGTTCTCATCCTCTCACTATACAGAGGGTTCAGCCAATGTGCGTAACCAACCGCCTCGATGCTTATCTGTAAAGGTCGAAACGCATATACCTTGTGTGTTAGGGAGAAGAGACTCTACCCCTCTCGTTCATACTTTGTATCGCGATGGTACGTTCCACGGTTCGCGGTCCTTTCAATGCTCGTCTCATCTCATCTCAATATTCGATAGGTGTCATGTACTTCGCCGTCCTTTTCTGTTCGTCCTCTTTCGCCCTTACCACTTCTATGACACATCATGACATGCCATAATTTGCAAAGCGATTTCTCTGGCCAACGCAATCATCATCTCGATCGAGTACAACGTGAGTTTTTCGGTCAGCCTCCCAATCCGCTGAATTAGCTCTAAGAATCTACCTTTCAGTCTCCGTTCTATTACATTCTCACCTTGTGAGTTCCCATTTGCACGCTGTTTCGATTCGCATTGAACTATCGTATAGAATGCAACGCATTTTCCATTCGATCCTCACTTCGCACCTCGTCTTGAACGTACGAAAAGCGGCGGTGGGGCGCGATCCTAAGTTTGAATTCGTCGTAGCCTCGGGCATCTCATCTTCGAGAGTGAAATATCTAGAAACCTCTAGTTCCTCGACGAAAGTGTCTCCGTTCGAGCACAACGACGATTTCGAGCTTCGGCTTCGGTGATGATATACATGTGACGTAGTGTAGTGCAACTGATATGGCTTGATGGATACCATGTAGCTGCAAGATAGCTTTCGTAATCTGTAAATCTCCTAACGTATTATCGTTGGGTTAGCTGGAGAAGCATTCGGACGGATGGATGGAGATCGTTAAGGTTGGGCCAATTCATACCCATCCACTATCACCCACTCTTGCAAGCGCAATAAGTTTCCTCCACCCTCACTATTAAAAAATCTGAAACCTGAGAACTATTTGCTGGACAATTCTGAACAGTTCTCAGGTCGTAGAATATTTTATTTCGCACTGTGGCGAGCGGAATAGCAATTGTTGCTTCTCACGATAGTGGATGGGTATGAATTGGCCCAACCTTACCTTCTTGCGAGTGACTCGGAGCAAACACATACAAATAACGCGACGTTCGGGTTCGGAACGTTCCGACACAGCGGGAGATCCGCGCGGCATCGCCTGGACACTAGGATTAACGCAGGGAAATAAATAATTACAATACATGTTTCCTATTTTACGAAGACAGAAATGAAATGAAATGAAAATAATGATGGTGTGAAGACCCTGCACAAGTGAGGATGACACACCTGAAATGACTTTACAATGCTGTCCCGGGGCAGCAGCCTCTGGGTATCCCCGACTCGACTGATGGTGATATGAAATATACCGAAGGAGAAAGGGACTTTGCATGAGTTAAGAGATGTTCTCACGATCGAAAGATGTCATATTGGCACGTGATATGACAAATACTGTTGACGTGATCGACTTCATCTTTTCCCTTCGTCTTTTTGTGTTTCCTTCGGCTTCGTGAAAGTTCGTATAGTTAGAGATTAGAGAAGGGTTAGAGAAGGGGGTAAAGTACTTGGAAGTGGCGGTTGTGTGGATACGCGACTCGCGGTGGTTCAAGTTGGAAGTTTCACGAGCTGGGACTTGGAGTATACATAGTTATCGAGACGAAGTAGGTAGCCGGAATGTTAGTTTTCGACGACTGTCAGTCAGTTGGTCGGTTCGGTCGAAAATTGGTGCCAAGAAAATAGAAGAAATGGAAAGGAGGATATGGTTGTTGTTCGAGGAGTATTGGAGGGCGGGAGGGTGAAATGACGTATTCTGAGGGCGTTGTTGTATCACGACGTTGGTCGTTGGTCGCTTCATATGGTCTGATGGGATATACAAATAACGAAGGTGCCTACCAAAACATAGGATTGGTGATGAATTGGGGATGAGCGGGCGTCAAGTGCACTTCCTTTGCTGTTCGAAAGCCTGTATTGTTGGAGTAAATTTCTACGTTTATGGAGAGCTTCTGATCGGTAGTTCCTATCAACAAAAGTATGAGAGCATGCGACGTGTGATTCTACGTCGAGACGTACCGTTACGAAACATGCTGTTGTCTCATCGCTTTATAGACGCTTCCTTCGGGTCACCGTGTTCTCCGTGGCTCGTTGGAGTTTCGTTCGGTCGGCGGATTGGAGTCGATGGAATTTGGTAATGGAAATTCCCTCATATTCAGCGTCGGATTACGGTGCGCCTTAACGTGTTCGAAGTTGTGAGGGTGGGTTTCGTAGGAAGATTACGAGATCGAATAGGTCCGTGGATGTCGAGCTGAGCTAGTAAGAGAGCGAGTTTATTGATGGGTATTGGATCCGATTGCTTTGTAGTGCTTTTAGTTTGTGTTGACGAGATTCTAGCTGCTGCTATAGTGGCGAAGGTGGAGAAAGGAACGTGGTTATGAACAGATATCGATGAAAGTGTCGTCTAGAGTGTCCAGTGGGGATCGGACTCGGAGTCGCGCGGTTTTCGCAAGCTTGAATAGGACAGCATTTTGCTCATTAGAATGGATATTACTAGTAGCAGCTTAACCTACTCACCTATGCGCGTTACTTGGATACGCTTATTGGTTGAGCCACTCGATCACATCTTTAGCTCTGTAAATCGCGCAGGTCTCGCCGTTTTCCTCCCAGCGCTAACCTAGTAGGCGCTACAACCAAAACAGGCGAATGTTTCCACGACTTTGTGCTCGACGAAATGTCGTCCGCGAGACAGCGACTCGCTAGCGCAGTTAAGTTCGCGAGTTTGCTACCAAAATACCGCAGCGTTTTGAGGTTGGTCTTCGCTGTAACGGCATATACTGGAACTGATTTTTAGCAACTACACAGCAAAATACTTCGTTAGTCGCACACTGGTAAGCAGTGTAAAGCTATTATCTCTCTGATGACAAGACCGACTTCGAGCTCTACCGTGGCAGTATTCACAATGCGAAGGACGATTTGGATCGTGGCGGCCGATTCGGTTTCGAAAGTGGCCGTGTGTGCATGTCGGTGCCGATTGAAATGCGACTTCGTCGGTGAAAAGGCTGGGTGCGACGGATTCGGTTTGAATTTCTGCTGGTGATAAGAATTCGGTGCGTTTTTCAGATCGATTTTGTCGTTTAGCTGATCTGTGGATGGAACTTAGGTGATGAAAGTATCTTAGCTTATGGCAAACGGCTGTACCTGCCGTTACACGCGAGTGTGTTAAGTTGACGATGTCTCGCTGACACGATTCGACATCGGATTCGCGGTGGTGCCTTTGGCTGTTAAACGTACGTTCCATTCTCGTTCAATATTTGGGCTATTTCTATACCGACTATACATTTTTCTAAGGCAATTATCAGCTTGAGTACACGACGGAGTGTGTAGTAGTTTGAGGCCGGTGCGTAGCTCTCGGGTTTTGTGCCTGGTGGGTTCGAACGAACTTACGAGATGTTTGCTTGCGCACAGGTTTTGGCAACGAAACCATGCCTGGTCGATACGTGCGATCCGCTATTCTCAGATCGAGAAGCGAGTTGTGGGCTGTGTCGAGGGCGCGACATTTCGATATCGGACGTTCGGTTGTCGAATGTGATTGCATTGACAATTAATGCGGATGGAACATAGCTTCTTTTTCGCACGAATATGGCTGGGGTATATAAGAGAGGACAGGTGGTGCGTTTCTACGGGTTCTGCGTCTTCGAGTACCCCCAGCATTGAGGACTTTGAATTTCGTCGAACAGCATTCTTTTCTTTGGAGTCGGTTTCAAACTCCTTTCAAAGGTTTGTTATCGCAATATTGATTCAAAGTTTTGATTTGTGTTCTCACCAGTTATGATCCCCAGCGGAAGATCGGGCAAAGGTAGAGCCTACAGCTGCGCGGATTTGGGCATGGCTGATATTCAGCAAAATGCTGAGAGCTTCCCTTGGCTTTCGATTTCTACCGATCATATTGAATCAAGTGTATCCAAGCTGAATAAGACTGATTTGTTAGATTCTGTACATCGTGCTCATGGTCAAGGATGCCCATCTGGAAAAGGTGTTAAATTTTACAGAAATTTACTCAGCAATCTGTATGTCAAGTGGTGTTCTGACATAGCTCAAAGAACAGAAAGAGATCTTTTGTTTATGTGCATGGAACTCGCGGATTTGGATGGTGTGAAGGGACAATTCAATGAAATGAATCATCAACAATTATGCTATAGTTTTTTCCAACAGAAGTTTGGTAGGATTGTTATGAGATTCATGTGTATGCCAGAAGTGACTTCAGTAGCATTTCCATCTGAAGGTACTGTGTTCGGGTCCTTTTTTAGCAGGAAGTTGATTCTAGATAAACTCTGTGACTGGGGTGATAGCAATTTGAAGAAGCTAGCTGCCTGCATCCATCCTAGTAGAATCAATCTAGTGGGCCAAAATGCTAGAGGGAGAAAAGTATCAGACAGAATAGTGAGTGCTTTAGAATATGTTTGGTGTTTTTTAATAAACCAGGAAATCACCGTGTTAGACATGTTTATCACATCCATTGATCCATTTTGTTTGTGGGAGAATTTCAACAGTAAAAATGATAAAATGATGTTCATAATGTCATATGAATTTTCAGAAGAGTTAATTGCAGTCATGATTACCAGCATTGGATGTACAACTTCAACAAATGATAATGTTACATCTCAAACAGTGGATGATACAAGTGGTGTGATTGGAGATGGAGCAAAAGATCCAGTTTTTGAAGGATATTCTTTGATACATGATGAAAATGAAGGTGAGCAAGATAATAGCTGGCCAACCCAAGTTCCACATCAAGTGATTATGAATTGTCTGGAAAAATATGATAAAAGTATGAGATGGAAGTATTATGGCACTTGCGCAGTTTGTTTAAGAGATCAATGTTCAAATCGGTACATAGAAGTTATTACAGGAAGTGAGGATTGGAGTTTGATCGAAGAAAGTATGTCATTGCTTACTATATCAGATAGAACCTTGATACAGAAGTGTGTTGTCCAACAACTTAGCACAGAATTCCTGTTTGATGATCGTTACATAGATTGCTTGCTGTTGAGTAAGAGAGGTGTTACAAGAATAGATAAAAATAAGTCAAAAGTGATGTTCTGCCTTGAGTGTTATAAGACATTGAAGAGAGGCCATCTTCCCAAGTATGCTTTGAATAATTCTTTGTATGTTGGAAGTATGCCTGAGGAGTTTAATGATTTAACATGGGTTGAAGAAGTAGTGTGTTCTTTATACAGACCACTGGTGAACATCACTCGGCTATTTTGCTCAGAAGATAAAAATGCAAGAGTTTTTCATGGCAATATGTGTGCATTTGAGATGAATGTTGCATCAACTGCATCAGTCCTACCGTGGGCACCTTCTGATATAACAGATTCTTTGAGTATTGCTTTCATAGGAAATTCAAATTACAAGAAAGCATGTGTTAAAAGGCTATATTCAATCCGTAAGTCCAAGGTCTGGGGCTTTTTAAATTGGTTAAAGAGATATAACCATCTATACTCTCATATAGAACTTGATGAAGCAGTTATGGATATGTATGACATTGGTTATGTGAAAGGAGTTGAAAATTGCATTGTGGAGAGCAAGGTGTTAAATAGCACTGATTTGTTCAAAAAGGAGACTGCTGGTATTAATGAGCATCCAGCTGAGCTTTTTATAGACGGAAATCGAAAAAATGGCAAGCAGCAGAACACAAATCATGAAAATGATGTGAGGCAAACAGATAGTGGTGATAGTGGAGAAGGGAATGATGGAAGTGATGATATTGATGGAATTGAAGTTTTTTTAGAGTGTTCAGGTATTGCTGATCCTGAAAACCGTGACTTGAGTGGCCGGAGTCTTACTGCATCAGGTTTGAGAAACATAGCTGAACGGAAGAATATGCAACATAAGATAAAAGGTGTTGTTTCACAAGCTGACTTGTTGATTGCTCATGGATCAAAGCCACAGTCAGAATATAATAATACAAATCTTTTCCCAGGAATGTATCCAACTTTATTTCCATATGGGATAGGTGGGTTTGAACAAAGTGGTCAACTAGTTAAGGTATCAATGGAGAAACAAGTGAATTATTTTTTTGACTTATACGGGCATAAATTCAGATATCATAGTTCGTTCATGTTTGTGGCATTAAATATTATACAGAGGCGAAAAGCACATCTTCATACTCATTTTACAGTTAAAAGGAGGGATTTTGAACACATTGCATCTAAACTTACCTCATTATCTGCAGGAATGCTCAGTAATGCTGCTGACATCGTAGAAGAAGAAGGCTCTTTATCTAAGTTGTCTGCTAAAGAAAAAGATGCAATATTGCTATTAAAGCAAGTTAATACAATCACTTCCCATGTACCAGGTTCTCATGCAGCAAAAATCAGAGCAAAAAGTGAGATCATGAGTTATGTTGGATCAAAAGGAGTGCCTCAATTGTTTTTGACTATAAATCCTTCACCACATCATAACCCTGTGTTTCAAGTTATGTATGGAGATGAAACTGTCAACTTGGATGAGAGGTACCCGCAGCTTGTCGATAGTGTTACTCGTTCCGTACGAGTTGCTCAAGACGCTGTTGCAGCTTCTGATTTTTTTGATTTGAGTGTGACATGTATATTTGAAGATTTATTTGGATGGGATTTTAAAGGAGGAGAATCATGTGAAAGCGGTGGGATACTTGGTGTTTTGGAAGCATTCTATGGTTCTTGTGAGTTCACAGAAAGGGGTTGTTTGCATGGTCATTTTGAAATTTGGTTAAAAGGGGGGATGAATCCTTCACAGCTTCATAAGTGTTTGAACGACAGTAAGGAGTATCAGAAAAGGTTCTTTAAATATTTTGAGAGCATTATATGCACCGAGCTTCCTGACGTGGAGCTTCATTCTGGTCATAATACTGCAGAATATGAGCCAAGGATTGAGAGACATCCAAAACCTATTGATCTCAATTATATAAACAGTTTAAGTGTATCTGAAGCAGCAGCTATCATTGAAGAATGGAATGAAGTTTTTGTAACTGAGGTGAAAATGATAGGAGAAAAGTTTCAAAGGCATAAGCATAAGGAAGTCTGTTATAAGAACAGACCCAATAGACAATGCAGATTTAATTTTCCCAGGGAAGAAATACAAGCATCTTTTTATGATGAAAAACTGCAAGCCATTGTATTTGTTTATAGGGACGGAACAATCAATAACTATAACCCATACATCTTGGTCTATTCAAGGCACAACCATGATTTGAGCTGTATCTTATCAGGTCAAGCTGCGAAGTCGGCAATGATTTATATAACCGATTATATAACAAAAATGGACATGAAAACTTACCAAGTATTGTCTGTGTTGTCAGAAGCACTTTTATCAATGCCCCCTGAGGTCTTTACGGATGAGAATCCAATTTATAATGCAAAGAAAATGCTTCATCGCTGTGTATCAAGACTGGCAAAAAAACAGCAGATACATGCACAGCAAGCAGCACGTATCTTGAGGGGCCATTCAGATACTATCCAGTCTCACAAGACAATCCCAATGTTGTCAGGTTATATGCTTCAATTTGTGAAACATTTGTATGGTGATCAGCAAGCAAGAAATGTCAACATGTCTAATGGGGACGAAAGTGAGGTTGCAGAAGGCAATGAGTCTCAAGGTTTGTCAAATGATGCTGTTGGTCAGTTGGAAAATGATAAGAGAGATATTGCTCTGTCATCAAATGTTCAAGACAGCGGGCTAGGAGAAGATGATGGGGATGAGAATGAAGATGAAGAATATGAAGAGCAAATGTTGAAGTTATCAATTGACAAGGAGGGAAAATTTTCAGTATTTAATCAAGTGCATGATTATGTTTATCGAGATACTAAGCTTAGTGATGTCTGTTTTTATGACTTTGTGAGGTGCTTTAGATTGGAACCTAAGAGGAAAAAAGGAAGCAAACGAAAAGGTAAATATCCCAGATATTCTCTTTTAGAAATGCACGAGAAGCATCACACACATGAAATATTGCAGATAAACAGTGTTTCACTGAATAATGCAGTAGGAGTAGATTATATTCCAAGAGTAATTGGGTGTTTTGTTCCTAGAGCTAAAGATGTTGAGTCCTATTCACATTTCATGCTTTGCCATTTCAAGCCATTTTCAGTATCAACACCTCTTTTAAATAAAAAGGAAACCTTCAAACTTGCATTTGATAAGCACAGATTTAATTCATTTGCTTGTAGCATTATGAGAAATTGGGAAGAGATACATGAGTGTGAAGATGCCAGAGATGCTGAGCGAATGCGGAAAAGAGATGCTATTACTAGAGAGTCAAAAATGTTATCAGACTCATTAGATCAGCTAATAGATGAAGATCATTTGATGGTAATAGATCAAGGGGATGTCAGGAGTATGGCTGAGAAAGATTACAAAGTTAGAAATATACTTTTAGGACTTCATGCATCAGGATGGTTCAAGAAATCTGATGAAGTGAGAACTGTGAATGATGACAGCTTATATCCGAAAGGAGATTATAGCTCTAATGAAAAAAAGTTAAGAAAGTGGAAGAAGGAGATCCTAGCTTTAGAAAATGCATTGGCGATCTCAAGGAGAAATATGTTAGATGCAAAGAATCAGAGTCAATCTAGTGGTTCTAACAGTGTTGCAGACACAGAAGTTTCGAAATGGGTTTTACTCAGAAGACAGAGCGAGTCACAAGGGATGGTACAGGCAAAGGTCAATGCTACAATTTTGACTCATGATAAAACTAAAAAAGAGGAGCTTTTATCACCCCAGGATATTGTAGACAATATATCTAAAAAGCACTCTTTAAATAGCATGCAGAAAATTGCATTTCATATTGTAGCAAAAACATTTTTCGAAGTTTTGACAGCAAGATTGAGTGGCGAAGAGGATGGAATAGAACCACTTAGGTTATTTCTTTGTGGTCCTGGAGGGACAGGAAAGACGCATGTGGTGAAATGCTTACAGGAGGTTATGTCGGCATTTAGTGCAGAACATTATATCAGGTTTTTAGCACCAACAGGTAATGCTGCAAGTCTTGTAGATGGTATGACTTGTCACAAAGGTTTGGGGTTGAAAATAAGTTCAAGAAAAAAGTCGAAAAGAATAAACTCTGGTAATTCATCAGAATATAGCATTATGATGTCAGTCACAAGTAAAGCAAGGTTGCGTGCTGAATGGAAAGATGTTGAGTTTTTGTTTATTGATGAAGTTTCATTGATTAGTTTGCAAGTACTCTGTGAGATGGATCATGCATTGAGAATGGCTAAGGAGAAACCGGACAAGTATTTTGGTGGTATAGTTGTCATATTCTCAGGTGATTTATATCAGTTCCCTCCAGTAGGAGGAAGTGCACTATATACACCAATCTCTCACGTAAATGATGATTTTACAGATGCAGAGCTAAAGAAACGTCTTGGAAGATTAGCTTGGAATAGTTTGACAGATGTAGTGGAATTGACAGAGCAACAGAGGATGAAAGATGACCCTGAATATAGTGCTGCTGTAATGAGACTTCGTGAGCGAAAGTCAACAGAAAATGATATTTTATTGTTCAATAGCAGAGTTATGAAAGGAAGCCAAAATAGAGGAGTTGATCTTAGCTCAGACGGAAATTTAGATGCGATTGCACTTGTTCCCACAAACTTGTTGAGGATGGCTATTAACAACTATAAAGCTGAGAGTACTTGTGTTCAAAGTTCCAGTGTGAGGCTTATCAAATCTGCTGCCCGGGATGTAATTGATGGAGTAATTGTACCCAATCATCCTTTGCATATGTCAAGATCATCTTTGTTGAAGATGGATGTATCAAGTTTGTTGAATGATGGAGCACTTCCAGGTTTTGTCCCTATGTACATTGGAATGAAAGTAATATATCGAGGCAGAAATATTTCAACTGAGTTGAAAATAAACAACGGGTCAGTTGGCACTGTATACAGCATCTGTTCAAAGCATGATGATTATGGTTTTGAATACACAGATGTTGTATTTGTTCATTTTGCAGACTGTAATTTTGAGCTTAGTGGATTACCTAAAGGTGTTGTACCAATTCCACCAGTAACATGGAGTTTCTATGCCAAAGTTGAATTTACCCCTGGTGTATATGAAAGTAGAAAAATTACAAGGTATCAAACAGCTCTGCAGCCAGGATTTTCAATGACTGTACATGGAGCTCAAGGACAAACTGTATACAGATCAATTTGCTCATTATCCATTGGAGGATTCCATTCATATGTGATGGCATCGCGAGCAAAAACTCGTCAAGGCATAACATTGATGGAGCCAGTAAACTTGAAACGCTTGAGAAAGAAGAAACTTCCCAGACACCTTGCAGCTGAAGTGAGATATTTAGAATGTATGATGCATAATACACTGGTCAAATATGGATTCAAACTTGGCAACTTGAAGACAGTGTCAAGGATTGATAAGGATTTTATTCAGAAAGTTGCATCCAACACAAACATATCATATAAATCAAAAGATCAGAATAAAAGAAAGCATGACAAGGATGAGAGAGATGATGAGGGAGATGCACGTATACAAAAGAAGTCTAAAGTGACTTTTGAGTTAACAGACTTGAAAAGAAACTCAGATAGTAGTCTTGTCAGTTATGCAGATTTGTTTTCTAGAATACAGAACAATGCATCAGACATTGCCAGTCTGAGATATATATCACTGCTTGGGTGCACTTGGAACAGAAATTGGTCTTGTGCATATGATTCTGCCTTTATGAGCATTTTTTATGCTTATGTTGAGCTTGGAGAGCACTGGATGGAGCAGTGGAGTAGTTTTACTGTATTATCAGCACAGCTATGTTCTGCTTTCAAAGCACTGAAAGTTAGTTTGGATAACAATTTGTTTTCTTATCACAGGGATAAATTCCAAGAAGAGCTTGTTGCAGCTTATCCTTCAGTTTTCCCTCCTGAAGGTTTTCAAGCAGTTGCAGTTAGTGATATTTTTGAAATCCTTTTTAACTCCTTGCAGTTTAGTGTAAAAACAATTGTATGTGTTGAATGCAGCATGCAAAATTGCCAGAGCCATATTTCATTTATTGAGGATACTGATCTCTTTCCAAAAAATATTTTATCTAGTGAATTTCATGGGAGAGATGCATCATTAGAGAAATATCTCCAGGATCATGCCTGCCTAGCACCTGAAATTCTGGAAGATAGAGTTCATTTGTCACATAGAAGAAGTTGTGAAGGAGCACTGGAAATGCACAAATATTTATTTCAACCACCACCATGGCTTTTCTTTGAAGTACAGATGAATAGTAATGACTTTATCAGCATTTCACCTGAGATAAATCTACCCTGTAGTGGAAATAGAACTGCAACATACAAACTTTGTTCTCTGATTTACTTTGGAGATCTGCATTTTACATGTAGGTTAATCATCTTAGATACTATTTGGGATTATGATGGACTAAATGCAAGTGGTAGTTGCTGTTTTGAAGGTAACATTGGCGAGATGAATTTACTTTCATCTAACGGAAAACAACTTGGCGGACTTTTTTATGCTTTGATTATGTAACTGTGAATGTCTTCAGCACTGGCAATTACATTTGTGAGAAGCAAGCAAGTTGTGAATTACTTGTGGACATGCTATTGCAGATCGGAAGTTTCCCTCAAAAAATGAGGAGAGAGTTCATCAATTTTTCAGAAACTGCTGATTATTTGGTGTGTTTCTAATTCTATGCGCTGTAATTCTCGTCGAGCGAGTCGAGTCTGAAAGGAACCGTGTGCCCGGATAACGCCACAGTGCCGAGAGCCGGTCTTAAAATACCCGTGGGAAGGTACGGGACTTTGCACGGCATCGCGAGCGTTGGAGGGCAAACTTCGAATCGGTTATAATCTGTTCCTCGAATCAAAACCACTTCTCCTTATCTATCTAGTTCTGTCTCGTACTCGAGGATTGGCACATGATCTTACGTTGCCAAATAGCTATCGACTATAGTTAAGTCGAGGACCATCCACTGGTGTGGAGTGTTGCTGACTGCGTGTGTACCACTGGCAGAGAAAGCAGCATTTGTCGTTTGAAGGTAGTTTGTGCAGTGCCTGGTCTGTTTAACACGACCGTGAGTACGACCGTTGCTGCACTGAGAGATCCACTGACTACAAGTATTTGACTTTTTGTGTGCGCGAAGATGACAAAAGCCTCGCGAAGTCAACCAGTCGTTACGAACACGCGCTCGATTAGGCGCTCGAACTTGAATGCCGATTCCGGGTCGGAATAACGCAGCACTGTCTAGATACATTGTTTGGATTGGAGATAAATGTATGTTGCATTGGAACTCGCTCATAACTCTGAATCTGATCGATTCATATATCAAAGGAATCGAAATGAATTTAAACCGCATTCATGCCACAGAAGTTAGATTACAATTAGGATCCGTAACAGTAGCGAACAGAATACGCTGGATTTGTGAGATCAACAGAAACAATTCTCACTCGCAGGGTTGTATCACTCACGAGGTCACGATTCGGACACAAGTTAGAAATGCAGCATCCTTTTTGCGATGAAATATATCAAGCCGTTTCGGAAAGAGATGCGAAGGAAATTGATAGGGTCGAGAGAGGCTAGAACAATCATAGTCCTTCAGCGTGCAACGTCGACGTTGTTGCATCGTGCAACTTTGGTTTCTTGCCTTCGCCCCTTGCCTTCATTTTTGAAGTCCGGATAATATTTCGAAAAGTAAGCTCTTTTCAAGGCTGGCCATTATGTGCCGTTTCTAATGTATATTCGGTTATAGTGGCGCCACCATCCCCAATCTCGAAGCTTGCGGAGGATTTGTTGCTCAGGATTCTCTGTCAAGCAGCGAGTCTGGACATCGTTCGTGAGACGAGTAAAAGGAATAAGGAGTATCGGTGCGTTTTTGCTTACTTGAAGGCGCATTTCCGTAGGCTGAATGGTTACTAGGTCGGGAGAAATTCGATGCACGGATCGATGTGCCTTTAAACCGCTGAAATGGTCGTCGTCGGTTGGAAAATACATGGATGTTGATCCTTCACGCACTGCTGCACGGATTTCGGCTGTCAGCAAATACTGGCACAACTTATTTCAAGATTGTGTTGCGGAGGTTGTCACGATGGATGACAAAGTCGTCTGGAGTCGTGTCTCCAGAACTTTAGGGAGGGTGCCGCAGTGTTGCTCATTCCATCGTCAATCGTCTCAGAAAACCGGTGAGAAGGTGAAACGACTGGTAATAATGGCGTCGTCTCTGGACATCGGGAAGCAACGAGATGCAATCGATGCATTGATCGAATGCAAATCGTTGAAAGAACTTGTCATTGACGCCTACAACAAATCTTCAATCATCACTGAATCGTCGGAATTACTCGATCGCTTGGCATCAGCGGTGGACGTTATCTACAAGAGCCTCGAGACTTTGAAGATGTCTCTTCACGTCAATCAAAGGGGGGCGCGACGACTTTTGTCAGAGATAGGTCGCCTCGTGAAGCTTCATTCTCTGTGTTTGCGGGGAGGATTTCGTCTTGAAGCGGCAGAGGGGATGCACGCGTCGGATACCATTCTCCCAGAATTGCACTCCATTTGTTGCCTCAACGACATCTACGGAGCGATGCATACATCAATGCTTCCGCTTGCAATGTATTGGGACTTACCGAAACTACGGTTCTTACACGTCAGAGGTGGACGGACGGGACACGACGCGCAAATCATGATGCAAATGAAGTGCAGGATATTGGCAGATATCATTCTGGAATACCATAGAGACAAAGATTGGGAGAACATTCTCCCGGCACCTGCTCTCAAGACGTTGGTTTTGTCTAACAACCTCGTTGCAAGAAGCCTTGACTCGTTTGGTGCATTCAAAAATTTGCATTACGTCGGGATCACAGGTCACATTTCGCCCAGAATTAAAGCAACCGATCTCAAAGTGGAGATGAGAAATATCAACACTGCGCTGACCTACTTCATGGATGGAGATCGGTATCCCGCACTGCGTCGCGTACAATTGTTAGGGTTTAGGTCTTCACGTAGGCCGTTCAGTCAATGGGAAGTGAGGATCGGGAAATTGTGGACAAATTGGGTAGAGATGGCGAAAGGACGAGAAATTGCTTTCGTCGACAGGGAGAACAAAGCGATCACGTACTTGTAAGAATTTCGAATAGACTCGATATCAATGGACGACTCGATAACTAGTGAAATTGCGTTCAATCTAAATTTGAATTTTTTCGGTCTTATTACAAGTGCACGGCGATTAGTATGATACCATATATAAACGCGCGGACTGTTCTCAACGATATGGAACGACAGCTGAGCAATTTTTGAGTTGCATACAGGCCGAGCTAATGAATTGCAGCGGCAGATCCTGTGTCGATGTAACGCACTTGTGCATCAAAATCTAGTGTGGACGTATTCCCCGACTGATTCCTCTCATCCACGCGTACTGAGCTTGTATGAGCTAAGGCGAGCAGAGAAATTTTAGAAAGAATTACTAGTACGTTTAGTAACCAAAACGGTTACCACGTTGACCGAAGTCTTGTTTTGGTGTACGAGATATACGAGAAACATTAATATCGTCATATCGAGCACAGCAGAAACACAAGACTCACGCGTATCTGTCTGAATTCGAGACACAATAACTAGTGCCGACATTGTCAAAGAATGCGTCGGAAACCGCCCTCCAAATATTTATCTCAAACACGCTCGCTGCTCGTTTCACCCGTGTAGACCCAGGCGTACATGTACGCGAACGCGCAACCGAGGATATGTGAAAGGATGGCGGCATCCTGACTTGTGTTGTGCCTGAAAGCAGCAGTTGCATCCGCGATGCCAAGAGGCGAACCACTGTCGACTTTTTGACCTAATTTGACAAAGGTGTTCGTAAGGTTACGAAAGATGATGAATATCAGAGGCTACAGTCCCGAGATAACTGATGTTAATCACAAGTATAAATTTTAGGAATGGTAAGCGTACCTGAGCTTATCAGCACCTGTTACAGTAATCGAGCTGATGAAATTGAGCGTGAACTCAAGTTTGTTAGTATACATGTGTCCGAACGCAAAGGAACGGGTGGTATATCCCGTTTTAGAAAGCAACAAGAAACGCACCCTAAGAGCTTCATCATCCTAAATAGCGGAGTTTGTTTCTCTTCTTCGATGGCGATTGAGGCGGCTTCTTCCCGAGGTCGTTACCTACGTCATCTCTGTTGCTCGTTGTTCTTCTTGGAGGACTGCGGCTCAGCGCTGGCAGGCTGATTGAAGGTAGACTTCTCAGACTTTGCGGTGTTGGTGCCCGTCGTCGAGCGCTGGTCGTGTTAACTCTCGACGGTTTAGCAGACATAGTTTTGGTGTCACACCAAAACTGAGTTAAAGATGCACCTGGGCGATGGAGATAGAGGAAGAGAAAGGTAGGAAGCGTCGTGTCTTCAGACGGCGGGAAGAAGCGCATCGTCAGGAGGGGGGAAGTGGTTAAAGAGGGGAGAGGTATGAGGGTTCGAGGATGGAGGAGAGTTGTTTGTACTGCCGAAAAGTGACACAGGCCGAGAAAAAAGAGACGCACTGTCGTTTGCCATGCTATCATTTGTCGCGATTTGCGTACTGAACGCGCCTAAAAATTTTGTTCGGTATGAGCGGCGCTCAAGGCTCGGCGCGAGATGAGACGATTTCTCGATGGACGTAATCAGAGGAATGAAGACTTACTACAGCGATTCGAGGAGACACCAGCAGAGAATTGTGCATTGAGACGTCGAAATTTGTCAGTTGAGAAGCATGGGAGAGAGACAGGTTGAAAGACTTCACCACAAAATAATCCATACGTGCAACTGCTATGGAACATATTGTAAGTCCTATACGACTTGCAGTTGGTGCCGTGTTTTTGTCGCTAGGAGATGTAAGCAGGACGATGACGGATCTTGCAGATAAGTTTTTGAGTTGCGCCGATAGACGTTATACGCTGAAACGGCGGACGGTTCTTCCATAGCACGATCGCCAGGAAGCCGCAAGAAGGAGGTGATGTTGGTAAGCTTTGAGCGATGGTAAATTAGTAAGCCAACACGCCGAGAACTATTTCCCAATTTCGGAGTTTCAAACAAACGGATAACCCCGAGCCAGAGGCTTGTCGTTGTGACTGTTATATTGGCAGCACTGCTACGTAGTTAATTAGCATTCTTGTATTCATAGCTAATAGATTGTCATTAGACGCATGGCAGCTATGATTATTCGCTCGTTCATTCAATTGAGGACACCTCACCCAATTAGCAAAGTTGCGGTGCGCTTCTTATTCGTTCGAGTTTGATATCTTCGACACTATTCACCGTTGTCGGCCTCTATCAAGTGCAGCGTTGTAAGATCCGTCAATTATGCTTACGTTTTTTCGATTATATTTCCTTTATCCATTTTATTATCAGACCAGCAGCCATAGCGCTATCGAGCAATTTGCTATGGAGAGCTTTGGAGAAGTTAGCACAGCCACGAAAAAGGCGCGGGTGATGGCTCGGATGGGGCGCTCATCAAGGCATCCCATCATCGATTATCTTCAGTATGACGGGCTGGTATACCTTGTCATCGAGTGCTAATCCCCAATGCTTAGTTCTAGATGAAGATGAGACTCTTTGTATTGGAAGCCGTTACGAGGAGGAACGAAAGCCAAGTGTCCGAAACGAGTATGTTCGTGGTTTGCGGGAGGTATGCGAAACGAAAACAATGAGTATTAGGACGCATTCTTACTAACCTATTCACATTGTGGCCAGCGCGCTTTATCCGGACTAGAAACCGATGTGTGTCTTGGTCGTTCGAAAGTTTTTGTGGCTATTCGGCGACAAAGTGGCGACGAGTCGACGACTCTCGCTCGGGGTAACATCGTCGCGCGTTGGGTCAAATTCCATCCAACTTCCGGTGGTCAGGTCGATATAGGTTATAGGGACGCGAGTTTTTAGACGTGGACTGTAAGCAGCTATCAAAAAAGCTTTATGAGTCAAATTCCTCTCTAAACAAACGATTCTTTTAGTCATTACCAAGATTTCTTACATCGTCGTTTTGAGGAAACAGGCCGTGATGCAGGATTACGGCCAGTGACACTTCTTGAGAGGGTGCTAAGATTACCGAGATCCTAAGCCGGAGGGATCAATTCGAGGTCGGAGTCCGAGTTTTGAACGCTTAGTGACGGTAACTGTGTTTACGGCGTTAAGAGAAGGAGAAAGGTGGACCGACTCTGAAGTGCATCTTCATACCGTGGTGAGTGTAATTGTGAATTAAGGAGCTATTGTTGATCCTGTTTTGTTTGCAGTAGCCTAAAGAGCAGCGAGTCGGAAAGGTATCTTGAAGGCTTCTTCGAGTCACCTAGTATTCATCGAAGAAAGAAGGGGCCGACACTTTTTATCTGGAGCGATGGCGAAGGACAATGTGGTGCAAGTTAAAGGGCATCGTAAGTCCGCTAGCAGAAACCGCGTACAACCGGTGTCGGCCTATGCGGCCAATACGAAAGAACAATCATCGAGTAAAATTGCAAGGAGCTTACCGGCCCAGGTCGGAACTTCGAGAGCGAATGGGATTGGATGGAACCATTGGGTCACATCAAACGAGTAGTCGCAGTGGATTGCGGGAATGGAAATGCACGCACGCCAAAGAGTTCCTCACGACCACACTCTGGTGAAGAGACGAGCTATTCCGAACACGAATGATATCCCTTCTTTTCGACGCCCGAGTATTTTCTCTTCCCACCCCTACTGGCAAAAAGCATCCTCCTTACCAATTTTACGATCCAGAGGACTACTTAAATTCGAAACTCGTAGCACACCCCAATGGTCAGGACCTTAGAGCCCCCTCTCCCTCGCTCGTCCCCACCGCACGCACACTGCACGCTTTTCACGCCTTTCATTGACGACGCGGGACCCTTCGCACTTCTACTGAGCTTCATCGTTGTCATCGACCCACCTCCTTGTCTGCGGCCTGGTCGGGAAGGCAGCTTTTCAATTGAAGATCAAGCTTTCCGAGCGCAATGAGGGACAAGTCGCAATGTCGCGAGGCCCGCCTTCTAAAGAAAGGCCCATTCTTGTGAGCCATCCATCCTTTCAATCGTCTCGAGTAGTTTGTCTCACAACTGTCTCTTTCAACTTACAACTTCCTTCCTGACAGATCAACGAACAACACCTTGGTCACGGTGAGACTTCGACAATCATATAGAAATCATAGTAAAACTAATACATATTCAGGGGGGCGTCGACGTTGGCTGCACTGTCTCGACAAGCTCTTCTCCCCTGTGAAGACGGCCGTCAACGTATTCAAGCGTGACACTGTCGCTGAAAAAACCTCGTTGGGTAATGATGGTACAGCTCTACCTTGTTGCCGTGTACGTTCGACTAACGAAGCTTTAACGTAATCAGGTTTGGCCCCATTGGCAAAGCGAGATGGCAAACTGGACGACCAGCTCCTTTTAAACGCACTATATGAAACTGGTGAGCAAGTCTGATGACTTCAGAGTTCAACTCGTACGAATGAATCGATACTCCCTTAGAATATAAATCGTCTTTTCCATTTAAATCTGACGGCCATGGGAACGAGGTAGATGAAGATACTGAAAGTATGTCGAAAGGATGCCAACCACTTGAGAGTATAAAGAACTTACTTTGGTTGTCCTTAGACGATGAATCCCAAGGAGGTTACGATAGTATCACTGACTCTTGTGGTACGATAAGTACGAACGAAGATGTAACGAAAGTGAGTCTCGAGACGCGTCATACTCACAAATAACTTCGATCGCTTACGCGTTGAGGTTTTACAGGCACGAAGTCAGCTAGAACTGGCATTACGCGCGCTGCAAGGAAAGGATAAGGCACCTGAAAAGCCTTGGTCTTGCGTTGTGTGTCGATTGCCTGCTTTGAGCCCTGTACGGTGCATCGACTGCAATGCCCGCGAGTTACTCTGTCTCTCGTGCACAGTCCTACGGCATGGCGAGGGTAACGACAACAACCCATTTCATCGAACAGAGGTAGGTATTCTAACTGAAACATGCTACACGTCGCTAAAGAAATACATTTCGAAGATATTCGTTGGCCAGCGATGGCATTCAAAGATGTTGGCCGATCTAGGTCTGGTCGTTCATTTATGTTCAACGAATCGACTGTGCCCAGAGGTCTCATGGAAGGTTCGCCCAACGCGTGTCGTGATTGTTCATTGGTCGGGAGTACACGTTGTGTCATTTCGACATTGCGCTTCTCCCTCCGGCGCTGAATTCGCGAATGAAGCTTTCGGCCTACTCCTCGCCAGAGGCCTCCTTCTCGTGGCAAACTTCGGGTCGCCTACTGCTTTCACGGTCGACTTTATCCGAATGGTTTCAGGATTTTTGTCACGCACAGCGTTGACGATGGCTCAAATCTGTGACAACTTATCCACACTGATGGCTCCTGGCTCACCACCTATCCACGTGAGTACTATGATGTACAACGATACATCGTCTGTAAAGTTAACTCCTCATTGTGTCATCAGTTTGACGTGCACCACATGGAGTACGCACTGAACCTTTATCGGGACGTCCACAGAATACGAAATGCAATACCCCGGTCGCTTGAGACGAACGACGTTGGATTTTTCCTTCCGGGAAGCTGGGAAATCATGTGTCCTTGTTGTTCGAGGTCCATTAACAAGCTCGTTTTTTCGTCCAAGTCCTCAATGGAGAGGTACGGTCTCTCTTTACATTCTGAATCGCTGTGCAGAGGATAACGTCGAAAAACAGACTTGCAGATATAGTCTACTTATTCATCAACACGAACTTTGTATTGTTATTCACTCAGGGTCAATACATGTCATACATGGACATCTCGAGGTTGAGATACATCTCGTCAAAAAGCAGCTGCCAACACGTAAGCATTCGTCGTTAATGGCTGATTACTCGCACTGATTTATTTTTATTGTTTGGAATCTTCGTTGCAGATCGAAGGACAGACCTGCCGCGCGCTATTTGTAAATTGTAGGCATGGATTCATTCCCGCTGGAGGAGGAATGATTATCGAGGATGAAGGTGTGATGCGGTCAGTTGCTATTAATCGCATGTTGCGCTTCAGGACACTAACCATCGATTTAATAGGTTAGACACTGTTGACGCAAGGGGGGTGTTCGAACGAGCGCTTTCTACGCTTCAAGCCAACAAACTCGTAGTTTCGACGGATACGCGAGCTGGTGATATTCTTCGAGCCGTCATGCACAATTTCGGGTTCTCGTCTGGGGCGTCGTCTGGCGATAAGACCCACTTTGAAAGTTATCTGCAGAACACTGGTTTAGTCCGAGTTGTGAGTCATGCGGATGCAGAAAAGGTGTCAAGCGAGTATTCCATACACCTCCATCGTGATATGGGATGGACGTCGAATCTGGATTGGAGCATTGAAGGATCGAACGGCGGAAACCAGCTCCCTCTTCATCCACATGCCGCGGATGACGCGATTCACAATCACAACTGGCGAAAGTTGCTCGACGTTGGTAAGTAGACGGTTCAACTTTGTTACTTTCTTACGCGTGACTTATTGAATCATTAATTAGGTTCGTCGATTGCACGCCGTTTTGCTAAGGCGAACAAAAGATACACGGAGTTGAAGCAGGAACATGTTATCTTCTCTCAGATGATACAGCACGACACACTCGTCCAGTGGGAACAGGATGTCGATAATTGGAATCGTAACCCTCAATCTCACTGGGACGTTTATTCCGTTCAAGCTATTCGTGAGTGCGAACCTGATGATCTCAAGTTCATTCTGACAGGGAATACAGGAGACACGATGCAAAGCACGCTGGAATGGCTCTACAGCGATACAGAGAGAGGCACTATCGATCTGAGCCACATCCCGGAATTTGAGGAGATTAACTTCGTGGATTTCGCTGCTCTTGGAATTGAATTGCAAGTGAAGAGGTGCGATATCGCTGCACCATGTGATGTATATTGATGAGCCTGATATAACCTATGTAACAGATGCCTTATCAATGGTCTTCGTCGAAACGCGAAAAAAGGATTGCAAATGCGAGACGGCACCCTTGAAACTCATGAGCTGGAATATAAACATCGAGCCGAAGTTTATGAACGAGCTTCCACAGCGTATCTTCACCCTTCATCTTTCTTACGGTCATCGACTCCCGACTCACAGAGGATTCTCGAAGAGATCCAGGATTCCGACTCGATGTCTAGAAGCCAATCGCCAGCTCTCAGCACCACGAGTACGTTAGCCGTCAAAGAAACCCTTGAAACTCTAAACTATATGGAGACACACCTTCACATGTCTTGCGCGGCAGACGCTCTCATAAGTATTCAAGTCTTTATGGGAATTCGCGATCGTCTGCTCGTACATATCGTTGGAACCTATGGTGGGGGCTCAAGAAGTAATGCCAATTTGACTTTGAAGAACGCTTTGGCAAGGGCAAATGAAAATGTTCGGCGTCATGCGGAATGTTATCAACAGTCTGTGAATGCTCTTCGACATCTTTGGCCTGTTGGAAGTTGGCGCATTTGGTTCAAAGAAATCAATATCGAACAGCTCTTGCCCGAGGAATTTAATTCGAAGGGAGCTTGTCTCGACATCTCTTCCATTACCGGTCCCCAACCATCGACCGCATGGATTTGGAAATACGTCGATTACGGAGATCGGGACGTAAGGAAGGAAATTATTGACAGTGCGTACTGTTTGTCTTGTTTCCTGTCTGTTATATGTCTCATCTCTTTGATTGACAGGAATCCGTTGGGAATGGGTCCATTCTCTTGCAAAAACCGAACGGGCTTTAGAAGAAATGAAGCTATCGTACATCGAAATGACGCGAACATCCCGCTGGCTGAGAAGCACGACTTTGCATCTGCAGGAAGTCTCATTGGATCAGTCCGAGAGCGACGAAGACTCACGGAAGCTGGCGATGGTGCAGAGGAGCTTTTATAAGAAGTTACGCGAGGACTTCGAGCGCGAATGGCGTGACGTCTTGAAAGGTACATCATTTAAACCATCAAAATATTGGGCTAAGTAGTCGGACTTCAAGTTAACACGCTCTCCTACGGTACGCACCATTTATCAATTTATTGGCCATGCAACCTTTAACCGTGCATCAATGTATGTTAGCTCGCACATCGTCGCGGCATCTGGTGGCTCCATTTTTTCACTTCGATCTTTTAGTCTTGATTTCTTCGTTCAATTTTTTGCAATACGAGTGTAACGGAACTGCCCGTTGGAGGATTCAATTGACATACTAAGAAACACGTAGGAGAACGGGTATAGGAAATAATACATGTACGACGATCGGACATTGTCTCGGTGCTTGTGGTAGATCTTTCTGAGTGATTTTTTCGGCTTCGACTTATATCGAGAATGCACGGACGATTTCCTTTGTTCTAATTGATTGAGCTCGAAACCTGAAGTTCGAAGACGTTATGCCTGCATCTATTCCGATGCAGCTTGAAGTTGGTTGAATGAATGTGCCTTATTCTTGAGGAAATATAATGTCAAACCTTCCATGATTTTCGGGAGACAGGCACATCGGGACACTTAATAAATAATACAAATTTATTGACGCAAATTTCTACAGTTTGATGCACGTCAAGTAGTTGCTACAAGACAAACTCGTACAAGAGTCAAGATTTAAATTTGGTAAAGTACATTCTACGATATTCGCAGTCCAAACTTGAGTCCAAGAATTTGTAGAACATTTGGCGAAATGTTCGAAAAGGCACGAAAGGGAAGAGGGAAGATCATCACCAACTCGGATTTACTTCGAACAAGCACTAAATCTGAAAGTCGAATAAGTCTTCTACCTCTCCTATCGCAAGATCCGAAAGTCTTTTCTCCTCTTCTGGACGTCTTAAGAATGCGATATCGTCGAATGAGGACGGTATATCGTCGAGATGTCTTCGTTTCCTCGGAGCTCCAAGGGAGATGAGAAGTTCACGTTCTCGAGCCTTTCTAATTTCTTCCCTTGAGCTTGCAAGCTCCGATAGCATCTGAATAGTCTTGATGAATAGGAGGCCACATTATGACATTGGCTTAGAAATGACGTACCCTGGATGCAGAACTGCTATACACAGTGACTGAATTCAACTTTGGTTTGAAAATTCGTTGCCTGTATCTAGTTGGGAATGCGCGGAAAGAAACTCGCAGTTCAACCAATTGACCAGCCGTGATGTACGATGGCTCGATATCGAGCGCTTCTGTTCCGCTACGATGAATGTCATTACATGATGATTTTATGAATTAGAGTTGGAATATCATTCCTACCTTGAAGTGCAGGATATTCCTCGATACACGACGTGGTTATCGTCGGTGTAGCAAAAGCCGTTGCTTTCTGCTACTTCTCTCACCACTGAAATCGGGTCAATGCTTGAAGGAAGTTCCATTCTATTTTGAAAGTCCAGATGCAGATTATTTTCCTTAATCCTCGAGAATAACCTGGTGGAAGCTGATATCCCCGGTGTCCCCCCGAAGACCGGAAAGTGAAAATCTTTCATATCGCTTCGTTTCTTCGAGGACACAAGTGATATATATTTGACTATGGCTGAAGTTGCTGAAAGATAGTGAGAGAACTGTTCGTGACCACCACCAATAACTGTGATTTGCTGACGAATCCCAAAAGGATGAAATCGGTCCCTGAGTGTGCAGTTAGTATAAGACATGTTGCGCCTCTGATACTGTGTGTGCACGCTTACCGGCTTATCATTTCAGTCAAATTGATCGGCAGCATCGAGCCACTGACGAATCCATGGAGCAAGAAACTGATTTCCTGACGTTCGTCATCTAACAGATATATTGTTCCGTCATTGTGTTCAAAAAGTTTAGTCATCAGACCCAAAGTTTCTGGGTCCTGATTATATTTTGACAGTAGATATGGATGATTCCTGCGCGCATTGATCAACTGATCAAATTTAATCTCTATCGTTGTTTGTTGGTCAGTATTGACTCATTTATGGTAGTTAATACGACATGGCTTACGGGCTTCACGTGAGGAGACAGATTCCAGGACATCTTCGACGAGTTGATCTGGCATCGTTCGCAGATTGTCTGATCCTAATACACGTCACAAGTCAATTGTTGAAGCCGCTAGATTACTAGTAAGAAAGTTCGCGAGGGGAACACAGCTCAATGTCATTTTAGAGGCACAAGGCCCTCGCTTTTATATACCGTCGTTTGGTTGAACGAATTAGAAAGCGTAGGTTACTTGCCATATAACACTACAGGTGAGTGCTTCGGCTTCGTCAGTACTGGTCCATTTAGTCCAGTTCTTAGCCGCAAGATAATGTCTGGATCTACTATTCGGTGTGCGAGATTGCGCCGTGTATCGATTTATAGTAACAGCACTGGAGTAAATGGTGCATGTTCGAGATCGAATTCTGTTTTGGTAAACTCGGAGGTGAGCAGA
Source organism: Schizopora paradoxa (assembly GCA_001020605.1). Classification (NCBI taxonomy): domain Eukaryota; kingdom Fungi; phylum Basidiomycota; class Agaricomycetes; order Hymenochaetales; family Schizoporaceae; genus Schizopora; species Schizopora paradoxa. The sequence continues at coordinate 52,013 of KQ085890.1, forward strand.
TGACTTCGGAGCATGGCGGGCTCAAAGTAGCGAAAGGTGAGTATTACGATGACCGATTTCTCCGCAGATCATATTCTAACTTGAAAAAAATGTAGCGCGGATTACTAGAGCGCGGATCGTACGGACAGAAGCGTCGGCGAGGACATAGCCATAACACTAAACCACAGATATCACCGACGATCACTGGAATGACTAAACTTCGAGTTTAGCAAGTCGAAGCAGTTGTTGACGAAGCACTTACGCATGAATTAGAGCACCGAAGACTTACAACTTCTACATTTCTGCAATGCATCGGAGAACTTGGTCGATCTCCGCCTCCCTCCAGCACGATCCTTCGACGATGCACTTCCGCGACTCGTCTTCGTTCTTGAAAACTAGAAGGTCGCCCATCCACGTAGTGCCGTTGTGGTATGGTACTAGGACTCGATTACGAGGAAGGTTCGAAGCCGCTTGCGCGACAATAGTGTAGCGCGAAGGAGGGACTACATCTTGGACGTTTGTGGTTTCAACTATGAAGATAGTATACGTCAAGACCGGTGGCTTCAAGAATTCTGTGACATCGATGTTAGAGTAGTGGAGTCCGGTTTCAGCTAAGTCTTTATTCCTGTGATGCATCGGCACGAAGACTGATAAATATCTTTCTGCCGCGGATCGGAGGAGCAGAGCTTGCGTATACAGGTCGAAGTTATCCACGAACTGTTAGAAGATCTCGATTGAATACAGACCGGTTCTAAACTATCCCATGAACTCACCTTCCCCGTGCTAACGATCGTAGGAATGTTTGACGACATTCTTGATATGCTGACGATAAGGGGCACTGATAAAAAGAACGGTTAACTTATTCTCTGATTCAAAGGAACATTATATACCTCAGCGTCGTACAAATAGACCGATGCATGCTTTCAAAGCTCGAAGGTCGGTACGCTATGTTTAATTCAATTCGAAATTCAAAAATGATCTGTATTTTCCATTAAAGTTATATAAAATGCTTCCTACCTTCGAATCCGTCAATTTAGTCCTCACTCAAGTGACTCGGTGACGCACGATCGAACGGCAAGAATAGACAGAAGAATCTATCGAGGTTGCAACTTCCTGTACGCCGTGAGCTTTTTGTTCTTGATACTAAACGCACGGCGACACTACCTATATGCAGTTTAGACATCGTACCAACGTCGTTCAATGCTCGCCAGTGACGTTTGGACTGCGTCAATGGGGCATAAACTCTAGAGAATTAATCGTATCAGTAGTAGTAGTATTGAGCATCGCCATCTCGATGCTTGTCTGGATCGTTTTCCTACAAGGCGTTGATTTGTCAGATGATTCTCGTTGGTTTAAAAGAGTGGCATCCGCGAGTGTGTCAAACCAAACTTTCGAATCTCTCTACGACAAGTCCTCCTCCGACATTTGATCACGTACTAAGATGCCAGGGGACCAGAAGATTTTCTGCTGGTACAGACGCTACCTTCGCGTAGAGCCTGACCTTTTTTATCAATTACCTGTATACCGTGTTTTTGCCGAACGCGCTCTGGCATTCAAAATCCTTCGTCATCTCCCTGCCAACGATCTACAGTCCTTATCGTTCGCTTCGAACGACTTTCTCGAGATGATCCGAACCTACTTGAAGAAAAGGTTCATCTCTTTCCTTCGAGACTTCAACATCCCTTCATCCTTCATCGACATCATGCGTATCAACAAAGTCGTAATTTCCGGTTCTGCCGTGTTCAAGTTCATTAGGCCCGAACTCGTCGACTTATGGGAGGAAAAGAAGGTTCCGATAGCAGATTTGGACTTCTTTGTTAGGCATGGAACAGCGAAGGCGATCTTTGATTACCTTGATAATATTCCCGGAGTCGCCTGCGAGGTGCTTGAGTCCGATATGGACGTATCTCCAACGAGCTTCCTGGTGGAGAAAATTTTTCACGAGGCCCCTCCTCTCTACTGGTTTCCGGGTGTAGCGTCAGTCACGGAATTGATCCTGCGGGCGCAGACCAGCCCTCACGAGGTGCACCGTGTTCACATCATCGAGGCGTCCGCTCCTTCCCCTCTTTATCCGATTGTCCAGCTCAATTTCACGCACCTACAAAACGTTTTGTCACCCGACGGTCTCGTAATGTTTAATCCAAAACATACATTCAGCTTTCGCTCTATCATCAATCCCACCATTCTCGTTGGCTATAACCGCGGCACCATCCCCGAGGATTATCGCGAGGATTACATTAAAAATCTTCGTCGTGGATTCTCCATCTACCTTCATGCGATGGACGTTCCTTACGAGTCTTCTCACTCGTGCGGAAAATCCTTCTCGTGTCCGCAGACATTGCGGAATACGGAAGACGGAGGGACGTTCTTCCTTCCCTTTTCTGCGACGGCTTTCAGAGAAAGGGCGCAAGCGAAAAGGGCCTACTGTCCTACCGTGATGTGGAGAGTAGGCGGAGACAGTTGCGATGCATACAAAAATCCAAGTGGAAAGGCTTCGTGCGCGTTTATGGCACCGGCACTGAACCAGGAGTTCGACGTCGACCCTCTTGGGTGCCTTTGAAACCCGTAAGTTAGTCAGATTGCTTAGACAACAGTGAGATTCAAACTCAGCTTACGAATCTTCAGATCTGAGAGGCGGAATGAAACTCCTTCAAGATCAAGAAACCAGATCGGATTCAGAGGAGATGCTCCAGTTCAACGCTAATGTATAATGGGCGTCACGTTATATTAGACGAGAGCATGATCAATCTGTATATTACGAACAAAAAAACTCGGGAGGGGGAGGTGTCGCGTCATGGGAAGGCCAGTTCGTCGGTGGAGAGATGTTACATTGATGCAAAAGAGCAAGCCAAAGGTCTTTGAATTCCTGTATGGCCGTCGTGATCTCCCGCTCCTTTTTGCAGCAGACTGCAATGCTACCACAAGCGCGTAAATCAAATGGCTTCGACCAGTGAGTTGTCGATATGCTCTTCCAACGCTCAAGCTGCATGGTCATATTCCATAAAACCCTTGTCATCTCAACTCGAACGAGATCCATTTCCTTTTCCCATCGCTGGGCAAACAGCACTTTCTTTATGTACGACATTCGAAGACCTGAGGTTGGATTTAGTAGCATAAGTCAATACAGGAGAAAATGCTTACAGTATTCCACGACTTCCTTTGCACGATGTTCCGTCATTTCGTTGGTGGAAGAAGTCATCCAAATAAAGAACTTGGAGTTATCGCGCGCCATAGGATTCATGATAGGGTTTCTCATATCTTCTAGCGCAATAAGAGGTAAGATGCATCTACGTCCCAAACGACGATCACAGATCAGAGCATTGTTGTACGCCTCCTTATACACGATGATTTCGGCCATGACCGTATTGACGAGATCGTCGAAGTCTGCGTTGAACTTGATACCCGCGAACTGGGGATCTTCTTGGATGTCGTAGAGAGTGCATGCCACTCGAAAATAGAAAAGAAGAATATCCAAGTAGTCATGAAGCTGCGCGCTCCGAAGATCACTCTCCATCTCGGTGAACAGAGTTAGATCCTGATCATCAAGATCCTTGGTCGTTTGAGAAGACGGGAAATCGAGGTTGATGCCGTCTGTGACTTGAAAGTCATTCGTAGGCGTAACGGGCACAGTGCTATAAAGGTATGCGTTCAGACAGAAGAGTGGCGAAGGGTAGAAATACGTACGGAAGAAGTTCCATTTGCTTGAGCTTACGACGCATGATCAAATCCTTTAGATGGACTTCTATGTCTTGCTCGTTGCATTGGCCAATTAGTTTTTTGGGTGGGATCGGAAGCTTGCGAGCGATCTTCAGACGTATTCTGAGATTTTGTTTCAGGTATGTAATGGTAGATTTGAAGATGATGACGAACAGTTCCTCTTCTATCCGAAGGCCAGTTACGAGATGTTCACAGAGTTCGGCCTTACGCGTGCCTATCGTCGACAACCCGCTTGCATTACAGAGTTCGATCCTACGCCTCTCTGCTCGTTTCATACCAATCACTGATAGAAATGAGTCATTCGTTGGTTAAATCGGAGCAAACGCTTACTGTTTTCGATGGACTGGAAGAAAGTTGCCACTTCAAAGAAATCGACTTCGTTATTTGTCTCTTTGAAAGATGGGAAAAGGCGTTGGAGCTCGATCGCCGCTTCGCGACTTTTAGTTGATGCTGTGAAAGCTGTTTGAAAGAAGCTCGCCAATGTGCTTCCTGCGAAACCCCTTTCGTGTTAGCGGAAATAATACTTCACATGTCAAATTGTAATACTTACCCATATTTCGCGTCGCCTTCATATTATGACGATTCAACTTCAAGTCGATTATTTCGGAGGAGCACGGCGGGATGTCAAGTATCATTCTGCGAGCGAGCAAGTGATCAACAACCAGAGGAGTCTTCTTGATCTGATCGGGTTGAAATATTGCAAGCAATGTGAATGTACTGATGTAACGAAAGTTCGTGAGTAATGTCCAGTACGCCGATTAACGGTCTGCGTACAATTTTCCAGGATGAAATCCGTAGCTTGTCGTCAAAGGCAACGATTGAATTTGTCTTCCTACATATAAAGGCTGAGCTTCGCGGATCTTTTTGTTGAGCAGTAACTCGAATTGCACGATCCACGAGGTTTCGGAGTCGCTTGTTATCCGTATTTGACTAGAAAAAGATTTCTTTGTGCCCTCGACAAGAGACGCCGCGAAGTCAACGTCGCTTGTTTAGCAGATCAAAATTATGAAGACTCAGAATTGGTATGTGACTCACGAAGACTGGGATTCCATTGTGGTGGCGGTCAAACCATTGGCCAAGACAAAAAAATGGCGGCAAGATAGGCTTCCGTACGTCACAATATCTAATGCTCCATTTGGGGGTGCACTGTCTTGCGCGTGCCTCGGCGACAAGGATGTAGAAGACTTCGATATGGTTCAGCAAACATGCACAAAGAATAACAGAATGAGAAGATTACCTGAGCAGGTATATTTTGATACGCAAGATCTTTCTTGGTAGAACTCGTGTTTCCAGTTTGATCCTCAGACTGTTTTACGACTGTAGTCTTCTGAAAGTCGATGTATTGTACACTATGAGGTTCATAATGTTATCAATTTGTGTACCAAAAACAGTGAAAAAGAAAATACCTCGATGGATCAAGAGTATTCGATACGTTCGTTCCTGCGAGGCTCGGATTGAGACAGTTTCTCAATATGTTTGTGCACGCATGACAGCCAATCGCGCATGATCCGCGCGAAGAGCCATGGTCTTGAAACGGATCAATATAAGCTCCTGTTTCCAAGAGGAGTTTCGCGTGCGCGTATGCTTCGCAAACCGACTGAAATTTATCTAAAGAGAACTAAATTCGCAATTAGTCATACGTCTGATAAGAATATATGTTATTTACCGAGTCACGCTCTGTAACGTCAATCAAGACTTGGGCAAGGTAATCACGGTACGATATGTGCGATTCGTAGTTCTTCTTTAAGAATCCTTCTATGAGGTCAAACGAGACGGCGTATCGAAGGTCGAAGGGTGTGAGAGCTGCCCATCGGAGACGCAATAGCTCTCGGTAATCGGTGGTGTTTGGGCAAGCACAAGAATTCAGACGAAGATAATGTACGCCGCTTATGTCCAGAAGGTTGAGATCGAATGTGCCGTCGACGACATTTGGACATTTCGCTGAATTATGGCCGAGTTTGATTGACACGCCGAGATCTTTCAGACTCGAATCTTTCCACTCGACGTAATCCCATCTCTATCGTTAAGTGCGCGTTAGCATTGCTATCGCCCTTGGGTTGATCACGATGACTTACTTGCACGTGGTGTAAAGGATTCGCTTGATGGGTCGAAGCGATGCATGTCAGGCAGAAGTACCCGCCTTGAACGCAATCCAAGCATCGATAGCAAGCGCTTGGTATGTGGGCTTCACAATATTTGCAGAACGCGAGGAAGCGATCTCGACCACATCCTTCATATAAAACATCGGTAAAATTCATCTTCATATAGTCGTAGTTGACCTCTGATTCGGTGCGGGTAGGATCCATCGTACTGAGGTTCGCGGTCTCCGATTGCTTGCCAGCTGTCGAATTTTCGGGGTTTGCTTCGAACGAAGGCAAGGCTTGGTTCTGTTGACGAAAAGAAAACGGCTGTAATTACATCATCGAATATTAGATCTGAAACTTGATCACTGACGAGGTTGGATGCGTGACCATACGCGTCTCCAGCAATTTGGCCATTCTGTCCAGGAAATTTAAGTCGGTCTGTTATGATCTGTCAAGGTTCATTAATTATCGTTCATTTCAGCGTAATTATGCGTCTTACTGATTAACTCTGGTCTTACTACGTCGAAAGGAGCTGGTGAAATATTTGCTCCTTTAGTAAGAAATCTTGTGGCATCGAGAATATATATTAGTACTTACGACTACCATCGCACGCGGCATCTGGACTACTGTCTTCTAATTTGTATCGCATCTTCAATTTACAATTCTGGCGAGAGTAAATGGGCACATACTGTAGTGACAAGGGAGCTCGCAGCCTTGAGTCGACCGCAGTGAAGATGAGGATTCTTTAAGACGACGAATCAACAAAGACGACCCAAAGCGTATTCATCAGATACATACCTTGCATACTACAATCGCTATGGATCAACGGACGAAGGTATACGAGGAAATTAGTTAGATGATGAAGGTAGTGTGACGTGCACCAGCTACGTACGTTCCAGAGGATCGAGTAGTCACTGGTCGTCGATTCTGCAAGGATGGGTTGTTAGTACGCGGGAGTTGCCAAGGGGCGGGTGGACAAAGGGAAACATGTTTTTATAGGCAGTGTCTGCCTCGGGAACCGCGTTAAGGACGTAGGTGGGAATCGAAAAAGACGTAACGGAGTTAGACGCAGAGGATTCGTGTTTTGGCAATTGGATTGTCCTTGAACTACAGCTGCGAATATCGTTTCATTCAGAAACGTTTTGTTCCGAATAAGCAACAGCCGCATGGTACTGAACCCAATGTAAGATGTCTGATCAACTCTTCTATGTCGAGGCATCTCTTCTTCGCGACCAAAGGCTCTTTTTTGCAAAATAATGCAAAATCGAATACGATACGCGAATATGACTCACCGAAAGTTTTTTTGACGATATTTTGCCGTAATTCCGATATAATGTTCATACGAAAGAAAGGGGTACATTTCTGAATTCTGGAGCGAAACTTGTTCTTTAGTCGTTTTCGATAGACGGTGTTCGTGAGTCAACTGACTTTAGAACCTGCATCGCAAATGAGGACTCCGTACATCGCCTCCCAACGCAAGAGAGCAGATCCATGTTGCAGGGGGTGTGGACTTGACGAACTGATGCATTCATATAGTGTTAGCCTCGTCTTTCTCCTCTACGAGCAAATATCAGATGTAGACTCACTCGCATTAGGAAAATCCATGGTCAGAAGTCGGTTTTTGCAATATCACTTGTGCTAAAAGCGCATAGTGACATACGACGAGACCATGGCCACGCAATCAGAAGCAGAAGTGACTCGAACTCGAGCTGAGGCGCTGACGTTGTGATTGCAAATATATTCCCACGCCAACGCATCGACTTCCATCCACTTCTTTGGCGTCTTTTGCGATTCGAGCGACGTCCCCTTCTCTTAAATTGTGACCAAGAATCGGTGAATTATCGACTATACGAGATCGCGGAAAAATCTAAACAATACTTAGGTTGAAGGTTCGCGAGGTATGCTCACTTGTCTTGGACATCGAAAGAGTGTTGGCTGATTGTACGAGCCGACTGAAACTTGTTGCTTTTCCGTCAAGCCGCACACCTCTACTTATTTTTAGTAAGGGAGGCGTGTAGTTGTCTGGAATCCACAAGAATCTGTCGTGTATTCGAGGGGATTCAAGCTCACGTGTGGGTTAAGCAGAAGAGAACGATTCGACTGTCCACAACACAAGATATTAATTATCATTTATTCTGCGTCGTTTCCTGGAGTTTGACTTATCTATCAATCACTGTAAGATCTTTTATTGCCTGATTTCAAGTGATTTACTGATGATTCACTGGTTAGACTCTAATGCCTTTGGACCATCTCTCTCTTCCAAGAGAGATTGGCTTATGCGACAGCGCTGTCGGCCACTCATACGAGCAGTATACGCCCAAGTGTTGGGTGGACGGTGGCCAACTCTTCGTCGCTTTCCACCTCAAATCCAAACCTGTGATCCCTCCTTATAGCAGTAGCTCTTCCTATAGGACGGATGACATATCCCGGTTGCACTGGATCAAGGATGGATACCCTTACCTCGCGTTTCTTCCGTACCCCATGGACTGTCGCGGAGCTCTTTTATCTAGATTTGCAGTGGACGAGTCTCATATTCCGATATACGCTCTGCAAACAGAGGAAGGAAATCGATTCGCGATGGAAACGTCCCTTGTTGCTTCCTGGGAAAGAATGGAAATTGCGTTGATGCGTGTTGCCAGGATTTTGATAGATCGTACTGGTATTCCAAGCATTTTCAGTCCGCCCCCTCCTAATTGCACCACTCTTCATTCAACCAAGAAAGATCGTGCCCAGGCCGTATCCTTAGCGATGCAAGTCAAGGATCGTTTCCTGCCTTGGTTTGCGCTCGTCTCGTTTTGCATTGCACTATTGGAACAACCAGCGCTATTTCTCATGAATTCCGGAAAAGAAGAGATCTGGCCTATTTGGGTGGGGACTTTACTTATCTCCAATTTACATCCAGAATGGGTTGGAATGTTGGTTGATTCTTGTTTATCCCAATTCCATCGGCCACATCTCGGAACTACCATCAAATTCGACCATGATCCTAATGCTTTATATGTCGGTGTGATGGTTGACCATCAAGTACCTGTTGTCTACATCATGGATCCGAGGGCGGTAGACGACTTGCCTCCTGCCGAATTACGAAAATTGTATTACGACATGTTCTGCACCGTTATCAACCGTAATGCGACGATCGAAGATCTCACAAACTGGATGAAGAAGTACACTCCTCCTCGAAATATCCTTTCTTTTCTTCTAGCTTCCAACGCCACCTGCGACCAACCACCGCATGCGCGAAGCTCCGCGCATATGCCAGTGGCAGATCATGAGAATCAACAATTTCTCTTTGATGACTCCGTCGTTCTCGACGACATGATAGAGCCTTTCCCATCACTCGATGATTCGAGCGGTCAAAGATCAATGGAAACTAGGATAGAGTTTTTCTCTCGGAGGGATCAGGAGAACGAGGCCATCGTTGCGAACGAAAGCGAGCAGGAAACGAGACGCCGGGAACATAGGGCCAGAGCAATGTCGAATCATCAGGTTCCTGGGCGCAACAGCAAAACGAAGGTGTTTCTTTGGGTCTGGGTTAACTCGTATGAAGTAAGGTCAAAACAAATTCGTGGAATGTTTGAAACACTGTGGACGATTTATGGATCCCATGAGATGAAGTTCGATTCGGTTAGGAACGAATGGGACTTATGGAGCAGCGACAGGAAGTCCGTTCGTCCGAAACAGAGAGAGTTTGGGGAACGCTTTGAGGGTTCCATAGCTCCCAACCTTGCTCCTTCAGGGGAAACGGCGGAGCTAACGAATCATGATGTCAGTTTGAAGGATGTTCTTCGTCAAGACGTCGTGGAAATTTTCGAGGGCGCGTGTTCTAAAGAAAAGGGGGCCCGAACGGACCAATCCATTTCACATACTAAAAAGGTACCTTTGCAAGAAATGATGCAGAGTTGGTACGGACTTGTCTTGGGCGGAGGACATGAAAACAAGGAGCCAACCTTCGCGTCGCAATCTGTGCAGAAGACGTACGATAAGCTTTCCGGGAATAACAGATTACGAGCGATTCTCGTTGACTCGGTTTCCCCCCCCTTTCCGCACGAAGCTACATTGGTGCGACTCTTTCTGGCCTCTCTGATTACTGGCACCGACGTCCCCAAAAAAATGCTGGACGTATCTTTCGAGCCTATCGATAGGTTCGGAAATCCCTCTATTGAAATTCGCAGGTCGCAATACGAAGCGCAAGCGGTGTCTCATGCCGACTCGCCAACGATTCGCCTGTATTCGATCAGGCCGCTACATAAACCTGAACGAGCATGGAGGCTACATCTGTTCGTTTGGGATGCGACGACGGCCGTTGCCATCAAGCGCCTACCTCCTGAACGCACAGCGACTCTGGAACTCATTGCCATTTATCTGTTAGAAAGAGGAATGCACTTCCTTTTAGGTGTGCCGAGAGGCTCGTTTGGAGCCCCATTGAACGATGCGCGAGTTGCTACAATGGGTCGGCGCTGGAGGGGTTACTGCCCTGACGAAGCAGACTACGCATCATATCGCCAGAAATGCCGTGAGCTTTTCTCGATAGATAGAGTGCGAAGAGCTCTCCGCCGCGGCGGCATTATTTGGAGGATCGCACTTGACTATATCGAAGTGCTCGACGGGGTCGACGGTCCATCTCAGGAGGTGATGAACGAGCCGCTATGGATTAGTGATTCCGCATCAAAGCGACCAGTAATGGTGGATGACGGGCTTTCCGTTGAAGAGATCGGTATAATCGTTGGGTCGTACGAAATCAGAGATAGTAGGTTTTCGCCTATCATATGGGCCTCGACCGCTTTGTTCTAACCACTTCTCTCTGCGCAGAAGAGAGCAATGATAGATCCGTTTACTGCTCCTATTGGCCGCTTCCTTGGATATGGGAAAACTCGGGATATTTCGTAGGATATTGGACTCCCGATTGCGAAGACTGGTTCGTGAACACCCAACGCAGGTATGAAGTCGGAGATCTTGCGCTCGCGAGAGTCGAGGAATGGAAAGCACGCCTGAAACGCTTTCGGGAGACGAAAAAACTCAGGCATGCCATCGAAGGTCAATGCGAATCCTTTCTGACACTTGATTGACCAACACTCGGTCTCATCGTTACCCCTTTAAAATCCGGATGGTTGTTCTCACATGCGGCGGAGAAGGGTGGCACTGAGTAAATATGTCGCGAAGTTCATCCCTTCTTTCTCTGGATTAAACGTGTTGTTGTAACTCACTGCTCGTTGCCTTTGTTTTCGAGTGCAAGCTGGATCTGGACTTTTCCTTCAGCTTTCTATCAATTCAATGGCTTCCGACAGTAGCAGCTTATTGAATCTATTCTACAATTCTATGGGGCTGGTGCTTTGAATGTCCCGTCTGAACTTGAATTATTCGTCTCGTTCCAAGGCGTCAAGGAATGAACCGCCGTTATTCGAGCTCGTACTTTACAAGTTTAACAACGACTTCATTTCTACATCAGGATGATGATCAAGCGGAGGACGAAAAAAAACACCAGCTATGGTCGGCATTAATTGGATGTTGGCGGATCTGTTATTCATTAACAACACACCGTTTTCCGTGAGTTGTATCGTCGCTGCCTGAACGAATGAAAGTCCGCCTGACGACTGAATGGACCGGGATGTAAGACCCTGCTCCTGAAGCTAAGTGAGTCTTCCACGCGGGGTGTCTATCCAATGGAAACGCACCTGAAGACCAATTTGAAAGCGTAGATGATCAAACCGCTGGCACGCGGCGTAGTATAAGGACGAACGTCGACATGAAGCAAGAAGGAGAGCAATCTCGAGAGAAACGTCGAGCGACGGCGACGACGACTGTGATGGGAAACTTTCGGAGGGCATTGCCAAAGCTCTTTGGTCGTTCGAGCGGCTCTGTCGGTCCAACGGCCTTGAACATGACCGTTAGCGCAAGCATACAGTTATCGAGAGCTCTATACTGAAGACCTGCCTATGAGTCCTTGGAAAAGGTCGAGCTTCGAGCTCAACACACGGAGAAAACAGGAGGTTATTCCGTTTTGGTGACGGACGTTGAAGGGATAGGAGCGTCTTGCTCGTGGACTCGACAACGACGGAAGTGAAGACCATTTTGTCGTCAAGTTTGTCACTGCTGCCTTTAGGTCGGGAAGACAGAAGTGCATAGTTGGAGAAAGTACTGGTGTTGAATGGACCTTGACGACGTCTGAGTGTGCGGTAGGTGGAAGGGGGGGCGGGGAAGAGATGGGGGGCAGAACGAGCCTGAGAATGATCGTCTCTGCTTTTGTGACAGAGATTTCGAGAGAAGCGACAAGATTCGGTAACTTGAATACTTTTGAACACCAGTCTTCCCCGTTATCTCAATGGGTAAGTCCCGCGATACATGCTAGAATTGTCGAATTGACGATGCAACGTCGATTTCTATCGCCCTTTTACTAACTCAGACAACCTTTCGTTGAGTCGAACTCTCACGGGCTGGATATTTAACCCACGTCTTACGAACACAAATTTTGCAATAGGTCGGCGTATTTCTGCTATAAAAAAGGAATGGGGTGGATGCAGGTGGCAATTGGCAAGTATGTTCGATCTAGAAATCACAAAAAACGGTTTCATCCAAACGTTAAAAAATAACGAGGGGTCTGACTACACATCATAGCTTTGCTATGTAGTACATACATCGTGTAACCAAAACGCAAAGTCATTATGTTTTACAGCGCCGTTTTGAATCAGGTCGATCTACAAGTCGAATATTTCCGGTGTAGTACTAATCAAGTCCTGGACATCGAGATGGCAGAGTTTAGTTTTATTATAAGCTAATACATGCGTACTCGTAGGAATGTTACATCTTGCACGACTTCTTGCATCCGATTTCACTTTCGATTTAAAAGGTTCATTTGGACCGTACAGCGAATCGATTCTTCGCCCTCCGAGTCGCACTGAGGATGGCTGTGCTTTATTGCTTTAAAGTTAAGGTTCGGGCGAAGTCGTCCCAAGGCCGGCCCTGAAGTGAGAATCACAGAGAAGGGATGTTCGACGATACCCCTTTTCTGGACAATTTTCCCAAACGTTCGAGGGTGGGAAAGCTGTTCGGAAAAGGAAATCAGTTTTGCCTGCTGTACGAGTCTCGAGTGTCCGTTTGCGCGCCACCGAGCTATTACTCTTGACTCTCATTGTCTCACTGAATCCTACCGCTTTCTTGTCGAGGACGATCATGGTGCAATCCGGATGAAGTTTTTCCAGATACTTTCTGTACGTTCATCTTATAAGCTTCGCGAGTTCAGTACATTGTTATAGAAAACCCTTTCAGGCGGTCGAGTTCATTTACACCTCGCGATGCTGAAGGTCGTCTTCTCACCACAAGCTTTTAGTTTGGGTGGGAGCCACCCACGTTTCGCCTATTCACACGATCTTTATCCTGTCTTACATCCCGCGCATAACAACGGTGAAGGTTCTGGTGCTGCGAGTCCAGGTCGTACACTTGAATGCGATAAAGAAGAGAAGGTGAAGAATCTACCTTCGCGAATAGACAGAGATCGAACGCAATATTTGCGTGTCTCATCACTTGACCTTCTTTACTATAGAATTACATCGTCACTATCAAACTGGTTACAAGACTCTACTCGATCATCTATGGTCAAGTTCCAAGAACCATCTCAATACAACATTCTATGACACTTCCATCGCTTTCGATCAAGACGTGAAATATCATCCGCCAATGGATGAATAAGAAGTGTCCAAGATCAGAAAATGTCCAAAAAATGTCAAGTCCGTAGCTATCGACACCCACGATTTCCTTTCATCGAATCCACTACGGAATTACGGCCTTCGCCGACCTACGTTTCCGTATTCAATCGAGGTCGTTGTCGAAGGGGCCAAAAATCTCCTCCATCAGTTCTGCCATGCTGTTGTCGCCGACTTCGCCTCTGTCGTCATCGCTGTCGTCGCCTGTCATATACTCGTTCTCCTTATTCCCATCCTCATCGTCCCCACTCCCGTTGGCCATGTATTCTGCGTCGTCGGTATGCTCCCCTTCGATGGGCGTCCCGGTCGCAACAAGTCCGTTGTCGGGACCATCGATATCTTCGATGAAAGCGTCTTCAAACCCTTGCCATATTTCTCCGTCCTCGTCCTCTCCGTCATCTTCCTCATCTCCTAGAAATCCGTCGTCACTGCCGTCGAAGTTGATGTCGTCCTCACCGCCTCCTCCCATCATGTCGTGCACCGCCATGAGTTGCGCTGCTGTACCTATTTGGATGGATGGCGTATGCGCTTGGTCGAAACCTGCGTACACCAGTTGTTCGTTTTCTGAGTCGAAGAGTTCCACTTGGCGTTTAGATTTGAATTTCTCGTCCACACCTCGTAACCTCTGTACGACGTCTTCCCAGGCAGTGGAGTCAACGATTTGCCAGGGTGATCCGATAAGGTCTGCGTTCTGGATGTCCATGAGCTGGATTCGAGATAACGCGGGGAATTTGGTGATGTTCGCCAATATCTCCAACGTCGCTCGCAGTTCTTCGGGGTCTATGCAAGGCTCTCCAAATACAGCGTTGGTGAGTTTGGGTCCGGATAAGCCCACCAATTTGCAATGCTTATAGGTGCCTTGTAGGAATTGAACAGCGTGTGGATAGGTGACGACAATTTGTTCGATAACCGCGGAGTCTGGTAACGATGGCATACCGATGTCGTCGAACCCGTAGTAGTTCGCAACCACCGTCTTCAACGTCCCTGCCTTGCTCTGTAAAAAGGTCTCCATGTCTTTAAGATTTCCTCGTCCCGACATCACGAAAGACGATAGTTTCGGCGTATGCGCTCTGGCCATAATATCGAAGTAAGCGATATCCCCTCCGTATCGGGAATCAATGATGAAATTTTTCAGAGACGGGAAGAAGAGTCCCAAGCCACGAAAGTAGTAGTTGTCCCCTAACGCCGAGTCTTGACGAATCATGAGGGTCTCGAGCTCAGGACACAGGCTCATCGCCTTCAGCATTCCTGGAACAGCCAATGGATCCACAGGCAAGGTCAATATAGCCGTGCGTAGCTTGTTAGGCCTGAGCTGAGTTATGCCGAGCAGGGACTGCATGAGGTACGAGGATCGAGGCAGGCGGAATAGATAAGGGAAGGTGACGGGGCCGGCAAAAATTATGGAAGTGATGTTAGGGCACTTCACCATGGCTAAGATAATCGCCAACTGGTGCGAGTCGCCGTAATTTCTGGAATAAACGTACAAGCGCTTCACGAAATGGCCAGCGAGCTGCACGTCATTGGGATCTTCTCTAAAAATCCTGGACTGCACAGGCTGCGACAAGCGCTTCGCAACTGCCAACCACTGCTTGCTCCGGTTTCCAATTTGATCGGATGATGGAAAAAGTACGTCCGTCCCGTTCCTCCCTCTAATTGGGAAGCTATGGTCCCTGAAATTGATCTGATAGAAGAGGAGCTTGTGCGCGGCCTCGTTCCAATCCTTGGATATGAGGCAAAGTCTGGCCGCGATAACCGCTGGAGTCTCCGTGTGCGCGAAATCCTCGAGCTCCTTTCGCCTCTCCTCTGCGTCGCTAGTCCTACCAGGTTTTCTGCGCCGATCAGTCACGCAATCCTATTTCTCAATGACAAATACTTACGTGTAGGTGCAGACGTCAAACTCTCCAAGAGGATCTTCAAACGAACCAGTGGCAAATTGGCATATGGCGTATTTGATGTCAAAGGGGAACGACATGGGCTTTATCCTCTTCAAGGCGACGAGCGGTCTGGCTTTGTTGGGTCGATTCATTGAAACTGGAATTGGGGAGGTGAAGTTTTCCATCGTTCTCTCTGCTCTTTATATCTCCTTCTTCAGAAGACATGATCTTCATTCAAGTTTGAGGCGGAGACCGATTTTTCACCGCTACGTTCACTCTTCGAGCTGTGAGTTGACGATCGTTACCGAATATTTATTAAACAATTTCTAACTTTGAATTTTTTTCAGTCTTGGTGATTCGATATCCACAAGGTAACTGGAGGTCAACGCAAGTAAAGTGAGGTTTAAACTCCCATTTTATTAAATCGGTACGTACACTCTGGCCATAGGACTCGAACGAAAACATCACGTTACGAGACTCCGATGTGAAGTCTCCAAATATTCGCTACCTACGTATGTTCGCGAGCAAATGTGAGGAATTCAAGATGTTAGCTGGGCTTTCGATCTAGTTCCGAAGAACAAGGGTTGAAAAGTCAAAAAGAGAATTCCACAGGCTTCGAACAATTGCTATGATGCGAGCTCAGATTTCTGTACAGTGTTTTTATGTTATGTGACATATCTACAGCATTAAACGTTGAACGTCGGTTTTGGATATACAGGTAAAGTCTTGAAGTACCAATGCAATGTTAGGTTTCGAATATTGAACTATCATCTACATGATCAGGACGCAACAAGACTTGATGTAACAACAACTTCTTTCCAACACAAGATCCGGTATTTTCTGTGTTTCAAGGCTGCTCGATATGTCCGAGGAAATCTTGTAGACGGTGTTCCGAATCAGCGACTCTCTACTTCATGTGGATATGATTCCGAAAGGTTCGTCAGGTAAATTTTAACTACAACATACTTCGTTGAAAACTATCTGCTATTTTAGACAATCGAGCGACTAAGCATCGTTGCGACCATCGCTAAACAAGCGTCCGAAGCAGTCGAGAGCCGATGCTCAAACGTACATTAACAATTCTTAGCCTTTTGTTTGCCCGAGGCTATTATGCATGCATGCATACCGTTGAGTTGCTACATGACGATCTCCTGGATTGAGTATTGCTCTAACTTATTTCGTTCTGTCTTACGTGTTCTCGGGAGTTTAGCTGCTACTTGGAAATTTGATTCCACATATTCGGTTTCGTCGGTGATGTTAGCGTTGATGCATAAAATTTGACTAACGCTGTGCACGGAGAAGAAAGGATCGCTCGTTGCTCTAGCTCGATCGCGGTTCATACAGATCAGAGCTCGTCACATTCAACTCGTTCCGTTCGGTCGAGAAGTTGCAATA
>KQ085890.1:69179-332666 GCA_001020605.1 Schizopora paradoxa
CTGGCCAAAGCATAGGCGTGCGTGTTTAGTGTCGATGCACGAATTTTGTCTAACGCTGTGCTCGGAGAAGAAAGCATCGCTCGTTGCTCAAGCTCGATCGCGGTTCATACAGATCAGAACTAGTCACATTCAACTCGTTCCGTTCTGTTGAGAAGTTGCAATACCGGGAGGTAATCCATTAACCCGCTTTGAGTCGCTTTCTAATCGTCTTTGCTTGGTTACCTACAGCAGTTCTAGTTGATTTCATGGGGTATTTCGTAGAGAATTGGCATTTCTGGTCATTTCCCTGTTTCCGCCGTCCGCCGAGAACGAGAAAGCGATGCATTTCGATCGTCGTCCGCCTATCCTGGGTCCCCGGTCTCGTTGGTCACAATACACCTAGAATTCCAATGAGCGGCGAACTAGTTCTGACGCAGTGCTGAGTCTTAGCTTGCATCTCAGCCGCCTACAGATATCCCTAACGCACCGCTCGTCATCTAGTTTTGTCGTTATTTTTAGAATCATAAGGAGGGTATAAAAGGCCCACCGTTCATCCGTGAATTCAGTGTTCGTCCCCGCAAAGCAGTCGAGTACGACTTGAATGACAAACACCAAGAGAAAGCTCGGCACAAAGCAGGCGACAAAGCAGAACGTTTTGACCGTCAACACTAAGTATGTTATTTTTCTCTCGATAGAATCCTTATGAAAGTGATGCTTTCTCCTTCGTATAGAGCTACAAACTCTGATCGTGGTCATCAAGAAACAGAAGACCCTCTGAGTACTTTAGGGTATGTATTGAATAAATTTATACGACGTACTGCTAATTCCCTTCTAGTAACATGCAACTGAGAAGGAGAGAAAGCAAACCATCGTTACAGTCCCCAGTGTACACTTTAAAGATATTATTTTTGAGCAGTTTTCCTAACGTTTTATCAGAGAAAGTCTTGGATTCGTCGATGTCAATGAGATGGATGTGGATGGCGGTGATTCGCATAAGACGGGGATGTTACCAACGATTCCAAACAATATACATCATGATCCCACAGAATCGGACAAACAGCCAGACCATCCGACCCATCCAATTCTGGGTGGCATTGGCGAAAATAAGGATAATAGGTAATTCTGACCATGTTTAAATTTCTCTTCGCTATAAATTCTCGAGCAGTGAAGAGACTAGTAACGCTGCTTCGCATCCTCAAGAGGAAGACGACGAGGAAGCTAATTACGTATCCGAAACGGAGACTGAGGCGGCAGTCGAGGAACAACAGCGGGGCCTTGATGTACTGTGCGCCCTACAATACTATTCTCTTAACCCTTACGTATCTCGGCTGATTTGCATTCACATATCTTTCTTCATTAATACATTTAGCGAACGCACATTCGCTGGTGTCAAGAAAATCCCGTGCGTATAAAATTTATTTATGTTTTGTTTTGTGTTATAGCTGTACACGGAATTCAGGTACGTCGAAGGGCTCCTCCTGGCGAACGACTACCTTCATATTCCGGTGGTTAACGTACTGGATTCTTACCCAAACACAGACATTAGGTGAGTTCGTGCGGTCCTAGATTTTATGTGTTTAGTTTATCATCACGGATACAAGTCGTCTTCTCGCTGTGACGGCGCATCGGGGGACAGACACTATACGAAATCTTGCCTTGTGCACTCCAGAAGAGCTGGTATTCGATAAGTGGCTCCGGCATACGAAATCGGATGCGTTCTCGTTCTTTTACCTCACTGGCGTATACAAATACTGCACGCTCTATGACAGCGAGGCTTTATCCAAGCAGATTGGTTTTTACCCCTTGTCCGTAACCTGGTATCGTATATTGGCCTTGTTGGGAATGGCATTAAATAAGGATACACTCTATTTCATGAATTATGATCATGTTATAACTGCATCGACCAAACCGGTCTCAGCTTCAGCAGGTACGTATGTTCAGGTTTCAAACTTGCCTAGGACTTATGTTTTGGATCGATATTAGAGACGCAGCCGGTTATTCCGGTCTCGGGTAAAACCCGGAAAGCAACTCGTAGTGTCGATGGTGCACTTCCAAGCAATGCGCATAGTTCGAAATTTCCTCTAATTGAGACTCCATAATATTGACCTTCAAATCCCCAGTTCCGGTTTTCGATGGTATGGATGGTTTCGACCTTGAAAACTTGACGGAAACCGAGGAGTCGCCTTACGAGATCGAACCAGGATCTGCAGTACTCATAATATGTACCATCAGCGCGTATTCTCCTTACAAAGCACAAGTGACGAGGAATACTATCAAAAAATCCGATTTAATCGTATCCCTCAATCTACATGGTATAGTTCTGCTCAACGAAGGTGATCCGGACTTCGCGGACAAGCAGAAACCCGACGCAGCTAAAGATGCACTCGGGGTCAGATTCCCGAAGCAGAAGGCCCCACCTCCCGAGAAAAACACAGAGGAGGACGCATCGGTCTCGGCGGATATAGACCATTCGAGTTCTTCTTCGGTGTTATTCACTGCGCGAAACAAGAACGCGAGTCGCTACACGGCTCCTAGGAAACCAGTCCGGTTTTGATCCCGATAAGGTTTTTTTTGGCGACAGAAAAGGACTGCTGTAAATTTCGCTACAGTACTGCTATGTACATGTACCCAACAATTTCCCTCGTAACTTCATTGTAACATCTTCTCGCCTCGTCCTTTTTGTCGGCAGCCTTTTCCATCATTAAATACCTTGTTCGTGGCCGTTTTTACTTTGTAACATAGTTTCAAATTCGAAAGTGTTGTATTAGTAGCAATATATGATTTCTTGCCTCTTTAAACACCAATATTGTGACCATTTCTACACCTGAACAAGAAGCTACCGGTACGTGCCATCGCCTTAAATTTCCTCTTCAATCGAAATTTCAGATGCATCTAACCCTTTGCTCCAATGAATAACCTTTTGATGTGCCCTTACTTTGGCTGGGCTGAAGTTAAGAATCTGAAGCCTGTCCATCGAAGTGGCGCGAGATATCGCGACATACGATTGTCCTAACCCCACGAGCAGTGAATATAGAGCTATACATAAAGTCGCATAAGATTCACCTTTCTCAAATACTTTACCCAGGTCGACTTTGACTCGATCCAAGGTAAGTCCTTGCGACTTATGAATTGACATCGCCCACGCAAGGACGAGTGGCACCTAAATATGCTTATCGTGATGAGTTACTGGGAATTGATTGAGAGTGAGGCGACTTACTTGAGTACGACTGACTAAAACTTCGCCGTTAGGCAATTCGGTTTTGAAAACCTCAGGCGAAATCAAGACGTCTCGTTCGAGCCCTTGCGAATTGAATCGAACGACGGGGTAAGACACTGATTTTTCGCTTTCATCCAAATAAGTGGCCTTGTTCAAGTTGTCGCCGTCTTTCATCGTCCTGAAACCGACTACGTGACCGACTAATCCGTTGACGAGCCGTTCGTCTATGTTCTTTATGAGCATAACCTGAGCATCCACCTTGATGACCAGATCACGAAGGGCTAGAAAATTACTGAGCATTCGATCTCGTTGCTGTCGGTCCCTAATCGACCCGCGATCGACGGCACGATACGATCGGCACTCTGTTGAAAGCTGTTGCAAGCGTGCATTGTTTGCTCGGTCTACGTCTGCACGGTGCGAATATCTGATGGGGCGCATTAATTTAGGCTTTCATGAATTAGCTAATTCGAGACTCGGACACGTACAACTCTGTAGCTTCCAAGCCATCGTCGTAAGTGACAACTCTGGAAAGCGTTTTGAGCTTCTGTGCAGAAGCTGGTTTCAAAGTACCGAGACGCATTTCTGCCAGTATGTTGATAAAGTCTTCGTCCGACTGTCTAAAAACATATTTCAGATTGAAAATTTGCTGAAATGTATCCTTCCAAAACCGCGAATCGAAGGCAAAAATCGATGCTTTGTTCGGAGACACTGGAGGAAGCTGAAAGAAGTCTCCAGTAACCACAACCTGCCGACGTCAGGTTTGATAAGTTTATCGAGATATCAAGGTTGACAACTAGCAGGGACGAACCTGCAATCCACCGAAAATGTCGTTGTTGTTGCGTATGGACTGTGCGATTAACACCAGTTTATCAAACAATTTCCCGTTTACCATCGAGACTGATATCATGTTGTCTATCAATCGTGTGCCACAAATCGAACTAGGTTTGAAATGACTCACTCTCATCGATTATAAGCACGTCAGTCCTCTTCCATCGCGAAACCGCCTTGCTGTTCTTCCGAACCCGTGATATCAGACTCTCGACCGCGTCTTCGCCTGTTCCGATGCCAGCAAACGAATGCAATGTCACTCCACCGATGTTGCAGGCTGCAATTCCTGAGAACGAGTTTAGTATCGAATCGGATCAACGCAGCGATGGTAACGTCGGTGTGTGGCAGTATGTGGCACATACCTGTACTTGCTGTCACCGCGACGGAATCGGGCGTGTGGAAATACCTTTCACGCAATGCTTCAATAATCTTTCGAAGCAAAAACGATTTTCCGGTTCCTGTAAACGAATGTATTAGGCGAACACCCAACCGAAAGAAATTTTCGAGCTTACCAGCGCACCCAGTATAGAACACGTTATGACCTTTTTCGACTAGGTCGAGTATCTGCTTCTGCTCTGCGCTCATCTCCGTAGTACCCGCCGGAACGTTGGTTGCGCCGTGGATGTGGAGTGCTGAAGATTTAGATACGTCCCTCGTACTAGTAACGTCTATCTTCAAGTTATCGCTGTTTTCAGAATTACCCAGAGAAGAGACAGCTTTTCGTTCGGAGTCAGGCAGCGGAGATGACGACGGGATACTGTGTGACGAGTCGATTAGCGTCCTCTTCTCGTCGACGTCAAACTTGACTGTTTTGTCCATCGTATCGCGTCTACAACTTGAAGTAAACTTGAGAGTAGTCCTGAAGTTCGCGTTTGGTCGGTAATGTACAGTTCATTTGCATCTAAGATCAGTTCGCATTTATAGTCAAGCAGGGGCGTCATGTAAATTCAACATTGTTCAACCGTCAATACTTGTAGCGAAAAGAAGCAACGTTATCGGCTATTGACTCAAGCCGCAAATTTGGTTTGGCTTTATGGCTGTGCATCTTCAAGTTTCTGACCCGCTTTTGTCAGCCGCTCGGATCACGGATTTGTCCAAGCACTGATTCTTCGGGTGTTTATCGAAACAAGATCGTTTTGTCAAAACCTTAGAACGCCTCGTTGCTTCGTGATTACTCTTTGCGATGTAGTCGAGGTGTACAAACAAGATACTTTGAGTACTTGAATGCATATAGTCAGAACTAGTCAATCTTCAGGTGCCATAATCAGGATCAAAGATTACCGAAAGAAATGTCAGTGGGAGACAGTCTTCGCATCTTTATTGCATTTTGACAAATACAAGTGTGAAGGTAGTCTTGTTTCGAAGATAAAGCACTTTCGCGCAAACTTCTATACATCGTGATTTCAAATAGACGATACAATTAGATCCCGCGTCGAAGACTCGGGCTCCATCTTCCTGATCATGAACTGCTGTTTGAGCACCTCTCCTTCAAGTTTAAATTTCACGCATCAATATTAGCCTTGTTGACGCATGTTACAGCACTAGATGAAGGGCCCAAGAAAACATCCGACAAAAGGCTCTTTACTTTGACCTTTGTCTTGTCAAGTAGTAACAGTGTTCCTTGTCATTTCTGCCGTTGTAATTACGCGCGTATGGTCCTATCAACGATCGCCAGTCTGAAAGGAATTATATTTTCACAGGCTGAATAGAACAGTAGACTCATACGCGATTTAGACAGTAGGACATGACCGGTACAAGACCGGATCAAAACAGAACAGCAAGGAGAGTCGGGGACAAGGTGTATCAAACACCGCTATCGATTCTGAATACCCTGCCGAATTGCCATAATTGAAAATACCCAAAGGCTGCTGCCCCGGGACAGCATCGTAAAGTCATTTCAGGTGTGTCATCCTCACTTGTGCAGGGTCTTCACACCATCATTATTTTCATTTCATTTCATTTCTGTCTTCGTAAAATAGGAAACATGTATTGTAATTATTTATTTCCCTGCGTTAATCCTAGTGTCCAGGCGATGCCGCGCGGATCTCCCGCTGTGCGATGTTCACTCTTTGTTACTCAACGCCCAACCTCGAATTCGCGACTTCAAGAGATTCCTGTAATTTTAAAGGACATCTTCAGGCTGTAGGTGGGCATTTCAATTCGCGAATCTCCTATCAGGCTGCGAAGTTAGGGGAAAACCCTTTTGAAAACTTGACTAAAGCTCAGCTACTGGAAGATAATTCTAATTGGTATCCAGTCAACTCCTAAAAACGACAAAATGCATTTGATCCATGGGATTCTTGTCAGGCTTGACGATATCGATTGCTGGCTGATTCCATGATACTTTGCGTGTGACCTGGATTACATTCGAGGGGCTTTTATCCTGGAAACAACGTGTGGTTCGCATGTTGCGAGTCTCGACCCGATGCATGCTCAAGCTCCGGCCAGGCGAACATGGATGCGGGTGGAGGATTCATTTGTAAAGGCATCAGGATACGAGCAGTCCGAGCTTTCTCTGTGATCCCCACTTCGTGTCGCTCAGCGAGGTCAAGATGGATTTGTCGGACTCCGTCGATGCTCAATCGCCTTCTCTAGCTCTGGATGTCGCATCCTCTTCCTCGTCTTCCGAAAAAACGGACGATGTCGCAAATGATTTTCGTGTCTTATTTATTGGAGCGGGCAATGTCATGTTTGGTTTGTTGGAATCTGAATGATGGTATAGAAATATTGGGATGGCTGATTATTCGTTTATTCATGCACTCAGGTTCATTAGAAGGACCTTGGAATCACTCAGTTCGTCTCGAACAGTAAGCACTTTCCTATTTTACAAGCTTTTGAAGATGACGTTCTTATTAGGACATTGGGGGCCCGTCTCAAGGTCGTCGCTCTGGTCGACCCCGATGTGAAGCGTTGTGAAGAGACTCTGAAACGGAAGCACGCTACAGATGCCTTTAGATCATATAAAGACACATTGATCTACTCAAACCTCGAAGAGCTGTTTCATAATAGATCTGAAAACCTCGACTTGCCCCGCTGGAGCCTTCACGCAATTATCATAGGCATTCCTCCATACTTTCGTGGAAGTTCGACCCAATGTCGCAATACAGAGCTCAAAGTTATTCGACATTTTCCCGGAGTCCCTTTGTTCATCGAGAAGCCAGTTTCTGTCCCTGAAGTGGGCGAATCAGACATCCTTGGTGTTTTCACGATTGCGAATGCTGTCCGACAAAATACTGCCGTCTGCAGCGTTGCGTGAGTGATATAATTGGCTACGATGTTTTTGTACTACCTTACACTTCGAACAAGGTATATGCTACGGTATTTGAAGGCCGTTCAGATGATGAAGCAAATAATCGAGGAAAAGCATCTAACGATCATGGCAACAACTGCTCGATTCGCCTGCGCTTATGCGTCTATCGGGAAGCCCGACTATTGGTTCAAATCCAGATTGTCAGTAGTAACTTATCGACACTCAAAATACCGTCCTTCGTCTGACTTTAAAGTATTTTAGCGGCGGTCCCATAATGGAGCAGGCGACACATGTCTGCGATCTGTCCCGCTACTTTGGAGGCGAAATTGATCTGTCTTCCATCTCCGCGAACACCGTTGAGTATGACGAGACACCCGGACAGTTATCTTACATAGATGAGAAGTGCCTGGAAAATCAAGTAGCTCCCGATGATAAGATCTCTAGAGCTACAGTGGCGAATTGGTACGTCAAATTCTAATGGAAGGATCATCGAATCACTGACGAAACAAACTTGTCCATCAGGAAATATGAAGACGGCGCGATAGGCAGTCTAATGCACGTCGTTGCTTTACACGGGGACCAGTACGCCTGTGATTTTGAGGTGATCGCGGACGGATACATGCTTAGGTCAGTATTTCACGATTCACATTTTATACGTTCGCTGACGAGTACGGCACGCAAGATTGGTAAATCCCTACGTCGACCCGGTTCTCTTCGTGCGCCGTCCGGGAAGTGTGCAGGAGGAACAATTTACATTTCCTGGAGATGATCCATATTTGACCGAGATTTCATCTTTCGTGGACGCCGTCGACGATCCCAATACAACCTCCCGACGCATTCTCAGCACATACGAAGATGCGTGCCAAACGTATCGCTTCACTTGGGAGATTCGTTGCGCCGCCGAAAGATCGATAGCAAGCAGACGGAGTAAAAGCAAAGCGATTTAGAGAGTACAATAACGGCGAGTAATCTAATCAGACATCCTGGTCGATTCCATTTGTGAATAATTTAGAGCGTTGCGTGCGTCAGAAAGATTTCAAGGAGATCTGTGGTTTGGCCGCCGAGGCCGCTGCGTTCGAAGACTTAGCGTCTATTACCTGCCGGATGGAGAGTTCGAGAGTTTCTCGACTGCTGGTCTCCATTTTTGATGTCGCCTCCCTGAAGGCCCCAGGAGCAGCTGTTGCAAACGACAGTAACTGGGCAACCGCATTTGAATGTATTGGGGATGGCGTCGATTTCGACGGGTCGAGCAGCAGTGCAACCGAGGGCAGGAGCACCCCCAATACGCGAGCTCCTAACAAGGTGTCAGTCATGGCTTCATTGCTGTTTCCCGGAACATACTTAAGTCTTCCTGGACAGAATTGAAGAATGCAGAGAATGCCTTGAGAATTTCGGATACTCCAATGGCATGCGAGGCTTGAAGAGAAGTCTCGTCCGCTAGGGAAGCGACATGAGAGAGGTATTCGATGAGCCCTGGCAGCAGGAGCTTCGTGCAGTGCTTGAGCATTGGATTTCCCGAGGCACTGGAAAGAACGAGGGTTTTAGCGCATTGCGCCGCCCTCAAAGATACCTAGTGGTCAAGTCAGTATTTCGTAAGTGTGATAAATGATTCCACCAACCTCTGGTGAGTCCAACAACTTCTGGCTTATTGAGAAGCAGCAATGTTCGAGAGCAGCCTCGCTGAATCCGGTATAAGGTGGAACAACAGTCAAAATCAAGACCGCGGCTAAGATATTGTTCGTGACTTTCATCACTACAACTGGTCCTTCTCTCCCCCTGGTGTTGAAATGGCATCATTACGCATCCTTTTGACATCCGAATTTCACTGACCTCATTTCGTCGATATGGACGAGGCAGGCTGAAAGCAGACCGTGCACTAAACGAGAGTACTGGGTTAACGTCTGCACTTCCGTCTGCTTTGGAGGATTGTCCAGCAAAGCCTTTAGGGACTGCAAGGTTGGACCAGCCAAATCGACCTCGGATTTCTCCTCTTTCAATAACTCTGAATAATTGTCAGCTAACAATTCTTGACAGAATTGCACGAACTCATACCTGCATATATTGAGACAGCGACTGCGCGTGTTTCCTCGCGCAAACCAGGCCCGAATGACTCTCCTACAGCTAGGAAGGCCGTGAACGCGGATTTCACAAGTTGGACATGATCGATCAACAAATCACTAGCAGCTGGTGCGGATCAGAACGGAAAGGAAAAGGGACAGAATCAACGAGTGCGTACCACCCCAGGAATTTCGCCTCGAAATCGCGTTTCGCAGTACGAATGCACATATCCGAAAGCAATGAGTTAACGGGCAATCCGGAAGGACCGATCCGACAGAACTAAAATTGTTCTTTAGTTGTCTAAGTATGAAATACGACAATGTATAGAACGTACGCTCTTTGCGATGAAATCATTCTGGTCCTTTGCGTTGATGCGAAAGCAGCGATCGCTTCTACAAGATGCACAAGTGTCGTCGGTGGTTCCGTGACTGCCATTCGATAGCAAAGGCTCGTGAGTTCGTCGAAAATGCTTGGTTCCAATAAAGCACGCCCGGAGTATTCCGGTTTTACGAGACTCTTCAAAGCCTGAAGCGCAATGATAGAGTTTTGTCGAAGCTTAAGGGAAGGGCTCGAATCCGCAGACGATGTAGCCAGGACCTCGTACACTAAACCAAAGATCCCGAAGAATAAAGCTGTTGGTTCGTCCCTGGATAAATTGGGTTTCGAAGAACTTCGACTATCTTGAGCGTCAAGACCATCCATCGCCAATAAAACATTTGGATCACCAGCAGCCATCGTGATTGCGACGGCGTGAAGGATGACAGCCCATGATTCATCGTAATACTACAGGAATATCAATTACCCATTGTATGGCGAATCACTGCTTGGACTTACTGGTAATAGTACCTCACGCCCTAAACCTGCGTAAGGAGTATCCATGCCTTGGCCACCAGAATCCTGGAAGGCTTCTGTGTCGCCTTTGATAGATGCATAGTCTCGTAGCGAAGACACCCACAGCCCTACCAATGTGCCTCTGTACGGACCGACTACATCTTTCAAGTATGTTTGTTGGGCGCTAGCCACCTCCAGCTCGGCCCAGGCCGATAAAGTTGATACTCGAAGCATCACAGAGGCATTGGGACTCAATTCTCCAGATTCGCCAAGCGAAAGCATGCCAGTATCTTCCAAACCGTAAATCATCTCTAAAATGTGTTCAATTAAGTGTTTCGCCCACCTTTAGATTGTTCCAGAGCCGAAGTGAGAAGTTTCAAGATTCGTCCCATCTTGCCCACGTCTTTGACAATGCCACTACCAACGAACACTGCGCACACTTGGATAGCAGAAGACAATATTTCAGGTGTTGAATCAGAGCTGAAAGCAGGTGTAAGAGCAGCAGTGATTGGAGCTTGATATTGTTCAAGTAGCAAGGATTCTTCGTAATCCGCGTCGGGTGATTTGGAGAATACCTGCGTGATATTAAAGAACGGCGTAGAAATAGTAAACAAGGAAGCATACCTCAATAACGTCTCGTAAAACAACCAAGCCTTCAATGCGAATCTCCGTCACATAAGCGGCCGAAGCAGTAAAGGCCATCTTTATAAGATCCGATACTCTCGAGACTAGCAAGGACGACTGTGCGAGGCCCTGACGTCGAGCAAATGGTATGTCGAAATGTTCCCGACGACCAGAGTGCGAAACCACTGTGCAAACGTCGTGGAGGCATTGCAATGCAAACAGCTGAGTGCGCCAACGCGATGTTAAACCGCCGTGGGTTGTAGATGCACCATCAATCCCAATGCTCAGAGACTCTCCTTCATCGTCCGCTTGCGCATTCTTAGCGGAGCCATCCGATGCTTGTTGGGACGCAGTCGTCCTCGACATAATTCGTTGGCACAAGTCTATCCAAGCTGATGGATTGTATATGACCGTTTGTTCTAACCAGCTTGAGATCACATTTCTGACACCATCGATGAACGGGTCTCGGTCTAACATTCCGAAAAGTTCTTCAACAAGTTTATCACCACCCAGCTTCGAGACAGTCAATGCGTCGCGCTGGACAAGCTGATAGAGCGCATTGATTGCTGCAAATTTCAGGGGCCTTCTTGGTGAACCAAGGTGAGTGCGAAGTCGAGCTACGAGGTCCGATACGTCGACTTGATCCCGCGAAAACATGAGCAGGTGTTGGATGCACTTTATGGCTTCGACACAGATTCCTTCGTCAGGTTCCAAAGAAAACTCGTGTACGAGATCCAGAATCAAATCCCTTGTCCGAGCAGACTCTTGGATGTCTGGACCGAGTACAGATATAACTGCATCGATGAGTTGACAAACCACCTGGTAAATGGGGAGGCTGCCTTTAATGTTCGCATTGGCAACGGTCCCTCCATCTGGTTCATGTGACTCCAATGTGTATATCTTGAACAACATCCCGAGAGTACTGGAAACGAACGGCGCGTATTGCAAGCTTCCCGCGTTGACAACTTGGGCCAATGCGCGCAGTGACCAGTAATGAACGACTGGGTGAGGATCATTTCCCAAGGACATCAGGACATTCACTGTTGTCTTTAGGAGAGGACCAGCTGCCAATCCTCCGACGTGCGCGTATATGCACCCGAATGCCAGCGCACAACCCGCACGACCCGAGGGATCGCGGTTATTCACTATAACGTCTACGAGATTCTTGATCTCCGAGGCCAAAAAGTTTGTATCGGCCAAACTCGCCAACCTTCCGATCGCCTCGCTTGCAGCGAATCTGACCACCGGATCTCCATCAACGAGAGCATCCTGAAAACAATGAGTATTTGCCAAATACTGAATCTCCTTGTGCGCACCCTCAAATAAGTCGAAAGGACTGATGAAACTTGACTGTTCCCCAAAGTGTCGCGATTTTGACGTGCCTGCTGTGTTGAAGCGATTCTTAGTGCGAGGGAAATCGCGACCGTCCCATTGACGAGAATCGCGGCGCGACGCCCTGAGTTCTTGTCCAATTTGATGGACCGAATGGATCCAGTGAGCTCAGAAATGCTACGTGACGTTGTAGGTGCATCTTGCATTGGAAGAAGGGCGGAGTATAACTCAATCGCGGCATCGACGACCGAGATAGCCGATGGGGGAGGTTCAGGTAGCTCACCGTCTTTCGTCGAGAAGCTTGTCTGAGAAAGTAACAGAGGGTCATGTTCGCATGAACCAATAATCGGCGTAGATATCTGTTGTAATGAGGTGAAATCGGATCAAGCACAACTGTGTCTGACATACTTACGAGGTCATCTATTGCAGCCTCAATGTTATCCCTATTCAATCTATCACGACGGCCTTGCAGTTCATCGACGGTAGTATTCGCGTCGAGCTCCGGTCGTATCGTTAAGGTTGTCACCCCATACGCATATCCATCAGCTGTTTGCCACAACGAAGAGAAGTTTCCAGACGATGTAGCAATGGCCGCTTGAAGCGACGAACCCATGTAACCTTCTGGCGTAGCGAACAGCTGCAGCGTTGACTGAAGCAATGTTGACTGCATGGTATCTGTAAGACTTGAAAAGCCCAAGGCTGTAAAGCATTGATACACTCGACGACGAAGGAGCGCTTCACGAGAAGACACTGTAGGACCGACGGTCACGGAAGGTTGGGCGCTGCTTGGTGCACCTTGATTTAAACGCTCTTGTCCCAATTGTTGGTTGACGGATGCATTCGCGAAGGAGAGCGCATTTCCGAGGAGCGAAGCTATTCGCCTTGCAACGTCCAGAGTTACAAGCGTCGGCGAGTTATGTCGAAGAAAGCCCAGAATCGCTCCCAATGCACACTCACGAACGTGGAGAAGAAACATCCACTCCGAGTTACTTCGCCCATTATCCGAAGTATCTTTGCTCGTCGGCTTTGGTAGTGCATTCCTCCACAAAACAAGCAGCTGTGGAAGATGCGCTCGAACGAAATTTGGGCCCAAAGACATGAGTGCAGCAATACACGTCCATGCGACTTCCACCTCGATTCCGGCCACTTCGACATCGTGTTCTCCAGCGCGTTTGAGTAGCTGAATGGCTGTGTCGAGGACTTTCGCGTTGAGGTCGGCGGACACATACAGAGGACGTTCAGGAATGACGGCAAAGAGGGACGCGAGTCCATACGCATGTCCGATGGACCTTTCTGCAAGATGCGGTGGAGCAGATGGCGAAGAAAGTATAGCCATGTCGCGCTGCAAAAGCTCCATGATACTCAAGACAATCTTGGGAATTCGAAGGGGGGTGCAATAACAAAACACCCGCAACGCCCAGGCGGCGCTAACCCGCGTACTATGGCTAGAATGAGCCAGCAATGAGACGAGGGGGTCGGCGAGAGCTTCTTGAACAGGGGGCGGGGAGTTGCCCAGTTGCTGAACCAATCCTGCCACCTCCTTGAGCGTGATGACAAGAGCATTCGCTTCAGGGGAAACTTGACCTGGCATTAAAGATGGCCATTTCTTCAGGTAGCTCTTGGAAATTTCTTGAATGGCGCTAATTTGACCCTGCTCACTGAGGAACCGCACCCCAATGAGGTCGCGCAGAATTATCCCCACCAGTTTGCGAATGAGCAACACCTCGTATCTAGAAGATGAACTTCGAGGATGTGATACAATTTCGCTCATGAAGTGTCGCAAAATCACCGGGTAATTCGCCTCCACGAAACTGTTTCCCAGAGTTGTAATAAGAGCAGCGTAGAAGTCGAATATCCCTATTCGTGTCTTCCTTGAGCTATTGGCCTTGGTGAAGTGAGTCGAAAGCTGCGCGAACATTTCTGCCGGTGATAGAATGCTTTTTGCACTTTCCATCGTGACTGCGCTTGGGATGGGTGCAATATCCGCATCTTCTTCACTTTGATCCTTCTTGTTTTTCTTCGACGCTGGTTCTGGAGGAGGCAACGCACGAAGAGTCTGCGTCGATGCGAGCAAATGGCCGACGAGCCTCGCTAAAGATTGCCTCGTCTCTTGGTTGGCTCCTTCGAGACTTTTGACACATAACGAAACAATGGACTCCACATCTGAAACGGAGCGATTTCCGTCTCCAGCTGGATAAAGAACTACGAGAAGCTATAAGTTGTTAGCCAAAAATTCACAGAAAAAGCGTGGATACTTACATCCGCAGCGGCACGCTGGACGGGTAGCGACTTGTCTGTAAGAGCTGATTTGGAATATTTGATCACATCCCTCATGGACGCATCGGTGATCGCCCGTCCTGCAGTCGTCGCGGATTTTCTCAATGCGATCAAAGCATTTGTTCGAAGTAGAACTGACTTATCAGGACAGTAAGTAAAATGAAACGTGATGTCGACGGACACTTACGCTTGATGACGTCCGTAGATGTTTAATCGAGATATTTGCAATTTCCGTCGTCAGTGACATGACTTGAGAACCAACTGCGGCCATGAGTTCCCCGATGCAATAGAACGCTGCGCTGAGATACGGGAAAGGTCAAAATGCGTAATTCGCACTCACAGAATAAGCACGTACACTTTCTTGACATCCACATCGTGTGCCTTCAGGTCGCTAACCACCCGCAACAGAGTCTGTATGGTATCGAACAGGCCTCTCGTCTCTCCACGGCTGTAGATCGTCACCAAACATCTAGATGCGATGTTGCGTATCGGACGGCCTGGAGATGGAAAGGGCTCCGGGGCTGTAACGGCCTTCAACAAAAGTGCCTCGTACGTGTTGTGCACGGTCTTCAGATCCTCCTACAAAGTCGAGTCAACTTGGACTACAAGATTTGTCTGAATAGATACATACAGAGGAACACTTCTTTAGATCCTTCTCTGCTACCGCTAGCCATTGCATAAGATAGATTTGGCCCTCGTCGCCAGCCAACCTCGACTGTTCTTCGTTAGCATGCGCCCAAACGTGCAATCCGCTGAGCGACGCACCTCATCGAGTTCCTTGGCCTCCATGGCCATTCTGACGCGTTTGTTTCAACGAATCGATTGGCGCGGTATCATGCAAGATGAGACTGCCCTATGAATATAGTCCTTTGAATGGTGTTACTTGTAACGATGGAAAGATTCAAAGAAGGAAGACCTTTTGCCCACCGAGCATGGCACGATCGAATGTAGAGCCTTTCTCACGGCGCGCTCGTTTTGAATGATTCTTGGAACATTACAGATGATGTATTGCTTTCCTACTGTTACTTACGCCATATCATATGTATGAGCGGGGTTGGGGTAGAGATTTACTACTTTAATCCGCTACATTACTGGCAACGACATAAACCCTATGATTGATTCGGCGTGTTCCCAGATTCGCGCCTCTCCGAGTCGTTTGATATATTCGATGTTGAGATAGGTTCCAACTGCAGTCCAGAAACTAAGCGCGAATTTATTGCACCATCCAGTTTTCCTGGGATTGCGTCTTCGCGACCTGCAGTTTCTTGCCCAACGAGACCTAGCTTCACGAGCGAGCTGCGTAGAGCCGCGAATACCGTTTCATGAGGTGCGGGGTCTATGGAGTTCACGATATGCTTTGATATTAGGCCGGAAGCTGGAGAGAACTCATAAGTTGCAGTTCTGGAAATCGTTGTGTCGTGTCAGCTTCCAATAGACATGTCGAGGCAAAGTTGTTGCTTACACGTCCCACTCTGCTTCCCTCGAAGTTCCAAGTCCAAGTCTTCCCATCCCCGACACCAAGAGGCCGATAGTAAATGCTTTTCGCCTTTTACCTTGAGCGAGCGTAGAATGGTCCATTACATTGACTTTTCGTGCAACTACATGGAGGTCCGTGTAAAGCGCATTCATAGAATGGCGAACAAAAGCTGACGAAGCAACGTATAATGACAGTCCTAAGTTCCAGATTTTTCATCAGTCTTGTGCTATATGATGATACATTGTCGTGGACTCACCTTCCAAGGTTAAGACACGGGGAAATGGTGCGGGAAGAGCAGTTGGCGGCGTGTACTCTAATCGAATATTGCGGCTGTAGATTCCGAAATCTTCGTCAAGACCTTCATCTGCTCGACCTTTTCCTTTGCCGTTCCTATCAAGCAAACCATGTATGCCACTCAACGGAAGGTGGAAGTTGGTGTTGACCAGACCGGTGGTGAAGAAACCTGGAAGAGTCTGCTGCAGAATGTCGATTGCCCGACCTTCGCATATGGGATCAGTAAATCCGCACAGTTCTCTACTTTTCAGACTGGAAATGACGAGGCTACATCAGCAAAGGGTTCGAACCGGCAAATTAGCGAACGTACCTCACCTGTCCGTAACTCCCATTCTTGATCAGAAATGTGTCCTTCATCATCGCGTGGATTCTTTTCTGGATCACCGCCGCTCATTTGCTTCTTCGAGTGGAAAAGAGACCTGTTTCCACCGTCTTCAAATTGTGAGGCGAAATCATCTGAAATGCCAGACAGCAAGGAACCTGAAGCTTGGTGGTTGAAACGGGCTCGAGATCGAAGGTTTATTGGGTTTTTGTGGTGTAAAAGAGGAGCATATTCTCGACAAGTATGTTCAAGAACATAAAGCCGTCTCCACGACGAGCTTAGCATTTACGTCGTTCGTAAACGAGGTCGAGGGAGGAGACAAAGAGCCAAAGGAGGTCATGGCCCCGGAAGCAATTATACCTCCGAATATTACATAATAAAACGTAATTCTTCGCAACGCCCTTCCTTTGCTTCACTCCTCAAAGTCCAAGCCTACTTTGCACTATGTAGTCTCGTACGAGCTCAGTCTCCATGGTATCGTCCTCCTGCGACAATGTTTTGTCTCCGCTTCGTCGTGTTCTACCAGCAGAACGGGTTCGATCCTCGGCTTCGGCGCGTTCAAGTTATCCATGTCCGAAATCGTGGTTCTGGCAGCAGGAGTATGAGAATTGACCAAGGAAGGATCAATCGAATTCGCTTGGTGCTGCATCCAAGAGTTTAGCCAGGTTCGAAGGATATGCAAAGGCATTCGTACCAAGGTTTCGCATCAGCTTTGAATCTCCTCCAGGTATCCTTGTGTTATCAAATGCTCGACATCCGCTTTCCGTACCATAAACCGTTGTCCCTTCTGAAAATCAATCGTGCCCAACTCCGTTTGAATAACACCGCAATCCCTCACAACGCGTACCAACGCGTGAATGTCTTTCGGAGGCTGCGATACACTCGCCGTGATGTCCAATTCATCCGTGAAGTCCGAACGGAACTCGACGACAAGCGAATTGTACGACCTCAAGAAATCGACCTCGTGTGGTGAAAGGTTTGCTCTTATCTCCTCGTTGGAGAGTATATGCGAGAGCGCGCCGCCTTTGGCCCAGAAGAGATCCTTGAGGAATGAGATGCGGTGGTGATGATAAGCAAGCAGACATCGTTTGTTGCGCGCGATCGCAGTTTGGTGGATGATCGCCGATGGAGATACTTGAGAGGGATCTATCTCCTCCGTATCGCGTAACGATGCGTTTACAAGCTCCTCAAGCCCTCGTTGCTCTCGAATGATCATTCGGACGAGTGGGTCGTTGTACTTGAAGAGCGTGTCCGTAGCAGAAGAACGTCGCGACTCTGTGACTAGCTGCGTCGCAAGGTCACCTAGCTGCCTGGATTCGGACGTCATAGTGGTACAAAGATGGATGGTAGGTAAAGAAGAGTGAGAGAGACGCGAAGACAGGTGTGAAGTTTGTGAAGCGCGTGTCTCCCATTGACGCGCCAGTCACGCAGCACGTGGATGTTGTCACTCAAAATTCCAATAGAACTGAGTACAGCGACTGGTCGAAAGCCAAGGCAAGTGCAGAAGCTGTCCTTGCGAATATTGGTGCTACATTATTATACAAGAATTTTGGTTGTCAATAATAAATATCCAAGAAATCAGCATTTTATGAAGTTTCCGACAATCATGATCGGAATCCCGACAAAGTCCCTTCGAATAGTAAACGAAAAGCAGCAGTTTACAAAACCTTCTTCACCCGACGTATGTGCACCGGCAGCGGGAGGAGGCATGACCTTGCTAGACGTACTGCTCCTATGGGGGACTGGGGTGGTGTGGCCAGACGTCGGGAAAGATATGGTGGGCTTGTATCTCAGCATACAGGAAGTAAGAACTGCCTTCTGCGTCGAATCAAAAGCAACCTGGCCATATTTCTGAGATAAAGAAACGTATAAATCGGACGTGCGTTGCTAATCTAGAGGTAAGCTCACCTCCCAAAAATTTACTGCAGATTCCTCTCCCATGACTTCGTAGATACAAAGCCGCCCCTGTCAAAAAGAGTTGTTAAATCAAAATTGACATCTACACAGACAACACTTACGTCACGGAGCATATATTCACTGACACCAACCAGCTCCGCAAATTCTCTATTGCCTTTGTAGATCTCTCCGGTACGCCGCCAAAGACACGCAGGAATTCCCATGGCCGAGAACACTCGATCGTAATCAAGCAGCAATCGTTCGAATGCTTCTTCGATGAAAACAAGGTCCTACACCGAAAATCAGCTCAAAGTGGAGAACCAGCAGCGTGCGCCTCACCAGATCGCTCAAAGTGGAAGCGATCGACTGACAGCGATAACACAATTAGTCGGCCTCAGATTAGATATTTAAGCAGCATCATACCCGAAATTTCGGTCGAAGAAGCGAAAGTGGTTGAAGGATTTGCTGCTTCGAATCCTGAGAAACGCTGGGGGCCCCGGTAAGAATTAGTATGGAAGGCAATGTTGTCACTTACTTCCTATCCATCCAGCGGGACAGTCTTGCGTAACCTTTGACGTAGTCATATGGCTTCAGCAGACCTGCTTCATATTTCGCTTGAATTACGCGGTTCAAACGCTCGTCTCGAGAACCGGCTTCTTGATCAGCAGCCATGAGCAAAAACTTCTCCTTTTTACTTGCGGATGGCAGAATCTGGGGTACTACAGATTCCTTTGGTCGTTCTGCATTCGATTCAGGAACGTTAGTGGGAGGCTGAGAGGTGTTTAGAGGTTGATTTGTTGGTGCAGGAGCGCTCGTTGATGAGGTTATCATAGGTGTCTGCTGGCTCAAATCAACCATAGTTTGGTCTTGTTGTATCGGAATGATTTGTGCCGGGGGGTTGGGGTCTAAAGAAGGTTGGGGTGGAGTCTGGCTGAAGAAGGGAGAATCATCGAGATTCTCCAGGAATTCGCTAAGATGCACTGTTGACGACGATGGAGCAAGAGAGGTGTGAGCGGGACGTACGTCAGGAACGAGAATTCATTCGTCAAAGGTCCCTGCTGAAATCCCAGCGAGTTCATACCCCATGGTGCCGGCCCTGGTTGCTGCATTGCGAGGTCCTCTGCAAACGAACTTCAGCAACAAGTCCGCGCGACGATGATCATGCACGACACAGACGTTGATCAACTCGTCCGTTATCAGCGCCCACCGAAGGTAAAGACATGCTCTCCCCCTGTTTATCAGGTGACTTGGCATCCCGGGACGCTCTCCGTTCGTCGTGGCATAGGTGCCCAATCTCGCGGCGAATGCTGTTTGTTTCACATTCAACAAGAGCTCAACCTCGACGCCGACGGAGATCCTTGAAGACTCGAATACGCACCATCGTTGACAAGGCCTCCCGTCGTCGCACGTCATATGGCTGCGTCGGCAGAACACGCAAGCATGGTTTACCTTCCGTCTCTTCGCGCCCCGTTTCTTGCCACTCGCCGCCTGATCGTCGTCGTCGTCGCCGTCGCCATTGCCGTCGAAGTGATGGAACGTGGAAGACGATGCGCCCGCCTGATTCTGGCTGTGGCTTTGCCTCGCGATGGACTGTGCGTCGTACGGGACAATTCCTGAGGCCATTGATGCACCGTCGTACGATCCCGGACGTCGATCCCGGTGACGGACTTTGACGGGCAGTTGCTCTCGAGTCGGGTCAAAGCGCGGGAACTATTGTTCCACATCTGGAAGGTCTCCTTCCCAAAATATTCAGACCCTGTCGATCCGGTTTCAATGGAATGAGAGTTGGCGATCAATTTTGCTGTTCAACCACCACGTCACCAATTGCTCTTGCTCTCGACGACTATTTCATAAAGAGTCTCTCTGGAGATTGAAATCATTAACCACTCGAAAGCTGAAAGCGTCGAAGGAAACGGAACTCCGTTGATTCTTTTCCAAATCGTGCCACCGAGGAACTTGAAATTTTGTATCCAATCTTAACCATCTTCAAGTTGACGATAACAGCAATCTCCCCACTCTTGAGCTATTATTCAGGTACTCGATCCTTTGCACTAATGCCGCCGAGCTCCTCGGTTGGACGTCGATTCGTTGGACACGCATGGTCTCGCAACTTCGTTTTGTCCGCGTCGCTTCAAGTTATAAAAAGATGCGTACAATTTTATGCGATCATCAAGACATGCGGTTTACATTTGTGTACTAACATGGGCATTCTATTTTACAAGGTTTGTCGAAAGAAAAACTAGCTGTAACTGTGCTGAAGCTAAAGGTGCGTTTGACCGATTCATAGCGACGAAAACGATACAAAACATGCACAAAGAGGACGCAACTTTACAACGCGGAATTTCGCGATATGGTTGAAACATTATCTTGTCCCGGTGGGTAATCTTGAAGTTCTGTAGGAAGTGCAAAAGAAAAACGTGATGTCATGAAACGCACAACTCCCCGTAGATCCGGGGGCGCTGCGGGACAATGTGGAGAGAAGGAGAAATCGAGGAGAAATGTCGCCGCGCAAGGCGATCCTTGGGTAACAAGAAGTCAATGTGAGGATGCTGACATAGACGCAGAAGAGAGATGATGGGAAGATGCGGGGGATGCGAGGGGGGAAACCACACCGATTCAATTCGAGGTGACGACAACGGCCGGGACCGACCCAATGGATTTCTCCTCGACGACCTGGGAACCAGCATTGATATCCTCCACATGTTCGATGTCCGCCTCGACCGTGGTCGTGGCAGTGAATTTCTGGACGACAGGCAGTTGCAGCGCGGTGCGAGAGCAGAACGAGACAGCGGGTGTGGAAGTCGTGGTATCTTTACTCTCGACGACCTCAGGCTCCTCCGCGGCGATGTAGTGCACGACCGTCTCATCGAATGACGGAGCGGAGACCTCCTCGCAGCAGTGGTGGTGGTGGGCGATAAGCTCCTTCGGGACGGATTCGGGGGATGATTTGAAATCCTCGTCCCCAGAGTCAACCTCCGAATCGTCGGGCGAGAAAGTGTCGTCAGTCGAGTCATCGGAAAAAATACGAACACCTTCGGTGTCGTCGGTGCTGCTGCCGCTGTGGACCCTTTCGAAAGAAGGCTCGACGACCTTCTTTTGCAAAGGTTTGAGCTCGAAATCGACCTCCGTTGAAGGAGTATCCTGAAGCGACGATTCCTGCCACTCTGAACCAGGGGAACTTGGCAAGTCGGAATCCGACTCCGAAGAGACGTCCAGTTCATGTTCAGCGGCCGCAAAAATACTCAACGGTATGCTGGTATCCTCGCCCTCGACGTGTTCTTTTAACCACTATGCGATATGTAAGAAACAAAGCTCAAAGGGTCCCGATAATTGAGGCTTACGTTCACTAAGAACTTCGCCGATGCTTTCGGGTATCTCCTTTGCGTTTTGTAGTCGACGTATGTGACACCGAAGCGAGTCTCGTATCCATCTGCCCACTCGAAGTTGTCGAGGAAGGACCAGGGGAAGTACGAACGGATATCAACGCCGTCCTCAAACACCGCAGCATGAAGAGCTTCGCAGGCACCCTTGAAGTACTCGACACGGTCCCAATCCTGACACGCCTGATCGATGGTCAAACTGTTCTCGCCTTTGACTGCGAAGCCATTTTCCGTGACGCTGTGCGACAGTGAGAATCTGGTGCATACAACCAGCTGAAGATCTGTACGCACTAGATAGGTAACTTATATCTCTGGAATTTCAATGCAACGGGCGTCAGCGAAGATTACTTCGGCCAATACAAGCGTTAACCCTCACCTTGTAAAGGTAGTTCAGAAGCGCGCGGAACCCGTCCGGATAAGTCTGAAGCCAGGCGCAGTGAGCCTGAGTCCCGAGCTGCGTACCGTCGGGTCGCGTAAAAGTGTATTCCGCGAGGCCCTGGAACTCGTCGTCTCCGCCTGCCTTCGTCAGGTTGGTTGTGTAGGTATTCATGCCGTAGAAGTCGCTTGAGCCCTTAACGATCGCGAGTTCCTCGTCGGTAAACTCTGGGAGACGATCGCCGAGCATCTCCTTCATGTAGTCGGGGTAGGAGCCGAGGTAGATTGGATCCTATTGAGAATGTAAGTCAGGTAGTCGAACACAAAAACGTTGTTAATTTCTTACAGCAAACCATCCGATAGCAACATCGAGAGAGTGCTGCGCAGATGCGACATCTGTTGTGTTTCATTAGACTTCCGTCACGGAAGGAAAGTAGTCGACTCACTTTCGGGACTGTCATCGTAAGGCATCGTCCAGTCGCCATTGAGTGTTATACCTATCTGTCCTTGCTGCGAAGGTTTGAATTCTTCACGATACAATTTTGTCGCGTAAGCATGCGACAAGATGACGTTGTGACCGACTCTGCCAGCCATACGTTAAAACCAAACATAAGATATTAGATGGATTATTACGCACATCCAAGGCTCAGTCGCGCTGTTACCGATCGGGGAGCGTAAGCGGTCACTCGTGTGTCCTGGAGCGAAGACGCCTCGTCCATAACCAAGAACCGCAACACACCACGGCTCATTCATGGTCAACCTTCGATAAATGGGCGTAAGGATTTGCAAGGATAACCACTATACCAGACTTACCAGTGCTTGACGCGGTCGCCAAAGGCTTCGAAACATACCTTGACACAAGCGAAAATAGGTCAGAGCGAATTCATCGGAAGCAGCACGAAGGGCGGAGTAAAGGGCCATGGCGTTCCTGGCACCATAAACGGCCGAGGCGATGATAAAATTTCGCCGAAATCAAAGCGGATGAGGACACATGAGAAGAGGCTCAGAGACCTCGCCAAATTTCGATCACGCATTGAATGCGGAAACAAAATCGGGGGCCTAATTTCCCGAGAGAAGGCGATAGCGGGAACAAACGATATCACCGCAAGGTCCTATCTCGATGCATGCTTAAACTGCGAATCACATGCGGGACGAGACCGAAGAATTATTCTCCGTCGAGGTGGAGCGTTCGGCCCCGTGAAGCGGAAGGTACGGGGAAATGGGACTCACTCGACAGTAATTGACGTAGTCCAAGATAATCTCTTTGTTTAGCCAACCTTGATAGCGATCGTGAAGACCTTGCGGAAGATCCCAGTGGTAGAGAGTCTATTGAACGAGGCAGACATTGAGCACAATGCGAACGAACAAAACGTGAAAATGAAAACTAACGACGAAGGGGGTGATGCCGTTGGCGAGTAGACGGTCAATAAATTTGCTGTAAAACTCGATGCCCTTTGGGTTAACGGGGTCGTTGCGACCACCGAGGGGGATGATTCGAGCCCATGCGATGGAGAAGCGGTATGCCTTGACGCCGTACTGCTTGAGGAGGGCGATGTCCTCCTCCCAGCGGGCGTACGAGTCAGTCGCGACGTCGCCGTTGCCGCCGTCGAAGGTCTTTCCGGGTGTCCTGCTGAAGTCGTCCCAGATGGACTTTCCGCGACCGTCGACGTCGGTAGAGCCTTCGATCTGGAATGCGGCTGTACACGACGATCAGCTGCCTTAACGGGGCGGAGATTGAAAGCGCGCACTGACCGGTAGCAAAGCCCCAGAGAAAGTCTTTGTTAAACTTTGGAGCGCCGCTTTCTGAAGCCATGGCGCGTCGAGGGGGGCAAGGGGGGAATGATATTCAACCCCATCCGAGGACGAGAGGGATACTTATAAAGAGGGGGAACGGGTTTTTCCAAGCACTCAGGATTTATCCACCGAGGAAACGGCGTGTGCTCGGTTTCCCCGAAGAACGGCCGCGCAGTCCCTCTTGCCTTTGTCCCACCATGTCTGTCCACCGACCCACCCAAAGCGCGCCTGGTTTAGCCCTGCTCGGCGCCGGAATATTCGCAAAAGAAGGTGGCAGGGCTTGCACGACGTTTCACCGCGCATACAACTGATCCTTTCCTCGCTCTACATAACAATTCTAGCTCATTTGCCGGCCATCGCTGCGCTGGGCGACGCTGCAACCCTCCGAGCCGTCTACTCCCGCTCCCATCGATCCGCCGTAGACCTCGCAGACGCAGCGAAGGCGTCACTCAGCCTCGCCAGTCCGCCCGACATTTATTCTGACGAACAATCCGACAACAATCTCGACACTTTGCTCCACCGAACCGACATCACTGCAGTTCTTGTCGTGCTCCCAATTAACGTGCAGCCTGAGATCGTGATCAAAGCTCTAGCTGCAGGGAAGCATGTACTCTCGGAAAAGCCTGTCGCTCCAGACGTAAAGAGCGGTATCGCTCTCATCAAGGAATACGAAGAAAAATATAAAAGCAAAGGATTGATATGGCGAGTGGCGGAGAATTATGAAGTGGAGCCAGGATATCGTAAACTCCTTCCACCTTTACTTTTTCGATCTGAACCGATGAAGATTTCCAGTACGCGCCGCGAAAGCGATCAGGGATGGCAAGATCGGGGATGTTCGATTCTTCAGGCTCAGTGCGGTAGGATATGTCGATAAGGATTCCAAATGGTACAAGACTCCATGGCGCACCGTTCCGGATGTACGTGACTTGTCAAAGCAACTATTCTTCCGTGGTGATCCTGACGAATCATTGTTCTTCCTTCTTTGTAGTATCAAGGAGGCTTCTTAGTGCGTTTCCTGACATCCTTGATTTCTCCGGAAAATTAATGGATCTATTCATTGTCGATCAGTTGGATGGAGGAGTGGTGAGATCGTCACGCGAAATTACTTACAGAAGGTGCTCATCTGAGATCCTTTCAGCACTCAGCAGCGCTTCTTCGAATACTCGTGCCCGAACCGTTTAGGTCGCTCTCGTCCTACGCGTCCTTATCGCGCGAGCACCTGCTTCCTCAGGACACCATAACGGCATTGATTTCGTGCTCCCCCGCGAACGCAACACCCACTGACCCCCAGCCTATCGACAAGCTCGCGCACGGCATCTTCGAGCTCTCGTTCGCCTCTCCGGCACCATCTCGCGCCGGCGTGGGCAACACGACTATTGTCACGGGCACGAAAGGCTGGTTGCAACTGAGCAACGCGAAGGTCACCGCAGACGACGGCACGGAGACCAGCGTGGTCCGCGTGACGATCCATAAGGTCACGCATCCGCAGGAGAAGGAAGGAGACGAGCTCAAGGAAGAAGAAGAAATAGTTGATGAGCCTGTGAAGGGCGTGGAGGCGGAGGTTGCATCCTTTGTCAGAGCGATCCAGGGCGAAGACGACGGCTTTGGAGCGCCGTTTGGAACACTCCGGGACGTCGCGATAATCCAGGCCGCCTTGAACAGCGAGGGGAAGGTGGTTGACTTGGAGAAACTCCTGAGGGATGGGTAGTGATTAGAAAAAAATTGAAATGAATGTAATCAATCCAGAATGAAGTCGAGTATGGAAGGTCGAATAACAGATCCATGGAGTCGTTCGTTCTCGCCCCAATGCGAAAACAATACTCACTAGGTTACGAGGCTTCGGTTCCGCGCCCATGAGAGGCCCGCCAAACTTGATGCGTCTCGAGGCTCTCACGGCGCTTCAGAAAAAGGCGTGAAGAAATAGACCACCTGCACCAATTTCCCGACGTTTCTGCGTTAATCATAGGTCGCCGTTCCTTAATGCCCACATTCACGATTAGATCCTGTCGCAGCTGCTCGGGATCTGAGCTTCGAGTCTAATCGTGTAATCCGTTTTGCCGCGCGAAGTTGTACAGGTGTGGGGAGCGAGAGAGGTTGGGAAATGAAAGGTCGTGAAAACTGTAGGACAACGTGCGTAGTGGGTTGGTGTGGGCGTGGGGGATGCGTGTCTTCACCCACAACGCCGACTAGAGCGGGCCGTCAGCGTGTTTTTGAGTGAGAAAGAGCATGCCAGTGATATGAATAGGTAGTTCATGCTCAGGCTTGCGTCGGCTTCAGAACGGACGTTGCTGAACAAAAAAAGAGGAAGAAAGAGGCCTGGCGACGACGCCCCCCTCCCAGAAGGCCGAGATCTTGGAGGTGAAGAGCGAAGATAAAACAAAGCATCGTGCCCCGTCGCTATTCACGGATATGTTGGAAGACGAATGCGAGAAAATCAACGAGAACTTGCAACGTATTTCAGGCGAGGCCTTGAGGTTGAAGAGAAATGATCGGTGACTGGAAGTTAAGCCTGTCAAAAGCCAGAGATAACGGCAAGCCAGATCGTACTTACGAAGATGAGAACCTCCTAGAGTCAATTGTGAACTCCCCGGATCTCCAGTTTTCCATCACAGCAACTAAACGTAGAGCTTTCTTCTTCCCTTCAGCAGACGTCTTCCTGACAAAGAAGTGTGGTTAATTCCGCGACAATCAGCCGAGCATATCAAAGAAGTGTATAGACAATACAATGTAGAATACATGTCAAACACTCTATTCGACCTCCGAATTTCGAATGAGAGTGCGTGAGTGCTTGCATACTAGTTACCGTATGTGTGTGTCAAAATTCGAGTAAATTAACGCGGCAAGAGCGGTCGTTTCCTTAAGCTTCAATACATTCTGTGAATGCACATGATCAGTTTGCGACATAATTTCCACATACCCATCATAAGAGAGACGGAGGTGACGCACATCGACAATTTCATTGGGTAACGAGTTCAGTGATAGACGCCCCCAGCGTGCTAGCCCCGGGAGGAGGCTTGCAAGACGTGGCTTCTCGATTTCACCCGCACCTACTTCGTCGGCGTATATGTTTCTTCTCAAGCCCTCAAAGAGGACGTCCGTTGCGCGATCTAGGCTCGCCTCCAAGACTTGCTGGAAGGCAGGAGACGTGATGGTACCTCGGACTTCCGCGAGGAGCTTTGCGAAGACTGGGTCCGATTCTGGATTTCTCGAAGAGGGCGTGGAGCTGGACCGAGAGTATGAGGTGTTCGTTGCAAAACCGGGGATGCCACCCTCAGCAAGAACGAGCGACAGCGTTTCCGGTGATTGAGGGAGGACCGTCGATAGGAAACTAAGGTGTGTTGGCATGACCGAATGTCTCAAAAACAAGCATGCTCACTTTATTCGACGTTCTGATCCTTCGTAGGTCACCTCATTCTCGACCCTACGACGTGCATCCATTATGAGCCGGTGGAGCTCTATAGGGCCTAGGCGAGCCTTCAAAGACACGCTGGCCGAGAGAATGAGTACATTCGTCGACGTGAAGATAGCCCACAGACCTTTCAAACACATCTTCGACAC
The DNA here is from genome assembly GCA_001020605.1 of Schizopora paradoxa. Lineage (NCBI taxonomy): Eukaryota > Fungi > Basidiomycota > Agaricomycetes > Hymenochaetales > Schizoporaceae > Schizopora > Schizopora paradoxa. The sequence goes on from KQ085890.1 coordinate 96,672, forward strand.
TGCGTCGAACCCGTTCGCCCACGTCTTTCCAGCCGACGTATAGCAACCACCAACTCAGAACAAGAAATTTTTGCTCCGCTTTGTCGTCTATCTGCTCGAAATTCTCCCCGTCCTCGTCTGGCCGCCGACTGTTATCCTCCCCAAATAATGGAAAGGCTTGAAAGAGAAGAGACGATAAAGACAATTGGTCAGAGGTCATCTCTCGAAGTTTCTCATCACGACATAGTTGTATGACGGATTGGATATACTTCATCCGCCCGATTATCGAGAGTTGGATAGATGTGAGTAATGTGAGGAGTACGGTAGAATATATGATGGTCAACGTCCGTGTAAAAGCTTTGAGCTTTTAATGAGTTACTAATCGGTTGACAATGACCTAGGAGACGTACCTAGCATTTTGACTTCCTTCCAGAGGTCAAGCTTACTCTTGCTTAATACCGAGACGTCCGCGCTGTTTAGCTGTGTCTGCGCCTGTTGGGACATGGTAAGCGCGTGTGACAACAAAAGTTGTCAATTTGAATTTACCTGTAACGAAGATCCAGGGCCTATGCCACTGCCAGCAGCACTTGCGAGCGAGTCGCTCATGAAGGAGTCGGAAAGATATGCAGCGCTGGACCTTGGGGAATCGGCAGTGTATTGACTTCGACTTGAAATTGAGAGTCGGGAGGAAGAGGGGTCTCGCGAGCTACCAGCCTGCTGTGCATTGAACTCCTGGACCCAGCTTTGTCCTGCAACGGACGAAGAGGCTGAGAATGGAATCGTAATTCCTGACGCCTCGACTACCCCAGTCTGGTGAAAGTCAAGAGCACTCGCGTCCGATGCGGGAATAGACCCAACGTCCGAGCGAGCATCGCCGTCTTGCAGCAGCTCAACGCTTGAGGTTAGGCTCGCGTCTGAATGTGTATGTTCTGAATCTGATGTTGGTGCTGCTGCTGGCCGCCCTCGAGCAGTCTTCGAGCGTTTCTGCAACTCTTGGGTAACCCGCTCAACGTCCATCCCGTCCAATATTGACTTGCTGAGAGATGGCATGTGTGTCATTATCGTAAATGAGATGTCTTCCTGGTTTGTCTCAAAGCGTTTGCGAAGGCTGAATCAGGCTCTCAGCAGGCCAGTAAGGCAATAATACGTGAATGAATTACTTCTCTCGATCCCTCTGCGACTGCATGACCTGTTCACGCATGTCCTCGAGTCTGTCCAACACATACTGGCCGGTGAGATAGAGTGCGCCAAATACGCCTGCTGTCGTTGCAATTCCCCTCCTCCGTTCGTAGAAATATGTCCTTAGGCCGTCCAGCATCGTCGAGCATTGACCGAAGCGGCGAAAGGAAAGTTAGATTCAGAGACGACGGTCCAAGCGCGACGTGCCCCAGTGACCACAATGTTGAGGAATTGACCGGATGATTGCCGGGTTGCCGGAGAGTTTATCTTTATTTGGCTTCCACGTCGATGCCTTTTTGAGTTCGAATTCTTGAAGACGTTCTTCTGAATCTTCAACTTCTTGATGCGACGTTAACACAGGACGCAACACAATTTCCTTTTGCCATGCTGTGACGACAAGTTATCGACCGCGATGCATTTCATTAGATGCTGACGTTTATGAAATTTTATTGGTACGTGTTCGAGTTTCGCTATCCAACCGGATTTCGGTCTTTCAAAGAAGCCGGAAATCACACACAAAGAACAAGATGACAGAGCGAATCGTCGACAGTTCTCTGCCGACCTCCATCTCTTTTGTTCTTGAAAGGAGCTGAACACGCCTCTATCTAGCTCAGTTCCACGATACAACGGCCTTGAAATTCTTGTCAGACCAATTTCAACGAGGAGAGGCTTAACGACTCGAGTTCTTCCCAACGCAATGGGGACAGCCAATAGAAGATTGGCTCAAGTTCGCGGACTTCTTACGCCTTCAAAGCCTGCTATAGGTACTCTGAGACTGGGGGACATATCTTTTGATGTTCAAGAATGCGACACGCCTTCGCGTCTGCCTCGATCGACGAACTTATTGGATCTCCAAGAACCCGCGAACCAAGACCACCTTCGATTCATGTTGCAGAAATACGTCCTCGGGCAAGACATATTCCTCGTGTCGCAACCCGGCCCTTACGCAAGACGCCTAGCCATGACATTTTGCAGGTGCCTATCAGGATCGCTTTTACTCGGTGTTTTCCTGACATTTCGTGAAGTCTTATTAACTCAGAATACGAATTCGTAGCTCTGCATCGAGATGTCGGAGAAACGGAATTGAAGCAAGGTAGAGAGATACGTACAAAGGGGGACCTCACGCACGTGGATAGCGCTGCGGTTAGAGCAGCAAAGCTGGGGCGAGTGCTGATTTTAGAAGGCATCGAAAAGGCCGAACGAGGTATCATGCCTGTAAGTTCCAGACACCTGAAGGAAATTGAAAATCAGAGACTGGAACATTTCACTTTCGTTTTCAGGTACTCAATAATCTTTTGGAAAACCGGGAAATGTCCGTTTTGACGAAATATGTTTTATATCGCTAACGAATTCTCATCACTTTCAGGAACCTAGATGATGGAACACATATCGTGCACCCTTCGAAATTCGCTCGCCTAGAACAGATAGATCTCATGGGCTCCAACGTGAAATTTATTGAAGCACATAGAAATTTTCGAGTAATCGCCATTGCCGCCCCGGTACCTCCTTATCCCGGGCATCCTCTCGATCCGCCTTTCCGAAGCCGTTTTCAATCACGCTTCCTCGATCCTATCGAATCATCCCTAGCTCTAGAGAACTCAGTCCAACTCCGAGAACAACCTTCTGGTACGATTTCTACTGGGTCACGGACTGTAGCGGAGAAGGTTCGGGAGATCATCCTCTCAACGCAATTCGCTACGGAGCAGCGTCATGCCCTAGAAACGGTCTCCCGGTCGTCTCTGCCTCCCTTCCCTCAGACGGCGCTGATGAAGCTTCGGAAGTTGGCCGACATTTTTCCTCCGCCAGAGCGTATTTCTCCCGAGCAGCTCGCCATGCTCATGTTGTCATTGCACCCGGCGTTGGTTAATGCGCCGTTTATGGGGTGGGCTGCTTTGAGCCGTCAGACAGAAGAGGCCACACTCGGGGAGCTTGGGAGTCCCTCGAATTTTGGCATCAACAGAGTGGAAGGGTTATTTGGTTATCGGGCCGTAGAGTCTTCCCGTGCGGACGAGTCTACTATCGTCCTCACATTCGAACGCATTGAGGATGGTCGAAAAATAGAACTACCCGTTCCTGCTGGACCTATGGAAATACGTCGCTTGCCTGTCCAAACGACGCCTCTCGAGGAGTACATTCTGAAGGACGGAAACCGAGTGTTTGCCTCGCCTCGCTTCCTTTCGCAATTGACTTTACTGCTCCAAGCCCATGCATTGGGTTGGGATATCTCCCTTATTCCCCCGTCACAGCCTTCGACAGCTTCATGTTCCACTTCGCTCCTGGTGAAAATGTTCGGCGAGGTGCTGGGATACGAAATGGAGGATTTGTATCTGTACAAAGAGCTGGGCGGAAGGGAACTTTTGATGAGGCGAGAAATTAAAGACGGGGGCGCGACTGCCTGGGTTCCTAGGCAAGTAGTATGTTCTTTTATATCACGTCGTTCTTACAGCTGACACGATCCTCCAGTCCTTTGACAATGGGCGTTTGGTCGGGAAAGCTGGTTCACCTTTCGGGAACAGATGTCATTGGTCCAACGGCCGGCTCGCTGGCACGCCTCACTCAAGACCGTGAAATTGAGCTTTGGGAAGAGAAACGAGTTGTCGGGCAGTTACTAGATAACGAGGTATGGCATACCTAAAACTACCCTTTCAAATTTTGACCGATCGACCCCAGGAATCCTCTGAAACCCTGACAATTGCGAGTCCCACTTTCCGCGTGATATCAACCTCATCGAAATCGATTCCCTTGCGCGACTGGCTTACGGTCGAACATAGCAACATGTTCTTCGCCATCCCGACCCAGCCCATGGACGAAGCGGAGGAGGCGCGCATTCTTTCTGCGACGGATTGCCCAGCAGCCACTATCGGTGCCCTGCTGAAGTTCGCGAACAAATACAGGACAAGCGTCTCCGCCGAGTCTGTGCAGAAGAGCAGGAAGCTGGGGACGCGCTCCCTCGTACGGATCGCGAAGCGCGTTGCTGCCTATTCCTGGGATGATGATATCTACGCGATGCTCTGCCGCGCCGTCCTCGCAGATTTCCTGCCCCCGACGGAGAGGATGACGCTCCAAGAGATGCTCGAGGAAGCGGGCATACGACGACGGACGGCGATGTATAACCCGTCCCCTGCGGTGGATGACGAGGGGTTACTGTTCTTCCCCGAGGCGAGCGACCAGCTGGATCGTACGCAGCCTGTACGCATCCCGAAGTTCGACCCAGCTCAGGATCCTGAGGGAGTAGCGTCGCATGTCCCGCATATGGACCACTTTTTCGACAATAGCTTGCAGACGGGGCTCATGCGGGACATGGCAGTCGACTTGGAGATTCTCGGAGAACATTTAGTGTTGTTGGGAAATCAGGTACGAAATTCTCATCGACGCGTGGTATGTCCAGGAACTTACGGATATTAGGGAGTTGGCAAGAATAAGATTATAGATAGGTAAGAAATATTGCAAAATCGACTCCTTTTTGGTCAATCAGTTTAATCTTGAATGCTATTAGACTTTGCCAGGTACTACCCCTTCATTTCACGACTTTTGTTTCAAAGCCTAACCTGTGTTATAGCTTTTAGGCCGCCCACGCGAATACGTGCAGCTCCATCGCGACACTACAGTCAACCAGCTCTTATTCACAATGGTCCTCGAAGGTGGCGTCCTCCAATATAAAGACTCGCCGCTCTTGCGCGCGATCACATCTGGTCGCGTGCTCATCGTCGACGAAGCGGACAAGGCACCAGAGCACGTCGTAGCTGTGTTCCGAAGTCTCGCGGGCCAGGGCGAGATGACGCTGAGCGACGGTCGCAGAGTGCGTAGGCACAGAGAACGCGAAGATGATATCGTCGTACACAAGAATTTCAGACTCATCTTGTTGGCGAATCGACCGGGATATCGTGCGTTATATTTCTCTCGGTTATACTGATATGCGCGTCTATTCATGTGAATTGCTACATAGCTTTCCTCGGGAACCACTTCTTACAGGTCTTAGGCGACAACTTCAGCTGGTATGACTGTGTTCTTTGACCTCTGCAAATATTTGTCGTTTATCATGGATCCAGTCACGCCGTTTCAAACCCAGATTTGGATTCGGAGAGGCGGTTGTTGCAACAGCTCGCACCAGAAATACCAGAGGATACGCTCTTGAGACTGGTCGCTTCCTTCCAGGACCTCCGTGCGGGGTACGATACCGGGAAACTCACCTATCCATATTCTCTTCGAGGTACGATTTACGATTTGCCCGGAAATTCGACCTAAATATCATTTGGCCGCAGAGCTCATCAATGTCGTCCGTCATATGAGTGCTTACCCGGGCGACTCAATAGAGGAGGTGCTTCGAAATGTATTTGATTTCGATGCGAGTAAGCCAGACACGATGGACGTCCTTAGCGAGGTGTTCCGTAAGCACGGGTGAGTGTTGCCATTCACCGCCCTCAGAATTTGTTAAGGAGATCCTCTAAGGTTGGATGTAAACTTTGGACTCGAGGCGGCTCGAGAAAGCGCAAAGAAGAGAGTCAAAGACATCAAATTCGAGCCGAAAGGTAAACAGGACCTGAACGGACCGAAATTCGGAAAGGAGGATCCCAATAATGAAGAGCACTCCGGCGGGAATACTTGGGCCGGCGGGGTAAGTGAATTGTCGACTATAAGACTGGCGGTCTAATAATAATGATGTGACCTTAGACGGGAGGACGTGATACCGCTGGTCTTGGCGGCAAAGGGGGATACATGAGGCTTTTCAAAGGCCATGATATCAAACAGATCAGCGATGAGGCAAAGAAGGGTGTGCCCGATCATGTTAAGGAGAAGGCGCGTGAAATGGCAAGGCTTGAATTGGCTCGGAGACTCGAAGAGCTGGATATGAGGGCCGGAGACGCGAAGGAATATGGTGGCCTGTTGCAGGAAGTGCAGGCGCATATCGCGCAATTACACGATCTGCTCGAAAGTGCGTGCATAGCATGGATGTCCTTGACCACACTGGCTAATCATAGTGAACCTAGATCTCTCCGCTAGGGAAGAGGAGCGCGTCTGGATCAAGCGTCAAACGGACGGTGAGTTAGATGATAGCAGACTTACCGAAGGCATTACGGGCGAGAAGACCATCTACAAGCGTCGAGGGATGGAGAAGCCTGAAATGGGTAGGCCACAGATCAAGTATTTGGCGTTTTTGAGGTTTCCTGTCGATCGTGTTTGACGTGCTTCTTTAGGCCAAAACGAATCCGGTTCGTATTTGACGTCAGTGGATCAATGTGGGTGTTCCCTAAATTCTCCAGACGAGTTGATAAGATCCTTTAAATTAGGTACCGATTCCAGTACGACGGGCGCCTGCAGCGATCTCTGGAAACCGGTAAGCGTTTCGGCAAAATTGATTCGGGGCGAAACGGTTGATTAAAGCCTCGAATTAGTTGTTATGCTCATGGAAACGTTTGATCGTCTGACCCGTAAGGATAAGTATGTGTGGGATGTGAGTATCAGTGGGAAAGCGCGCTTCGAAGTGATTCCCTGACCCCGCTTTCATAATTTTAGATCTACGGCCATGTAAGTTGCAGAGCGGGTTTTATATGAAAGGACCTTAAGGCTAATTTGCGGGCTTACCTCAGTCGGGCGACTCGCCCACGATCCCACTTGTGGAAGTGGATAATCAGCCCAAGGGGATCAGCGACCGATGGAAAGTCGTCGAGAAAATGACGATGATATCACAGTATGCCTTCGCGGGAGACTACACAAGTGAGTGGTCTATATCTGACGAGACTGATTCCGTCGCTGAAGGAGAGAAAAATAGTCGAGGCGATTGAGAAGGCGGTCGACGAAGTTTCAAAGTTTGACGCAGGTGAGAGATCTTGAGAGCACTCGTGACCTTTAGGACTGATTCGCTGTGCAGACGACTGGTTTGTGATAGCGATTTCTGACGCCAACTTTGGGCGGTACCAGATCACAGCAGAAGACCTGAAGAGGGTGCTGCATCGGAACGCGAAAGTGCGAACTGCGCTGATTTGCATTGGAGAGGGCGCTGAGGCGGAGTGGTGAGTGTTTTTGTTTTTTTTCTTTTCAACAAAAGATTGAGTATTGACTGTCCTTCAGGATTCCTCGCCATTTCCAAGGAAAGGGGTTCCGGGTGGGGGACAGTCACGACATACCGAAAGTGCTCCGTAGTATCCTTAGCAGCTTTGTAGAGAGTCGGTAATAGACGCCTGTTCGGGGTCCTCGCGCGATGTCCGAGCCCCCGGGAGAAAAGCATGCACGTGACTATTCCCACAAAGACGGTGTCCGCAAAGTGTCGAATTCCCTCTGCAGCAAGTCCGTTCTCCCGTCCATCTCCTCCTCCTCCCTCGACGACACACTGCGATGGACGGCTCGCGCGCATCGTCGGAGGTCCTCACCTCCCCGTCGCCCTCCCCGCCGCCGCCGACAAATCTCAAGAGCGTGCCAACGGCGGCAAAGCTCAAGGCAGCATCCCTCGACGACACTTCCTCCCTCTCAGAGCTCACCGACGACGAGGGCGACGGCAGCCGCGGGGCGTCCACCCACAGCTCGACGCCCGAGGAGGCCAATGGCAGCAGCAGACGCAAGCGCGGCAGCCTCGTCCCAGCGCCGATGTGGGGCTGGGCGTACAAGACCGCCGGACGAAAACCCACAGACAACGCCAAAGACGCCAGCAGGCAGGGGTCGTCCACCCCACCCCCGCCTTCCAGCTCAAAACTCCCAGAGTCAAACGGCGTTGATGACGACGATGAAGACAAGCACGTCGCCGCCAAGGAGCCGGAACATCCTTCTGGCATGGATGACGCTGATAAAGGTGGCGACTCGGACGCCTCGACGGAGGGAGGCCCCGACGCGGACGACCAGGATGATCTTGAAGAGGAGGAGGAGGAGGAAGAGGAGGAAGAACCTGAAGAGGAGCAGGTGGATTCAGACGACGAGGAGCCCGTCGCTCTTGCAGACGCTCCCTCCAAGAGCGACGAAAAGACACGCGAAGCCTCGCCAGACCTCACAGATGTTGAGGACGAGGATGAGGTCATGTCTGAGCGCGAATCCGAGTCTGAATCCGAAGTCGAATCGGAGGGCGAGGAAGATGCTGAACCAGCTGCAGCAGAAGACCCCGTCGACGAGCCTCTGCACAAGGTCACCGTTGACTCTGCCGCACCCGTCGTGCCCGCTGCTCCCGCGAGTAGCTCGATCATGGCTGGACAACAGCTCATCAAAACTCCTACTCCCTCTCCCTCGACATCTCCCGAGCCTGAAGAACGCCCCGCCAATCCAGATCCTCAGGAGCTCGAACCAGAGGCGACCACTGCTCTGGAACGCAAACCGGAAGCCGATCCTGAGGTCGATAACGCGGAAAACGTCGAGCCGGCTGAAATCGACGCGGACGTCGAACAAGAGGTAGAAATCGAGCCTGAGGAAGCTGAATCCGATGTTCAACCAGCGCATCGCGCAGAAGCTCTCGACGTGCTCGCCGGCATTGAGCTCAAATTTGCTCTCCTGCGCGAAATGCTGTACGTCGAGAAAATGGAAGACCTCGCCATGGAGGAAGCGATGATCTTGCAAGGTGCGCCTTCGTCTTCAAAATTTATACACTCAAACGACTCATGGAAATTTGCAGGCATCCACCCCGAAATGATACAATTACAAGCGGAACTGCAAGTTCGACATGACCGACGCCTGGAATTAGCCTCCAGGAAGCGAAAACACGAGGACGATCACGTCCGAATGATGCGCAAGTACGATGAAGATGCAATATGGGACTGGTGGAGGGTATGTTCATTGATTTAATTCATTTCTTGGGTGCGGTGCGACTTATACTTGGATGGCGCAGCACGGGAGGGACAAACTACAGTCGGATATGTTTGCTGAAGCGAACCGCAAGAGGAGAAAGTTGGAACGGGAAAAACGCGTGTTAGAACGTCCTCCACAAGGTGCGTGTCTAACATATCTGAAATATGCGTGTTCTTATGTCTTCTCTCGTCCCGAAGCCCGCCGCATCCCACCTCCACCCCCATTTCTTACCGACGTCCCACCTTTAACAATAAAAGAGCTCGTCAGATATTCTACCACGGGACTTCAACAGCATAACTCACGGCAGAGACGCAAACAGACACTGCGTTCAGTCAAGCCTCGTTCGTACCCCACACTCAACGTCCTCTCCCTCACGGAAGTGCAAAGCGATCTACAACAATTGCCTATCCGACGGCAAAACATGGCTTTCGGTCCACAATTTGGAATCGATATTGGACCAGGAATGGGCGTTCCTGGGCCATCCGCGGTCGAACCTTTCCCGGACAACGCGCTGGGGATCATCAACGGACAGCAAGCGTTCGGACAAGGCCCACCGCAGTTCGCGCCCCCGCCCTCAACGCAACCGCGCCCATATCAGCCGCCTGTTAATCGTTCCATCCCCCCTCCATCGCATCATCAACAGATTGGCGTGCCGCCGCCTATCGGAGGTCTGCACCACGGAGGCTCACGACCTATGCAAGGACCTGGGCAACCTCACGTATACAGCGGCTCGGGAGGACCACCACCTATGCCCGCCTTTAACAACCCTCGCTCGTCAAGAAGATCGCCTTCGCCCCCATACGAGGCGAACGTCAATGGCATCAACGGTTCCGTTCCTCAGCATGGTGGTATGAGCGGCCCAGGGCAACGTGGATGGCCCAAGGCGAATGGGTGGAAGGAGCAACGCAGGGTTCCAAGCGGCAGCGGAAGCAAGGACGCGCATCCATTCGACCTGCGCGATATACGACCAGAGAGAGAGACCAGACCAGAGAAGCGAACGCGCGACCTTCGCGATGAATGGTATGATAATGGTGTCTCAAGAGAGGGCGACGAGCATCTACGTTTAAATGGGCCGTCGTCGTCGCATCACCAGTCAGGTCTGCCGACGCACAGGCATACTCTGCAACACCACAACTTGCACGGTATCCCGCACCACCACCATGTCGTGCACAGACATCCGGGCTCGCACCATCACCACGACCTTTCGCGCTCGGGCGCGTCGGGCCGGCGGCACGAACACGCCAGCGGGGACTATGATCATCGGTCGCGCAGGCTGCCTCCTGATGCTGACCATCATGCGAACGCGAGGTCGAATGCATCGCCGCTCTGGAAGCCAGAAGACGGAGAGCCGTCGAGAGAACGCGGGAGACCAGCGATGGTGGGCCCTTCCTCGTCGATGGGACCACAGCCCCCTCCGCCGCCCTCAGACCGACTGCAGCCCACGCCGTTCGTCATGACGCCGTCGCAGGCAATGCAAGCGTACCCACCTTCTCGTCGCGACCATTGGGACGATCGAGGACCACCACCCTACGCTGACGGACACACTCCGCATATGCAAGAGCCGGGGCCTTCACGGCATGGGCACATACCACTCGGACGGCCTCCAAGTCCTCCTCGACATGGGTTACACAACGGACTGGCCTCTCCCCCGCGCCGGATCGCTCCTCCTGGCAGCCCTCCCTTTCAGATGAACTCACCTCGACACCATCCACAGTCCTCGCATCCCTCGCCTCGCATCGGAGCATCGTCGATGAAGTCCACGCGGCCTATATCTCCTGTGCCCGCGAAGATATTAACTTCCGCATTATATCCTCCAGGTCCGACTGGTCCTGGTACACCTGGAATTGGTGGTGGTTCAAGTCGTATCGGCACTCCAGGCCTTGCTGGGCCAGGTACACGGCCGGATGGTCCTCCGCATCCCAATGGACATGGATCTTTGTCGCTCTTCCCTTCACCCGCTCCTCCTCCTCCACTAACAGGACCTGGAGGGCAATCTCACCTCCCTCCAGGTAACTCGGATCTCCTCCCATCAAAAATGAGCGTCGTGCCTCTTGGAAATGGCCCATAACAATTTTACTACTCATGTTCTCATTCCTCACCCATTTCCGCTATCGTTCGCTGGTCTTTCTCTATCATCTTGTCTCTTCACTCTCCATCTCTCGTCGTATCATAATTTCCTTTTGCTTTCGGCTTTTTTAGTTTATATTGTCGACGTGCTTTCGTGCGCCTCCTGGTGGTGTTCTGCGACGATGTATACCTAAGTTACTGTATTTCATAAGTCAAATGTTGTGAATAAAGATCAAAAGACAAGAAGCAAACACACCTCCCTTTGCCTTGAATGAGTGATCGTCGTTTCGAAAGAGTCTCGATGGATGTGATCTTGCCTGTCGTGCACATATGCACTGGCTATATGCGCGTGCCTTGCAGCTGAGACCGACCTATCAAAATGCAGATAGATTGAGATACACGGTCAATCTAGACCTGCGCTGTAGTCCAACGAATTTTCAGATCGAGTCTGGAGATCTCCACCAGCGACGAAGATCGACGAGACAATGAACCATCATGGTGACGGTCCAGTCTCTCCTCGCGATTCAAATTCCCCTTCCACCCGCTCATGTCGACGGTCGATGTCGAAGGCATTTGAAATTATGTGTGAATGCTGAGATCTCGAGGAATCAATCAAAGAGGTCGAAAGGCGGTTAACGGTGCAAATAGATGAGATGGAATCGCTCCAGAGCACGCAATTGTCGAGGTAGGAGGCGCAAGAGATTGGATTGGCTGAGGAAGTGGCAGAAGTGGCAGGCAGCGCAGGAGGAGACGATGCCGACTCGGCCGTGTGCGGCTCTGGGCCTTCGAAAGCGATTGTTAATTTCGGTGGCAAATAAGATAATTTGGAAGCGCTGTGTTTTGGAGATCTATAAAGGTGAGGAGAACTTGGGGATGTTGGAGGAGTAAGGAGAGCTTCCCCCCTCTCGTTTCCCATTTTCTTCACTGCATATTTTCTTGCGGTGGCCTCAAGCTCATTGGCAACTTGAAAGCTATGGGACAGGAATCCAGGAGCAAATCCCCTTATACTGCCAACCATTCATGCCTTGTTACTATCTTGCTGTCTGTCAAAGACCTTGAAGTGAACTTGCTGAATTGTGGCGGCCGCAAGGGTGATTTGTTCCTATGCGCCTGCTCTTACACCTCTGGCCATACCAGGCAGTGTTTCGTTTTCGGTTTTTTTCTCGTTCACTTCTTGACATCCTTACTGGTTTGGTATTGGTATTATATCGTCTCCCTGTACTTATCAGTACTCTGTACATGATAATTTGTATTGTGTAACGAGTTGTGAAAGTCTGGTTGTCCCATGCAGGTTTTGACTCGCGAAGTGTACAATTCGCCATCGAGATGAAGGATTGCGCGCATGTATTGTGGTCAGTTATTTTGAGTGCGGGGACTTGATTCACGCCATGATATTCCCATCTCTAGAAGCAAGAAGTCAAAATGACAGATTCGTGCGATTAAAACAACAGCCATGGGACCTCGATGCGAGTCAATGAATGACATATTTGAAAGCGAAAATTAAAACAACGGGAATACCTCATGAGCTCGTTCCTCAGTGTGAGCAATTGCGGGCGTCAGAAAACATGGACGTCGGAGAGTTAGCACTTCAGGAGCGCAACGTTCAGGAAAGTGACGGTTTTGAGTGACGATAGCGGAGCTATGTTCGTGAACGGGAGTGATTTCGAACTCCTTGAACTTGGAAAATTAGCAGAAGACTTCGACTTGATTGAGAAATAGACATGTTTCCATCGGTGAATTGGAAAATTCGTCCCCCAATCTCTTATGTCGTTCTTAAAGCCGCGATTGCGATTTGGCAAGGAGTTAGATTCGAAGTACAATGTGCTTGTTTATTCTTCCTTGGAGGATTTCGGACTGGTCGCGCCTGAAAACGTTCTATACACGTTTCCGTGAAGGGCACTTATGCCTCGGAATGATAGGACGGAGATGGAGACGACGACGAGATATATGGTCACGCGCACAGGCAGCGGGTTATTTAAGAAAGGATACGGAACTTTTGAGAAGCATTATGTCAATATCCTTCAGTCATGACATCAGCAACAAACCAGACGCACAGTTTTTGTTCTCCAGAGCGCAGTATTCGACCCATGACGCGTACCATGCACCGAACAGCGCTGCCGAAATGGTCGCGCCTGTAGTGGCCTCCCTTTTGGTGTACGGTGCCTCGAACGCGAAGAGGTCGACGAGCAAGGAGATTATTGGCGAGGCGTGCAATGCCAAATCTATGCTCAATGGTATCCTCACTAAAGATTGACCTGAGGAAGAGGGCTCCGAAAGTCGAGGGTCCTTCATGAGTATCAGACTCGGCGCGAAGAGAACGAGGGACCAATAAATGGAGGAAACCACCACAGAAAGCTGGAAAGCGAATTCACGCGAACGAAGACAACCACGAGTGTTTCGAGACATACCAGGAGAGCTAGCCGTAAGAGGTATCGTCTAGCGGATTGAAGCACTATGAATTCATGCGGTTCAGCGTTTGTTGGATAAAGAGAGTTCTTGTGACGTACGTTGCACCGATGGCAGAATGTCGCTGAAAATGCCTACGACCATTGCAGCGCAAGCGATAGCTAAGCTGCAACATTTTCATCAGTTTTTTCTTATTGCATACGCGAAGTGAAGAAACGTACGATTGGATGGTCAAAAACTGAGAGTGCCCGCCTTTCTGGCCTTTAATCAGCGAGTCCATGAATGTTGTTTCCAGCATATTATATCCCCAAGCCATTATGAAAGCGGCTCCAGAGTGAAATGCGACTTTAAACAAGACAAGAGCCATTGTTTTGACGGTAAAATCAATTAGAGATGGTGGTGGTATTGAAGAAAGAGCTGTTCAACGTCGTTCGTTGCATTGACCCACCGCTTCTATTTTTAGGCACGCTCCGTTGAAGCAGGCAGTACTGCGGTCTTCGAAAGACTTCCTCCTCCTCAGCCTCCTCTCTCGCCTTCAACAATTATTCTTTCGTCTTGACTTCGCCCAATTTACCTCCAAATCAAGCTCGAAGTGAAGTTCGGGAAGGGCGCACGCAGCACGAATCATGGCATCCTACTTTCAAGTCTTCGCGTCGCCGGTAGACGTGGACGTAACGCTGGAAGGCGAGGACGACCGTAAACAGGTGGAGGTGAAGCAGGAGAAGGAGAAAACCATCAAATGCCCCGTCTACTACGACGGAGAGTCAATTGTCGGACAGGTGAGTCGTTATGCAACACTGAGCGACGGGAGCGTCGTTCTGAAGGGAAGTGTAGGCAACTGTCCGTGTCCGCGACGGGAAGAAGCTTGCACATGACGGGATTAAGATTGAATTCGTTGGGAGTATAGGTGTGTCTAAACGTTCCTCATCTTTCGTTCATATGTCCTCACTCTGGCGTTCCGTTCGAAGAGCTGTTTTACGACCGAGGTCACCACCATGAATTCCTGTCCCTATCACAAGAACTCGCTGCGCCGGGGGAAATGCGCCAAGCCCAAACATTCGACTTTGCCTTCAAGAATGTGGAGAAACAATACGAAAGCTATCAGGGAATAAATGTGAAGTTACGGTGCGTAATACTTCTCTAGCGGACTGGAAACAAGCAATCTGACGGAAAGAGCAGGTACTTCATTCGGGTGACGATTTCGCGGCGAATGGCGGAAGTCGTGAAGGAGAAGGACCTTTGGGTCCATTCGTACCGTATGCCCCCAGATTCAAACAACTCAATCAAGATGGAAGTCGGTATAGAGGACTGCTTACACATTGAATTCGAGTACAACAAGTCGAAGTGCGTGAATGGCTTTTCCTTATTATTCAATGTTTTGCAGGTAACGAACGAATTGTCTTGGCAGGTATCACCTAAAGGACGTTATCGTTGGCAAGATTTACTTCCTCCTCGTCCGTATAAAGATCAAGCATATGGAATTATCAATCATTCGGAGAGAGACAACTGGAGCTGCACCGAACCAATATAACGAGAGCGAAACAATCACAAAGTTCGAAATTATGGATGGTGCACCCGTCCGAGGCAAGTTATGTTGGCACGCAGCGATATGTATTTCACTGATCAATTTCTTCCCCTCGTAGGCGAGACCATCCCCATACGTTTGTTCTTAGGTGGCTTCGACCTAACACCGACTTTCCGAGAAGTAAACAAGAAGTTCAGCACAAGATATTACCTCAATCTAGTACTCATTGATGAAGAGAACCGTCGCTACTTCAAGCAACAGGTACTTCATCTACAACTGAGCAAACCTTCCCGTCTGACCTTTTCTCTCAGGAAATTACAATTTTCCGGATTCCCGAGGTACGTCCTTGTCTGCGTCTATTCTCTCTACCGGCAAGCTGACGACTTTTCACAGAATTGATTACGTTTTCCTCGCTGTAACTTATTTCTTCCTTTGTTGTCATTTATGTGGAAACCACTTTACTCTCACCCCTCACTTCTCCACACCTGAACCAGGTATATTCATCCAAATCCCAAGAGACAAGTACGAAGAAGACGAATCTTGTTACAAGAATACTGGTACAGTTGTCGTAAGAACGACGATTTAAAAGGAATAATAACGATACATAACGAGGAGATGTCCATTGTCCAGTTCATACCATCCAATCTCCGGTGTTTTCGGTTTGATGCTCGCTGCGGGGTTCGCGCTGGCCTATGTACTCATCATTGCCAGTCATAATGCTTCGCGTATCCTCTTGCATCAGGCTAGCGCCCGAGCCAGCAAGACTCTGCTGCATGGATGCTCGCGAAGGGGGAAGTGTCGTTGGGATATCGCCCATGTCGTCGTCAAGGAGCTTCATGCTTTGTCGCATATGCTCGCTCATAGACGGCGTTGGCGTCTGGCGCGGTGAAACGACACCGATGCTTTTAATGCGGGAGACGTTGCCTCCGCGCTGCATGGCCTCGCCGAGCGAGAAGCGCTCGCGACGTGCTTGTTGGATCATCGTGCTGTCCGCGTACGAGCTTCGGGCTGACATGTTCTCAGCGATCGTCGACGCAGTGGCGACCGCCTCGAACGAAGAAGGGTCCTCCTCTTCTAGTAGCCGAGGGCCTACGCTCGTGAACATACCCCTCGAACTCCCAGCTCGCGGAGAAGACTCCCCTTCCATTACCCGTTTAGCAATAGTGCCTAAACCTCGCCCGGAGTTGTACAGCTGCGACTCGCGGTACAAGTACTTATCGAAAGGGTTTCCTGTTGAGCGGGTGTCTGCAGTCGATGGCTCCGTCAGGAAACCAGCACTGGTCGGTGCTGACGCCGTCATTGGGCGCCGTCGAACGCTTTCAAACGGCGATGAAGTCACCGTCTCAGGAGAATCCAAAGACTCGGGGCTTTCAAGTAGTTCTTGTGAGGGTGCACCTGGGATGGACGTCTCAATGGGCGAAAGAGCCGGAACGGCCTTCCGTTTGATAGAATTCGATGAAAGCACGCTCTTCTGACTCTCCGGGGAGGAGGACACAGAGTGGGATTGCGTTGCACCTGTCGTGCTCGCATCACCATCTCTGCGACCATTGTTTGACGTGCCGTCCCGGTCGCCATACACGCTTTCGGCTTGCTCGAGGACACGCCCAAGCGAAAGGCTGCCTGACCGTGATCGGGCACGGCGGTAAGCTTGCTGTTGTTCTGTCGTAACCGCGATGCCGATGGGCGATCGTTCGGTCATTTGTTGAGACGACGGTAGTGAAGTTTGGTTGCTGGAGCTGCGCGACCGCGATGTGCCCGTTCGACTGTCTCTCCTCCACCTTGACGAGCTCTGAAATATAGCTTCAGGCGTGGGGACGTCGAAGTCTGACAGGCGCAGGTTGAGCGTAGGAGCGGTTGCGCCATCGTACATGACCGTGACGCGCTCTTTCCTGGGCCGAGCGGTGGCTTCTTCCATGATGGGAACGAATCCCCGGCTGTTGCTGCGTGCGCGAGGCATCGCATAGAAGTTGGATGCCCCTGCCGAGAGGCGATTGAACGTGTTGGATCGAGGAGCTGATATCATGGTGCGAAGCTGATCGGCAGAGCGATTTCTTCTGTGGGTACTGTCGGCGGAGGAAGATGACGGTGTGCTTGCACTATAGTCCAGGACGCCTGCAAATAAGCAGACGCGCGAGAGCATGCGCAAGAAACGACGAGCAAAGACCACTGCGAATCCACCTTGAACGAATCCAAGAATGATTTCGATAACGCCCAGCTTGATTCCCACAGAAATCCATATGTTCCCTTCGACGCTGTGGGTCACAGACCATTCGAGCGCGGCATTCTCTCCTTCAAGGCGCCGTTCCTGAATTCCCTGGACGATGAGGTAGAAAATATAGCTGAAAGTAAAGCCTTGGATTATTAGGAGTAAGGCGAGCTCGATGCTCGTGAAGAGTAACCACACTGTCTGATCCGAGGTATTGTTGAATCCGATGGCAAGAAATGGGTCACCGAACTGATCCGTGAAGGTACCTATCGAAGTGATTTAGGAAAGCGAAGAACAATTATCGCACAAAGCCAAACTCACGACGCGAGATGCCAACAAATGATCCGAGTTCGTTCGTGACGAGGATGGCCAGTATGAAGAGAACAAGGATGGCGTGGGTGATGGTCTTACTCCTTTGTGGAAGGATGCGAAATCCCTGCTCGCGAGCAAAGCCATAGAGGATTATGGAGTAGAGAAAGACAGGGAGAAAGGACAAGGCAGCTGTCAACGAAAGTTTCACGTCAGGATAAGAAAGGGGTAGAATCGACTGTAACGCACCTAAAGCGATGTCAAACGCCTTAAACGCTCCCAAAGACGACTGAGCCTCTTGTAGTTCGTGTGACAACAAGTCAACGAGAGTAAGGACGAAAGTCGCTGAGCTTTCTCCAATGAGAAACCACTTCCAACTGCAAATGAGAGGAGGTTTTAGTCGATTCGAATGACCGTGGAGTCACCTCCTCAAACACGATCACGCACCGATTTGTGCCTCTGAAATAGAGCAATAGGAAGAGTATGAATATCTGCAAGACGCAGGGAATGAAGGCGATCCCGCTCTGAACCCTGCTGAGCGCTTCGCACCGAAGGATTGACGCGGCCGACAAACAACTGTAGTTCATCGAATTCTTGACGGTGTAGTGGGTTTATTTCCTTTGTTCAGCGAATGCTCTGCATGCTTCAAAAAAGGAGGGGCGGACTGGAAGGTAGAGGAACGTAAACGGCGTAAAGGAGTGACGAGGAAACGAAATGAGAGAGAGGCAGGCCCGCTGCTGTCCACACACCAGCTCGAGGGAAGAGGAGGAGAAAGGCAAAGATAGCTGAGCAACGCCTTCGCCGCCGTGGCCATCGTTTCGTCGCTCTCTGGGAGATGGCAACCAATATTTCGCAGAGTGCTTCCACCGAGTGTTGCATGGCTACCGCCAACGCCGTCAATTGCCGAAAGCGGACGGCGCTTAGCTAAGCGCTAGCCCTTCCTGGTTGTTCGCTCGCTTACAGTGTTACGCTTCTGTCACCGACGCTGATGTGTTCCATGCAAAAGGCCGTGACGCTGCTATGTTTGGATCCAGCTGTCTTTCAGAGTTCGCTGGGACAATGCGCTTTCTCCAACTGCCGCCATGCCCCTCACATACCTCGATATCTGCCTGGGGGCTCTCGCGGCTTATTTTCTCAGAAAGCTGGCTGAAAAGCCACGTCGTGCTCTACCGCCAGGACCAAGACCGTACCCGATAATCGGAAATCTGCTCGACGTCGCGGTTGGACGAGCATGGCTCAAATACCTACTGTTCAAGGAGAAATACGGTAAGTGTCCCTCCAGCAATGACATTCGACCCTCATGTTGAAAACGTATAGGACCAATCACTTGCCTCAAAGTATTCGGCATGAACATAATGATTTTGAACAGTCTCGACGACGCGATAGAGCTATTTGATAAACGATCTGCCATTTATTCTGACCGTCCAAGACTTGTTTTTGGGGGAGAAATGTTTGTTCCCCCTCCTTGAACTTTGCGAGGCTCGCTAATCGCGAATTTAGGTGTGGATGGAGCAACACCCTCGCGCTTTTGCGAGACGTTGAAGAGCATCGACTGCATAGGAAGAACATACATCGTGTCATAGGGACAAGGGCCGCCACTTCTAAGTTTCATTCACTTATGGAAGTCGAGATGCGAAGGCTCGTGTTGAGAATTATGAAGCGACCTGACCTGCTCCAACAGCACGTACAAACGCAAGTCGTCCCTCCTGACCTCCCAAGAAGGCCCATTATTAATTGCTTGCCTCTATCAGATCGGCGACTGCATTGATTCTCAGAATATCGCATGGGTATTCGATCGAACCAGAGGGTTCCGACCCACTGGTAGACATCGCAGAAAAGGGTGTTAGTCAAATCTCAATGGCCGCCCAGCCAGGCGCGTTCCTTGTAGATGCGCTTCCAGTTTGTGAGTACAAATCCACGACAGAAATTGAAGAAACGATCATGTCAAATATTTGCTCAACAGTGCAGTACGTTCCCGACTGGATGCCTGGTGCCGGCTTTAAGCGAACCGCAAAGTATTTCAAGGAGACTGTGACTGAGCTCGTAGAAAGACCCTTCGCATTTGTGAAGCATCAAATGGTGGGTGACTTCTTTACTGCGGCTTTTGCTTATCGACCCATTTCTTCTCCCGTATATCAGCTTTACGGCTGTGCAGGCTCATCGTACACTCGCGAACTACTTGAAGTATCCGACGGAACCCCCGAGTTCGAGCACATGGTTAAATGGTCAGCATCGTCCCTTTACACAGGAGGGGCTGAAACGGCAAGTACACAAGCTACATGAATGGGATTTAAAAATTAATGAGCAGTCATGGCTACAGTCCGTTGGGACGATACAGACGTTCTTCCTCGCGATGCTTCTTAACCCAGAAGTTGTGAAGAAGGCACAGCAAGAAATTGACACCGCCATAATTTCCGATAGATTGCCAACTTTTGAGGACAGAGGGAAACTACCGTACATCAATGCAATTTGCCAGGAAACAAAACGCTGGCACTCAATCTCACCGATGGGTATGGTGTTTCGTTTCGTCGCAATTATGTGTACTGATCATCATGCCCAAAATTTAGGCTTACCGCATGTCTCGACCCAGGATGATATCTATCGAGGGTATCTCATCCCCAAAGGTTCAATCATCTTGCCGAATATCTATGGGTTTGCACAAGACCCGCAGAGATACAAAAGACCGTCCGAATTCATCCCAGAGCGCTTCATTGGCGGGGACCGATACGGCGGGAAACCCGCGGAGACGGACGTAGACGAATTCACGTTTGGCTTCGGGAGAAGGTGCGCAGGAACGACATCCGGGAGATCGTCCCGCCCCAGTAAAGCACTCATCCTTGCTTCCAGAATCTGTCCTGGGAACCATTTAGCGGATGCGACACTCTTTATTGTGGCAGCTATAAGCCTTGCGGTGTTCGACTTCAAGTATGCAAAGGACCCGGACGGCCAGGATATCATACCGAAATTCGAGTTTGTACCAGGAACACTAACGTCAGTGACCTTTGATAAGTGTCAAATTAGCGTACTATCTGCTGACCTGCGAGGCGCTATTACAAGTCACCCTGTACAGTTTAAAAGTGGATGCGCTCCTCGGTCAGAGAAAGCAGCACGACTCATTCTATCCGTTCAGGAGGAGCATCCGTGGACTTCGAGTGATCCTCAGGTCCTCAGCAGCATTGACTGGAAAAATCTGGCAACCGAATGAAATACGAAGGCGATTTTTGGATCTCCATATGCACATTTTTCTTTTTCTTGATAAATTAGTACCGATGACTTGCCTACATGTCATTACGAAGGACACCACACGCTCGACTTTGCACGTACAGCATCGAGTCTAGTTGAAGGAGAATATGGGAGGCGCATATAGTGAGCTATGATATATTCTTGTACGAACGGCGCTATTCATCTGCAGCCGCAATAACCTATTGTTCTTGAATTTCCTCTGGGCCGTTTTGAAGAAGAAATGAAATCATCGTTGATTATAGAACTTCTTTGCACAGACAGCCTAAACAGAAAACAATAGTGTATTTCCCCTTCCTACTCCTCTTCTCCCGCATACACCTCCTTCCCGCGCAGCTCAAGGTCCTGAGTGAAATCGTCCGACTCGATTTCGTCGTCGATGAAAGGGACGCTCTCTGGTACGTCGTTCCACCGCTCCTCGTAGTTCCAAACCCTCCTGAATTCTCCCTTCCAGTAGGCGAGAGTCAAGACAAACAGAATAATAACTGGAGAGGCCAACACAGAGACGAAGTACGGGAACTGATTATACTCCTCAGGTCGTGCCGGAGGATAACTTCTTTCGAAGACGCCCGTCAAATACGTCATGGATATCGCAAAAAATGCGAGTCCGGCGATCGAAGCCTTGTAGAAAGGTTTGTCGAAGGAAGGTTGGAACGACGGGTGGATTCGGACAATACGAGGTTGCTGCTCGGGGGCTTGGATCGGTTTGGCAGCGTCGACTCGACTTCGACGGAACCTCGGGGTGGGAACTTGCCCGAGATCCAGAGCGAATGCGTAATCCATCTTGTAGCATAGCGATATGAACTCGAAGGCAATCCACGACCAAGTAAAGGACAACATCCTATGCAGCCAAACGGGAGTATTTCGTTTGCTCGGTTTGAGATCTCCCGAATGGGACTCCGTCTTTCCAGAAAAGAGCACCATTATGATTACGAAGGACACGACGAATACAACTCCCTATATTTAATATTTCTAAGCGGCAGCTCGGGCAAGAATGCTAATGCAACGAAACGACGCACCACGGCCGCTCCAAGAAATACATGTCGCCTTAATGTCCGTTTCGCCGCAGTCGGGATGGAAGCAAGCGTGAATATGTGCAGAAACGCGCCATACAACACGGCTTGACATAGTTTCTGAACCACACTATTTGCGCCATCGAGGAGCGCTACAACGCAAACGCCAATTCCTGATAGCGAGAGGACAAGATTGTAGACCACGGAGCTTTTCTCCTTGAGCTGAACAAAGATTGGGACTATTTTCGATTTCTTTAGGATAGACACAAGATATAAGAAATGATAAATAGCTTGCCTCCCGAGTTTGTACGAACGATGATCAAGATCATGGGCGACAACGGTAGCTAATAGGTATGATAAGATAGGTCACGTTTCATAAGAAACTTGAAGGACAACTCACTCTCCAAACACTATACGTTCCTGGTAATACAAGAATTCCAAATATGATGAACTTTTTTGCCGGGGATTCGTTCATGAACATGTCCACGACGGAAACAACCAACAAAAATAACGCCAGTAATGCACATTCGAGATTCGCGAACCAAGGAGGAGATAGGCGACGAAGCTTTTCAAGAAAGCCTCTGGACTCTGGTACGTGGGCTCGTAGGTCTTTAGGGAGAGATTGCGCATTTTGCGCTCCCAGCCACACCTACGCAAGATTTGTCAACACATGTATTGAACCGTAACCAATGCATTCTTGGCTTCACCTTCAAAGAGACTGGGGCATCGGTGAGATATACGATTATCGTTGGTACGATTATCTGGCTGAAATCCAATAATATGCGAAGGACGGACCAAAGACTGCTGGTCATGATCGTCGTCATTGCGATATCTGTCAAAGAGGGGCCATAAGGGAAGGACTTCATCAGGCCTTGCGCGCCTGGCCCTTATAAACTAAATCGCTGTTGTTCCGGAAGAGCCCGACACAGGTGGTTTCGTGAGCACGGGGCGTGTATTAGGTTTAGAAGGAATCTCGCTAAAGCGTCCATGGGATAGACTACAAGTGGTTATTTATATTACCTATGAAAAACGCGAATTAGTATTGCGATGCAATGAGAAGACGAAATGATACACCACCTTCTCAAAAGCACGGAAGGTACAAAGAAAAGGACATGATACTATACAGGAACAATTGAGTTTGACTTATCCGAGCCACGGCCTTCATATCGTTCTTCATTTTGTTCATCTTTGGAATCCTTGTCGCTGAGAATCGAGAACGCGAGAACGTTCCCATCCTGCAGCGGAGCCGATCCGTTGATATTTGTTTGGTGTGATCGTAATTGCCAACGCTCCTCATAGTTCCACAACAGCCCCAACTCTCCGCGTCCCGCGGCCCTCAGTAGGACGACGATATACATCAAGGGAAGCGCGACGGGCATCAGGTAGAGCCCAATGGCGTCGAACGTCGCCAATCCGGTGAACTTGAGGCCAACGGTTTCGGAGGACAGGAAGAAGACGAGCAGTGCCGATAAGACGAAGCTGGAGCATGCAGTGTGGTAATATGATTTGGGGAATTTGGGGTCTGCGGTGGCAAGGATAGCTGAGGACCGCAACGAGGGTAATTGCAGGCCGTAGTACTCCTCGGACCTTTGAGGTAGCTGGATGTCGAATAAGGTCTGAATGTCTGTCTTCTTTGCGTTACAAAGCTCGATCCCTATGTCTTTTGTTGATATCTCTCCGCGCGCCTTTGAACAGGAATAGTCGAACCGATAGCATAGGGCGACGAGCTCGAATGGGAGATATGAGAAAAAGCAGGAAAGTAATAGGACTTCAAGTGCCATTTCGCACTGCTCTTCACTTCCAGAGCTGGGGCTGTCGTTGCTGCTTTCGATCCGCAAGAAAGCACGTCCGAAGTTGAACATCGCTACAATAGCGAACTAAAAGTGATGAGAATGCCGAAGGAGAGAAACTGTAAATATGCTTACTAGTACAGCATATTTCACTCTTCCCCGAAAGCGAAGGATGGTGTTACATTGATACCCATTGACGACGAGGAAGAACAACGTGAAATGTAACGACAAGTATGACGAAAGCATTCCTTGCGTGTATAGGGCGTAGAAGGCAACGAATACTCCATACAGCAAGGCAGGAATGGGGAATCTAAAACCCAGTTGTTTATTCGACCGAGCAAATGTCAAAATGGGAACTGCGAGCAAAGTAAAAAATCTCAATGATGTTGAAGAAACAGGGATAGGCTAACCTCCGCTGGAAGTACGTACGGCGAACAGCTCGCCCAACTGCAGATCACGAGCAGCTAAAGTGTCCATCATCTTATTCAAAACACAGTCAATAAAACTGCACATTCTAAGTACGAATACACTTACCTTCGCAGAAGCATAGATTAATGGGAAGGCGAATAGAAATATGGATCGACGGTCGATATTGCTCCGGGGTTCGTCCATGGCCAATTCCAAGACCGCGAACAAAGGGATGGACAAGAGGAACAAGAGGACGACTTTATCTCGACCAGCGTGAGCGCCAATTCGAAGATCCAGCTCTTTGGATATATCTAAACCATCGCGTCCAGTAGACTCGATTCGAGACGGTGGCGGCAACTCTTGGACGGTAAGCCAAACCTGTGGATTAATATTGATATAGATTTAGTCTCGAATCCTGCGTGAAAGTCGAAAACTCAAGTTACCTTCAATGAAACCGACGCCTCATAAGCATAGACTAGGAGAATCACGAGGAGAAAGAAGAAAATGACCAGTGCTAGATACAACCGTTCGTTCACGACCAACGAAAGCATTGCTGGTGGGTGTTGAAGAGAAGGTTGCAGGTGGAGGAAGTGGTGGAGTTCATCTCGTGCGGCATCCCTCGGGGTTTGCCGGCCGATAAATTGCTTCCGTATGTCAAAAGTCCACGATACTAGTAGCAGAAAGTTGGAAAAACACTGGGTAGACAATAGAAGAGTGGTAGGAGTTACAGAAATTCGGCAAAAAGTTCGTAAAGAGTATCCTAAGCATGATCAGTTTCCTTCGAGCCTTTTCCGCCGACAGTCCATTTATCCTCGTAGTTCCATACCCGCCCGAATTCTCCTCTGAAAAAAGCAAGGATTATCACGAACGTACACATGAGAGTTGGGGCGATGAAGGCCAAATAAAACCCGATGGTATCGCAATCGTCCAGTTTGATCAAAGGCAGTCCTTTGGAGATGGGAACTGAACACAAAAGCGCCAGGCAAAAGGCGGCTGCGACATAACCAAGCCAAGACGCCGTATAGTAGGGCTTGCGCAGTGATGTAAAACAGGACGCCGGAGGTACCAGTATGCCGCGATTCCTTTTCCCATCACTAGAACCGCCTTCGCCCTTTTCTGGTGTTTGGAGCGCGCTGGTAGGCCCGTCGTTGTGATTTGACAATGCATAGTCGAGCCTGAGGAAGAAGACAATATAGGAGAAGGACAAAGGGGACATCATTAACGAGAATATCCACTTCATCCATTTTCTGTCGAGTTTCTTGTCGGCAGATGTCGTGAAATCGACTCGAAGTTGCTCATCCATAATATAAAACCCGATAACAACAACGACAGCCGCGATGCCCTATTTGACTTTAGTTTCCTAGCACAATCTATAAAATCCGATACTTACCAGAGCTCCCGTACGACTAGTGAATGCCTTGACCGACTGAGACTTCGTTGTTGTCGCAACACTTCGTAACAACGGGTGTAACATTATCGCAAGTATAATATTGACGGCAGGTCCACTTCGCGTAAGGAATGTATTTATCGTTAGGCTGACTGCGAAAGTCGAGCACCCCAAGGTATGAAGAAGTCCCATGTGCTCATCCCAGGTCTGAGTCACGGAAAAACCTGAAACTGTATAACTCTGAATCAGAAGTTTCCGCCTTCGACGTGCTTAATACGCACTAATTTCCCTGTTGCGTTCAACCCGTATTTCCGATGGGAGCCAGAGAATGCGATAAAGCTTGACACAGTCAAAAAAGGCATGCATGTAAGGGATTCTTGCTCACTTTAACACAAGCAGCTCCGGCAGGAATGAACATGAGCGCAAAGTATACGGTGTTCTTCATCGAAACCTCAACTCGAAAAGAAGTCAAGACGATATCTATTATAACAGCCACGAAGACTAGGAGTTTCATAATTTCGATCAAAAGAGTTGAATCCTTGAGTGCAGCCATAACACGACCAGCCCACGGAATTCGGTTTGGGTTCAAGTTTTCATCTGTGTCGTTCTTCTTGAACTCGCCGGTGGAAGAGGCTAAATCGCCTCGTTCGGCTGCTTTCATTGCAAGCCATATCTATGATTCTGTAAGCCAGAATCGAAGCTGAAAGATAGCATAGATGTACTGACTCTCAGTGATATGGGGGCCTCGTACAAGAAGATAGCGTATACTGGGATGAGGAAGTGTGCAAAAGACGAAAGTACGCTTAGAAAACTTGGAGGGGTCTCGAACGGTGTCCAATCCTGATGGGGCTCCATCTTCTATGCTTGAATGCTCGAGAGCTCAAGAGTCGAAGACGAAGACGACGACGACGATATTTGCTTTCGAGAAGAGCCTGAGACGACATACACACCGTGACTGGCATGCAGTGCGCACTGCAATTAGGGCCTGTTCGGATGCACGCGCAGGTCGCAGGTCGCAGGTCGTAGGTCCTGCCTCAAAAGGAAATCCGTAGGTTTGCTCGGTCGCGGCGAGCAGGCCGAGGCTTTCGGTGCAGGCCGGACACCATCGGGAGTTCCGGAGCCCAACTCGATTTGGAAAAGCGTCGGTGATATGATCGCAGCTACCGCTTTGTCATTACGGCTGTTAAAGTGACCGAGTATCCGAGCATCTGCCGAGGTGTCGGCACGGAGCATTATTTCCATAATAGTAGCTCAATCGCGGCGACAGCGGAATCTGTGATTCCACACGCACAATTCAACGAAAAGACATTCTCCTGACGTCCAATGCAAATGAAAATTCTTTTTAAAATTACAGCATACTCTCATTATGTGTATGTTGCTATATAGCGAACCGTTACTAAGAAATATAGGCTAAAAGATCTTCGGAACGAGGGTTTGTTCAAGCAGCTACGACTCACGACCTACGGATTTCCTTTTGAGGCAGGACCTACGACCTGCGACCTGCGACCTGCGCGTGCATCCGAACAGGCCCTTAGTATTTTTGTTCACCGAGCGAGATCAAAGCATCTTCCTCCCTTCCAGGCACGATTTCTTCCAGAGAGCTGCAATTTTGACTTCCAGAGAATGTGTGAATGAGAATACGCTGTATCCCAGATCTAAAGGAGTTATAAGAGTGGTCGGACGCTGGTGGTCTTGAAATTCAACCAACAACCAACCTGAACGCGAAAAGACGGCCATAATAAATTACGTAATTACAACCTGGCCGCGTTCTTCGCGTTCCCCAGCGGCGACGGCGAGGAGAACCACCACCACCTATCCCACCGAAGATGTCGACACAGGCAACGAGCTCAAAGACTTCCAGTGAACATGTTGCCTCGGAAAAGGTGTGTTTCAATTCCTACCATTGAAGCTGTTTCTAATCGTTCCGAAGTTTGACAGATGCTGTACGTTCTTCAGATTTGCTGTGAACGCCATGAACTATCCGTCGCTGACGAGCGTTTTGAATGGGTGTGTTCGATCCGAACAGTGGCGGACTTTGTCGTGAAAGCGTATGTCTTCATGTACTACTCTATTCTCAACCGAGACTTACAAGAATTTCGTGAAATTACGACTTTCGACCACCCTTCCTACTGGCTATGCGCTCTCGAATCGAATCTATTAGCGGTGTAGGGTTTAGTGTGGGTGTTGTAGCGTCCGTCATCCTATTCAGAAGTGAGTACCCCATATTTGCTTGCTAGCCATGCTATCGTAACCCGTGATGATCGTTTAATAGGACGAACATGGCCGATAGCCCTTTCTACGGGCTTTGGTGCTGGTGCCGCCTACGCCGACTGTGATCGCCTCTTTAATCCTGCCCGTCTACAACGAGGTGCACCCATTATCCCGCCGGTTTCCTCGCCTGCTCCGGAGAAAAAGTAAACCCGACGAAGAGCACATCTCAGAGAATCCTCGCATCTATTACATCTCCGCGGCGAGAGCTCTTTGTTAACTCGTTGTCTTTAATCGCATTACTTAATGTCAGATCTTTACAATTCTCGAATAGACTTGTATGTCCCCTTCATCGCTATTTTGTGGACTGAGAAGCTCACAGACATCTCTACAAGGCATTACTACAGCTCCTATAAACGTCTGGTTCGCGTAGAGCCTCGCTTCGGAAAGTTTTCGGGTCATCCGCATGCCTCATACCCAGAAAAGGCGGGGCGGACAGTAATCCACTTACGGGGTTTGATGAGTATTCTTCGCGGTTGGGTGCGAATGGCATCTGGATAAGGCACTATCCATTCAAAGGAAATTCATGCCATTGCACGAACCAAACGTTCCTTGATTTGGCATAAACTGGATGTAAGTTGGACAAATTACACGTTTCCGTTTGCTCATGGCCATTATAGGTCACACCGCCGTTCTCTTTGGATGGTAATTCCTGCCGGCGACGGTTTGTTATCGTCGTTCAGGGATACGGTTCGTGCACTCAAGATGTCAAACGGCTCCGAGCGGCGTCCATTGACGACTTAGGAGACCGCCCTCCTCAGCTGGTCATGGCCTCAGAGTCGCCTTGCAATCGCCTCTTTGCAAGGCGACCAGTAAGCTGTTGCCTCGTATAAAAGGTTGAGAGAGTCACTGTGACAAGCCGAGTGCTCGAAGCGCCCCTCTACCCAATGGACACTTCATATCACATTGATATCAGTTTTCAGGCTGTTCCACCGCAAAGTGACTTAGCCATGCCGACTCTCATCGAAGGAGTTAGTGAAAGGTCTCTCGCAGCGAAGACCAAGAACAAAAATCCTTGCCTTCGATGCAAGGGTTTGAAAAGGAAGGTTCGTTACGTGCATCTTTCCGTGTGTTATGCATCATGCTCAGCGCTCGAGCAGTGCGACGGTGACGGACGTTCCAAGTGCACGGCTTGCCAGGATTTGAAAACGATAGTAGTCGATTGTGTTTACGAAAAGCCACCACAGCGAGCCCCCTCAAATATAGCTTCCATTGGACATGGAACTCATCAAAGGTGATGGTGTAATCGCATTGGTCATTTTCAGCTGTGTATTCATCTACAATTGAAGCAGCTATCATGGAAATACTATTACACCAACTGAACCCTTCAACACAGGACCCCAAGGCGATGGCTTTGATCTCGTTTCCCCTCCTCCCCAAGCTGAGGAATTGGGAGTCGCGAATGGCATTCCTACTGGATGGATACCTCCCAGTAACCATCCGCACCCGGTGGGGAAACAGGTCCCAATTCCCATAGGTATACAAGTCTTGTCGCATCACCCAATGCATTCGGAGCCCCTCCCACAACCCAATGAACACCACCGACTCGTAAGTTGCTGTGTATTTGTTTAGTCGGGATGAGTTTCTGATTGTCGCAAAATATCGCAGCCTATGCCAGGCTCGTGGATGTATCAACCTCATTTCCCTCAGGCGCCGCATTACGTTCCAGACCAGACCGGTGGACAATTTGCTCCCGATGCAGAAGTAAATGCCAACGTGAGTTCTAAGACTGACTGGTTCGGGAGCTCAGAATGCCATTTCTGTAATTTCCACTACAAACAGGTTTTTTTACTGCAGGGAAATCCAGATATCGAGTCTGGAATTGCATTCCAAGGTTCCGTAAGTTCGTCGTACTTAATTAAGGAAGGACGGTTGAATGATTTCTGAATAAGATGCCTTTTGGCAACAAGTTAACGGAAATCCCCGCTAGTTCCTGGCTTACTGTTCGCCCGATGGTCGCTCCCGTATTTTCGAACAAGCTCGCACAAGATGCAATTCCTCCAGGACCTCCTAATTCGTCCACTCCCATGGTATATGATCCCGGTACTCAACACCCCCACCCTGGTCAAGGTGTTGAGATTGGGACTCAACACAAAAGCGGTTTCACCAATAGCACCGCCAATCCTTCAGACTTCATACTTCAATGGGTCCATGATGGTGATTATTTCCAGTACGTCCTGTCCTTGATTTGTCTGCAGAAAGATATCGCAGTGCATAAGAATATTACTGATTTATTCCGATTTACTTCCTCTTTAGCCAAGCGTAACCCGGAGATTTTCAGATGTATCTGACTAGAATTTTTATACAGAACAATCTAAAGCACCCATCTGTTTGTTTTAAATTACATATTTTTTCAAGTGTGATTCGGACGTGTACGCACTGAGATACCGATTCCTCCGAGACATTCATGTCGGACAACTGGCGGTGGTACGTGTGACTATCTCTTCGAAGCCTAGACTAACGTGTCTCGCGGTTGTGCAGAAACCCGAGTCAAGCGCTCATCTGTCTTTGCAATAACAATGCGCCTGTTGCCATCCTTCGGGTTTTCATGAGAACTCACCATGTTGCCTATCGCACTCTCTCTTTTTGTGCTCGCAGCGCACTTTAGATTTACCGTGGCGAGTTCATCGCCTTCTGGAAACTACACACCCTCATTCGTTGACTGTCCTACGAATGTGACTTTCGTACGACCTGCCTCTGAAGGGCTCTCGGCGGCTGAAGCGTTGTGGGTGGCGCAAAGGAAGACCAACGTCATCTCAGCTCTTCAGGAATACCTCGCCTTGGTGGAAATTCCTGACTTCGATACAGATAGTTATATCAAGGCTCTTCAAGCCAAAGAATCAGAAGCCCCCGTAATCGGAATGTCATTTAGCGGAGGAGGGGAGGTACGTCTTCGTATCTTGATGTACTTACTCATAAATTGACGATCCTTAAGCGCGCGCTTTTGAATGGCCTTGGAATGTACCAAGCTTTGGATAGTCGCTATCCTCCAGCAGTGGAAGCGAAAACAGGTGGTCTGCTCCAGGCAATGACCTACTTGACAGGACGTGAGTTTTTAGAGACGAAATGGTAATGAATGCGAGCGCCAACTTCATGACTCCATTTTTCAAGTCTCCGGAGGTGCAGCCGCAGCCGCGATCCTTGGCGTCAATGATTTCCGCACAGCCTTGGATCTTTCGAACTCGGGCAACTTGAACGGGACAGATCCTTCGGATAGCGCCTTCGAAGCCATTGGCAGTAAAGCAGGATTGGGTTTCAACATTAGGTATCTTCGTTTCTTTCGACCTGCTTCTGCTCAGCTTATTCGTGACCGTATTTAGCTTTGCGGATATTTTCGCGATCGAGGAGGCGTATGCATGGTTCCAGAGTTCAAACAACACTACCGATCCGTTCAGTCTTCTATGGTCTGGCATACAGTCGAACCCGACCTTTATCAACGCGACGTATCCCTTGCCAATCTTGGTCAGCCAATGAAGCCCCACTCTTTTTTCAGTCGGCTCATACCAACTAGATGCTTAACGAAGTTATCCCATCTGAATTGCCTGGTTCCAACTCTTATGATTCCCCAAACGGCACTGTTTTGTTGCCCGTCTATAATGCCAATCAAACAATTGTGAGTTCGTCTCTACGCGAATCGCAGCAAGAAACTAAATGGAGTGAAAAGTACGAAATGACTCCGTTTGAATATGGATCTTGGCAAGGTCGAGCCGCCGCTTTCGCCGACATTAAGTACGCAGGTACGACACTCTCGGAAGGAAAGCCTGTCAACAGCAGTCTCTGCGTCGAGGGTTTCGACTCAGCCGCGTTCGCGGTTGGGAGCGCCGAAATGGCATTTAATTTATGTGAGTCTTGCCTTGTCACGTAATCACTGATGCTAAGGCAGATTTGCCAACCAGGGTATCTGGAAAGTGTCACGAATGGCTCAGTTGGACAGTTTGCGAAGCGTCAAGAGACTACGACTTCCTCTGCCTTTATTTCGTATCCATCCGACGAGGCGACGCTCGAACAAGTACGCGTCATGAACGCGTCATTGGACTTTGTCGCCGCGATTCCGGAATTCCTCGAGCTTCTTGGAAATCAGACACTTCAGGAGTCTCTTTACGGAGTATGGCCGAACCCCTTCGCCAACTTCTCGACCTCGGACTCGGGACTTCAGAGCCAGGACAACCTACTTTTCGTCGATGGTAGCGAGGTCGGACAAGAGAACCCACTTGTGCCGCTGATTCAACCCGCCAGGAACTTGGATTTCGCTATCGTTTGTGACAACGGTGGAACAGAGCTGTCAAGCGGATGGATGAACGGAACGAGTTTCATCAACACGTACGAATGGGCTCAGGGTAACGATTTACCCTTTCCAAAGATTCCAGACGTGAATACGATGCTCAATGTAAGTTTTAAGCCCTCATTCATACTGCTTGACCGCTCACGAGCAAAAAGTTGAATCACACTACGAAACCGACTTTCTTCGGTACGTTTGGCATGCACATTATCTGAAGGAAGATGCTGACGGTTTTTAGGCTGCAACGAGCAGGACGTTCCCTTGTTGTTGTATGTTGCGGACTTCCCATACTCAAGTTTCAACAACATTTCATTTACGTGAGTTCCCGCCGTGCTCCTTAATCGTTTTACTCTGAAGCTTATTTGTTTTTCGGTAGCTCTTCCGGTTTCTCTCCTCGTCAACAGCAGATCTTATTCGGAAATGCCCTGACTACGATAAGCCAGAACAATGACAACCTCACCGCGAACTGGACAACATGTGTCGCATGCGGCGCCATCCTGCGGTCATTGCAGCGTCTAAGCATTGGCGTGCCCGATGCTTGCAAGACGTGCTTTGAGGACCATTGCTGGCAAGGAAACACGGAAGATGCGGAACCTTCATTCCTCGAGCCTGGGACGCTTCTCGTGAACGAGAGAATGACATTCGAGACGTGGAATCAAACGGTTTTCTATGCTGAAAATGACGTGGTAAACGTCACGGACTCAGAGACGAAGATCGTAGTCGTAACTCTAGAGACATCGCCGGAGACGTCGGGCACTTGGAAGCGCATTACCCCGAGTGGTTGGTTCGGAAGCTTCTTACTTTTTGTTTCGCTTTCGATGCCTTGGTGGGGGTAGGAGAAGATGCAAGTTTAATCGTAGCTTAGTATTTGTCTATCATTCTTAAAGACTGCACTTGTTGAATCCTTCAATAAATATCTATTTGTGATATACATTCCGTTGACTGTTCCCTCTCGCACAAGCTTTAGAACATTTTACTTCTTTGTCTTCGTTTGTCCTATTTCTGATGCCGCGTTCGCCAATGCTTGAATAGAGGGGTTTGAAAATACAAAAGTTGATACCACCTCTTGCGTAGATACCGATGTTTCTCTGAACGCATGTAGGATCGAATTACGTATCCACGTTGCCTGCAGGCTTGTGGACGGAATTCTCACTTAAGTCGTCCTCTTCAAGCTTTAGTTTGCTCACCTATCACATCCTTGCTCAAAAAGGTCCGCATCGTCTGAAATGATGTTTTTCATGACTCGCGCGACGACGGAACGAATAAACTCCGTTGCCTCTTGCAATTCCCAGGATTTCGGGGCAGAGATATCGACCAGGGAACTCTCCTCGACGGCCTTATACACGGCCTCGATTTCGTCATTGTACAGAGCTACCGAGACGTGACGTCTGGGATTGCCTTTGGCAGTGTATTCGAAGGGCTTGTCTGGTTTGCAGACGATGATCATCTATACGGGATGCAAAGCTGTTGGGCTACTTCCAAATAATTTACGAGCGGAAATACCTCTTTGAAAATACGGGAGTGCGTTGGAGCAAAAGCGTTTGCTTGCTCAACATACGACCTTTTGATCAATGGTGTCAGAAAACAGCAGTATCGTACTGTTATAGTCAAAATCTTACCATATTTCGTTTCTAAACTTCGTCAGCCTCTCCACGTTCGACGGGTCGAAAGCTTCCCGAGGCTCGATTAAGACGCCATTTTGAAATTTGCCACGGCCGAACATCAATACATTGCTAACAAGTGGGCAGCGAGAGATGATGTGTTCTTCGAGGTGACACATCTCAGTGAACAACACTCACAACAAAAGTGAGAACATGAACTAACCTAAGGGTGCTGGATTGGTCTAACATTCACGGTCAATAAATGCCACAGATGACTTTCAAAACAATTCCCATTACCTTCTCGCCCGTAGAGAGCATAATCTGATCATCGGAACGACCATGCACCCTGTACAAGTCTGGAATATCGGGATGCTTGATGAAGAGGTCGCTGGTCATATAGACTTCTTTGCCCTCGAATGTGCCATTGGTAACGGAAGGTGTGTGGCTCGCGCAAGGCTAGATTGGAGGACGTCAGCAAAGGTCCGTGTCTCCTTTGTGACATTCCTTACAATGAATGCCAACTCGCAAGTACCGTCTTCGTCATTCTGGGGTATTAAAATTGGTTTTGTGTGTGGCGAGAAAAACATGTACGGCCATCCATGAGGTACTGATGCCTCTAATGAAAAATCGTCAGATCACTTTGTAGGAGGGAGATCGAATACACGTACTTGGCATGCAGCTGGCCACAACTCCCATTTCCGTGCTGGAATATACCATCAGCCACTGCATTGACAAGAAATTGACTACGTACGCTCCGTAAATATGCCAGAGGGGGGCATCTTTGGACTCCAAGAAGTCGCCAACACTCTTGCTCAACGGTGCACCACCGAAGATCTATGTAGGACGATGCAAGTGAGTCAGTCACTTTCGGGAGTTTACTGAAAATTTATTCTTACCAAACCTTTTAGCCTTTTCAATGACTCTACACTTTCAGGTTCAGTGGACCATGTCTGTAAATCGATGCGTATCTGTCAATGCAAACGAATGAAAATTGACAGCATATCCGCACCTCCATAAAAGACGGTATAGCGAAGAGTAAGGTGACGCCCGTCGCCTTACAGCTCTCGAGCATGCGAGGCGGGGTAGGCACGACGGGCGGCGAAGATGGTGCAAAGGCAGAAAGTATCACGCCGGTGCTCGGCTAATGTTGAGGCAAAGCATTCAGGATGAATAGTTCAAGGAACCTTCATTGCAACCTACCCCCCAGCATGTATGAAAGAACCCCGAGGCATCTGACGAAGAAAACAGAAAGGTTACAATCTATCAGAAGATGTACCATTATTGCGACTCACGAAAAAGCGGCAAAGTATGAACGGCCAAGACTTCACCACAAATATCTCGCTCCCCATAATCTAAAAACAACGTCAGAAAGCAGACTCATTTTCACAAACGCAAATAAATTTGACAGACAGGGTGTTCGCGCCCATTCCAGTAGGATCTTGTGGGTCAAGGTCCGCAACTTTGGGAATGCAGTCGATCCTGATGTTCTTCATCAGAACGAAATTATTCATGAGGGAACGAAATGGAATGCCTTGGCTTACCAGATGAATGTAAAATTAGAGCAGGATGATTAAGATCGGGAGTCGCAATGGCTGGTAGGAACTCCGTGTCGGCCTTGTCGGGCGGGAATAGGTCAGGAAAAATTGGCATCTCGAGTATCTCAACGCCCTTCCCCTTCGAATGCATTTCTTCGTTCGCCTGTGCGGCAACTTTGTGAATAGATTCACCTCCTGCCACAAATAGGTGAGCAGCCGTTGTCTGCAGAATCATGTTTGCCACGCCAGTCGCCGAATTCCGGATGGAAATCGGAAAGGGTTGGTAGCCAGCTCTCATGAGTCCAATGAGAAAGCATTGGAAGGTAATTGTGTCTTTCCGATAGAAATTAGTGAGATGTTTGTCGTAGCGAGGTCCATTGTTTCTTACCAGAATTCGCAAAGACACCAACAATTACGGGAGAAGCTGGGTCTTTAGTCACGCTGCCAATGGCGTTTATTGCGAATTTCGCAGCTCGATGGATGGCGGGGCGCACTTCGCGCCAAAAAATCTGACTTGACCTCCCTTCGGTGCTGTCGTAGACGTACAACGGATGTTCGGGCGAGTTTTCAGCATTGTACTCGTAGATTTGGTGAAGCGCCAGCGTTCCGTCGAGCGGCGGTTGCTTGAACGTTTTGCTGAACACGCCCTGTTTGCAGGGCAGATCGCCAGGAGGGAAAACCATGGCAATCGAGATTTAGACGACGTCGATTGCGATCTGCAAAGTTCACGGTCGTGAGATGGATCCAAGCAAAGGCAACCTGCAACCGAGAAAAGATCGACAGTGAAAATAAATGTCTGTATCAGTCACATCTGACGATCACTGGAGTTCGTTATTTGGATTCGCTTACTCCTCAATGAGAAAGTCACTCTGGGTGTTGGAACAATCGTTAGGTATTCACAGCCTTGGTGCTATATAGGATTCCGTGCCAATATTTATAGAAAGACGCTGTCGCTAATGAATGTCGTAAGTCATTCACTAGAACCAATCTGTTTCGTTCTTCTGCCTGACTTACTTGTTCACCGGAGTGCCTCCACGCTGGGACTTCCGCGGTCCATTATGCATCAAGTCGTATCTCCCATGTTGCGAAGAGAAGAGAACTCCAAGTAAAGATGCGAATTGTAGCTAAGAACATGGACAGCCAGGAGGATGTTGGAGTGCTTGTGTGTGTCAGATCATACACTCGTAGCTTCGATCTTTCAGATACCCGTCTCGGGACGATGCACCGCTTGCGTTTGGTACGGAATATGTGCGATACAAGTTGTATGTGAAGAATATTTATTTGCTTGAAAGTCGATTCGTCTGTCGTTGAGATGAGGATGGACGTGGACGTGTGGACGACGCCCACTGCAAGTTCAAGTTCGACGCGACGCGGCGGCACGCGTCTTGAACAGCAACCACCATGACCTCCGCGAGCGTTTGTCGATACACACGTATTCTGACTTTGTTCGCGACATCAGCGGAAAACGATTGATACTTCGGAATGTGGAGGTACTTGATTTAGACGAGAGTCATCACCAATGCGTCGGTACGTCGAAGTGGATGACCTCCCAAACACTCAGTCTGTGTATGATTCGACTGAAACATGTCAACCAGAGATACCCATGTGCCTGCGCGGATGATTATCAGTCATCCAGAGCGCCTGCTCGATTGTCATCTTTCACCGACTTACGTTTCATGAACCGACACTTTTGACGGGCTTTGCTGAAGCAGCTCAATTCGAGGGGAAACAACATTCAGACTAAACTTTCAAGCCTCGCTCTCCCACTAGATACAATTACAATCCAATGGACGCTGGCCGCTAACTCTATTAGAGATTCATCCTTGGCACCTTCGTGGCGTTTTGGAAACCTCTGCATGCGATTTTGCTTATCTTGTTGCCAAAGCGAAACCGGCATGTCTTTGTTCTCACAGAACTCTCTGCCATGGGACTCCTCGTCAGCTGGCCGCGGGTTTCTTCGCCGCCTCGCGCTGTGTCTATTCCTGCCAGCTTCAACCCTTGGGTTCCCCGCAGTGGCCCGTGACATTCGCGACCTTCGAAGGAAATTTGTCCTCCGTACCCATCAACCCCGTACGACGGGCGAATGAATCACCTAACTTCAAATGGCTGGATGTCGTAAGGGCGGGCAAAGGGACGGTTATTCCACCCCCCCTCTCACTGCGCTGCTCGGTCGTGTATCGACTTTGCGTGTGTGAATGCCGCAATAACTTGACGCTCAGAGGATTATAAGAAGAGCAGTGCCCGAAATCGTCGGGCTGGCGCTCGTCACCGTAAGGCCCCCTTCGCCCCCCTTTTGAGGACGATTAATGGATGGTTTGACCCAAAGCCAATTTGCGACAGCAGTCCACCACCTGTATGAAACTTCGATCTTCTATGGATACCTTGTCTAATGCTTTTTATGTAGAACGGTTGCGAAGCAGTATGCTACAGCAAGTTGGGGTAAGTAACTTGCTCTTGCATTCGACCGCTGCCATAACTTCCTTCCCTTCAGTTCTCGCACTATACGAATACATCATTACCTTCGATCGAGAAGTATCAAGTATATGGCAACGAAAATTCAGCTTCGCGACTATTCTATGGGTTATGGTGCGCTATTCCTTGGATAATTGCTTTGGAATAATTGCTCACAGTCGACTCAGAACCGATACACGCTGTTGCTTTCTTATTGTCCTATCATACTCGGTTTGTGTATACGATCTTTTTGGACGGACAACTTACTTATTAAACTTCTCAGCTTTCTTCGTGCGATTCACGACTGAGGTATGTGCGAAATACGCGTACCTAGGATAAGCTTATTTACCAAAACAAATTACTTCTGCTTATTAGCAGTAAGTTTGTGTATTTCTAGGATGGATGATGTATGCTGACAGGCCCCCCAAAGATGTTTGACGTTTGTAAAGTTTCCTGGAACCATACAAATTATCTCGAATATCTCAACTGGTGTCACATTATCTCTTCGCACATACGCATTGTATGGTCGAGCAAAGGTTCGTTACTCCATCTTTTAGCCTTACTTTACCTTATGTTCGATATTGCTTTTATAGTGGGTGATCGCCCTCTTGGTACCTTTTCTTGCCATCGAAGTAGCTCTTGAGAGTGTAAGCCATCAATAAAATACTCGCTTCTGACACTGATGGAAACTGTAGTGGGCTGTAGCAGGAGGTGTTCCCGTTCCCGTCCCTGGAGGTTCGTCGCTTTCATGAACGGGTATTGAACCAAAGAGTTTTGCTGAAGTTTTGCTTGTTTCTTAGGTCTCACGGGATGCATCCTGACCGGCAAAGCC
The DNA here is from genome assembly GCA_001020605.1 of Schizopora paradoxa. NCBI lineage: Eukaryota > Fungi > Basidiomycota > Agaricomycetes > Hymenochaetales > Schizoporaceae > Schizopora > Schizopora paradoxa. Next base: position 134,911 of record KQ085890.1, read on the forward strand.
TCACAGTGAGTCTTAATTTTTTTCCCCGTGAAAGCATTTCACCGACGGTGCTTGGCGCGCAGAGGGGACAGTAAGTTTTTATTACACACTTCCTGCGCGTATTCGTAAGTGACCATTGTATTTTTAGGATTCGCGGCGTTTTGGATTGGCCAGCTCGTCTTCCCGACGTTGATTTTCCTTCTGACGATCATCAGGGCGTTTTCCTTACGGGTTCAAGGAACGGGAAGCGGTGGGATTTTAAGCACCATGCTTCGCGACGGTGAGTGTGCTTCTCTGTCCACCCGAGAACGAATACTTTGATTCTGACTTAACTCTGTCGTGCGACAGGCACCGTGTATTTCTTGTTCGTGTCTATCTTATTTTTGTGGGTCGTGTGTTGCCGGCGGGATGCTGAAAACTTTTTCTTCTCTTTCTCAGAGTTATTTTCTTCGTCAACCTGGCGAACGTCTTGACTTACGTGGTAAGTTTCGCATGTCCGTCGGTCTTCGTCTTTCGCCGTACTGACCATATGCGTGTTGCAAGGTGTCTCCTGTAAGCATGCTCTGCAAGTCATCAACTTTGTTGTGATGTTTTGCTGACAACGTAGCCTGGCTTATCCAGCCGGATATCCAAGCCATCAATGCGCCATTCTCGGCTCTCATCACGGCCGTGATGATGTGCAGGCTGATGCTCAACCTGCGGCGCTCGCCTGAAGTGGAGGGGATATCGGTGCAGTACGTCGCTACCGCCTCGCGGTTCCGGAATCACTCGATATACATCGGGAACCTCGGAGAGGACCTCGACGTGCAGAATGTGAGTCATACTGGCTGGGAGACGTGGCTCGACAAGAAGACGGCGATTGCTGTGGACAATTCATACGAGCTTGATTCGAGATCGGTGGGGTCGACGACGATTGCGTTGAAGACGTCCTTCGGCGATGCTTACAGCAGTCGCTGACAAGAAAAATATCAAGTGGATCAGTTGTTTAACGTGATAGATATTGTTATTTCATTTTTTGTATCGTCTGGGGTAACAAACATGTAGGGTAGAATCACACGGATTAGCACAGAACATAGAGATGCTTCTCAAGACGTCAACGTTTCTAAACGGATCTCTGGGTCTTCAAAGTTCCAATTCGTTGCGAAGTAGGCTGACTTGCGAAGAACCGTGCATTGCAGTGATAATGTACAAATGAGAGATCGAACGAATAAGCAGCAGAGTATATGCATAATTTCAGAGTACCTAAGCCTAATAACAAAGCGACATGTCGACGTACGATATGCATACGATACCCTATACTCAGACTCCAACCCGAGATGACCACGCAACTACGTGAGGCGACTGCAAGAGTCGTTTTGAAGGTCAAGGCACGATTAGGCCTTGGCAATCGCAGCACCGAGAGTCTGACCAGCTGCCTTAGCGCGTTTGCGGAGCTTCTGTGTCGACTTGTTGCCACGAACACCTCCACCCCAGTGACGACGGTGCTCGTCGTACTTGTCAGTGCTACGAAAGAGCTTCTAAGCAACAAAACGTGGTACAAAAAAAAGGAAACTCACAAGTTAGCCTTTGCAGCGGAGATGATGTTGGCGAGCTCGCGATCATCCTCCTTCTTCACATCCTGGAGAGCGAGGACGGCAGAGGTCTTCTTGTGGACAACGCGACCAAGACGGGCCTTGCTCTTTACAATGACGTAGGGGACACCCATCTTGCGGCAAAGAGCAGGGAGGAAGATGACGAGCTCAATGGGGTCAACATCATCGGCGATCACCACGAGCGATGCCTTCTTCGCCTCGACCAGAGCAACAATGTGGTTAAGACCGTACTTGACGAAGAGGGGCTTCTTCGATGGGTCGGACTTGTCCTCAGTCTTGCCTTCAGCAGTTGCTTCGGCAGTCTTGGTCAAACGTTCGTGCTTCTCCTTCTTGGTCTCAGGGCGGTACCTACGTGCCATAAGCATTCAGAGGAATGAAAATAATATCCGTAAAATTGACGCACTTGTGGAGGAGTTTGAAGAGCTGAGTCGCAGTGTTCTTATCGAGCGTGTGGCTGAACTGCGCGATAGCAGGGGGAACCTTCAAGCGCTGGTGGAGGATGACCTTCTGTCGCTGGAGGCGAACATACTCAGGCCATTTGACGAAGCGGGTAAGGTCGCGCTTCGGTTGGATGTCCTGGCCAACACCGAAGTTCTTGGGGGTCGCCTCGAGGAGAGGGTTTTGAGGTGCCTTGGCAGCTTTGGCCTTGCCAAAGGGAGCGGGGGCGGGCTTCTTTCCAGTCTTCTTGGCGGGAGGCTGGTCATTGAGACGGGTGGTCAGAGATGTGTACACACTCCATGCAGAGATGGAGGGAACAGTCTCAAGACGACACTCGGAGCTCTAGCGCCCACTCAAAAGAGTGGGCCCAGCTTTGTGTGTATGCGAGGCTATCAAACAGCACAACGCTTTGGATATAGATTGGACGAAGAAATCATCTGCAAGATCGAAGTCAGATTTCCGTAGCGTTACATCCAACTTTTGAACGCACCATCCATTCCAATTCTTCCGTTCAAACACACACGAGTGTCTTTCTTGAGACTGACCCTCCCGATTCCATATTACTCACCATCGTGAAGATAGTTTTGGGCTTGAGGAAGTCTTGAGGAAGGTGGTTGTCGCTGTCGGATTGTCGAAATCGGCGGTGTGTCCAGTTTACAAGGTTCCGCTGAGTTTCAAAAGGTTGTCTCGTTTTGTATATAATCTCCCACACGCATGTAGACCTGTTAGTTCTTTCGAAAAACTGAAGTCCTTCACGCTCGTTATTGGAAAACCATACTTAGTGGCCTTTGGACTTGATTCTGGGTCGAAGACGACTTACATATGAGCTCGCGTCTTCCATTGCAAGCTCGTCGATGGCGCACCATCATCATTACCGTCCCGATCATAGGCGCAACCTCTCGTAAGTGCTTTTGTAACGGAAATTCGAAACTGCGTATGAAGCTTGCCCCAGTGGTTTTGTATCAACGCTTGGTACTCGGAAAGCCACAGAGGACAATGCAACGAGATGAAAGTAATGTCGCGTCTTCAGTGACAGCGTCCGATACTGTCTACTTTGACGGCAAACCACCAGGTAACACCACGGCTACTTCAACCTGAGGCAAGTTTCAAGACTACTGGAATTTCTTGTACTTTGATCTCTAATGCTACAAATTTCTTCATTGGTTAATTTGAATCGTAATTTGTTTATGTTGTTGCAGGTCCGCGCGTCAGGCGCCAGCCGTGTACGGTAGATCGGATTTCTACGTCACCGATATCTTCTGGGAACATGGGCTAGACGAATGCTGTCAGTTATTTATTCGGGAAATCACAATTTATTTCCGACAGACCTTAAACTTTTGTGTCAAGACCTCCTGGCAGACCCATCCTCGTTGCCTGGCAAGATCGAAAAAAATCATGTCGCGATCCAGTAAATGAGGCCTGTGGTGGGTAAAGAACACAAGGACCGAAGGCAACTCGTTATCATTTGCACGCTTCAGAGCAAGATCGCAGGTGTCTAGCAGAGCGCCGTGCTGTGTCAACCCGACTGCGTCAATGGTGGTTCGAACATGAAAATAAAGACGAGACCCACTTGAGAATGGTTGAATATGAGATCCGACATAATGATCAAATCGAAATGCACATCCTCGTTTTCACCCGACGGTGAGGGAAGCAGTGGATCCACAGATTTGCCCCAGATATAGCCTTGCACAGACACTCTACTGCGTAACGGTTCGGGCACGTTCTTCTCAATGTTATGGGATAGGTTGTCTAGTAGAGGTTTATCCGGGTAATCCGTTAGAACAACCTAGAGTTAATAGATCCCGGCATAGGTCAAGGAGCCGCAACTTTGTGTTGGATGTTTGGAACTCACGCGTCGAGCTCCATTCAACGAGGCGACGATGCCAGGCAAACCTCCACCAGCCCCCAATTCTAACACGTTTTTGTCAACGTATACTCCTTCATTTCGGTCGAGGTATGATGCAAAAGCAATCGCAGCATTCCACCTGCAACATGATCCGTTAGGTGAAATGAAAACCACAATAACAAAGCTCACAGATGCTGTCCCCACAACGGGTGAAAGCCGACTAACTGCAAATCCAATTTAGACCAATCGTGGGCTGTGGAGGAAGTTGATTCCTTTTCCCGAGTGTATGTCACTATTGTGGGTTCGGGAGAAGGAGGCCTTGGAGGTTCCTAGAAGCTTGGACGTGATGATTGTCGGTCATGAAGACAAGGATGGTGGTCAAATTTACAGTAAAGACCGAATCCAAGTCGAGAGTTCCTTCGTCTTCATCTTTGTTCTCGTCGACGCTCATCGGTCAGAATCTTCGGCGAAATCCTCTATGGACACGTTATCGACGACAACGAGGTAGCAGTGAGAGTTTGACTCTGCACGCGGTGCACTTCCGTGCCAACTCGGTTACTTTGCGCGGGCCAGTGGCAATGTTACCCAGCGCGCTCTCCGTCAAGCGAACTATAAATTCGATTTGAAGAACATGGTTATTTCACGGTGACCCCCCTCGCAACAGCAATGGCCAATGCAGTCCCGATTGCACCCTCCACGTCGTCTTCGTCGTCGTATCCCAGCTGCGCGGACGGTTTCCTCGACATTCCCCAGCCTCCTCATCGTTCACGTCGAAGCGCGAGCGAGTCCTCCGCGAGTGCTCTTGGCGCACGCGTTCGGCGAGGGCTCAGGAACTTCAATGCAATAGCAATTCCCCGCGTGCCAGCATCCATACGACGAAGCCTGAGCTCCCGGAGCAGATCGAGGACTGGCGGATCGATTAGCGAGGGCGGCGGAGAGAGCCGTTCGGACATTAATGATGGCAGCACGGGATACGCCATTCGTGGTGAGCAGGTTCCACTTGTCTTCAAGCTACCACCTCCAATAACAACTACAGGTAAACCTGCACGAAGACGCACAATTTCTCTCGGCGCAGAGCACGGTGCGGGTCAAGATTTTTCCTGGTCAAGGTCTCTCTGACCTTTGCTTTCAGGACCATCGATGTCGGACGAAACAAAGCTCCTTCAGACCGTTCCATTGGTATTACAGCGTGGAACACCCATGACCAAGGTCTCTGCGAAGAAGAAGAAGACTATCACGCTCAAACTCGACCCAGACGAAGGATGCATCACTTGGGAGTCAAAGAAGTCCGGACTCGGTACGTCTCTCCTTTAATTATCTCTTGCAAAGGGCATTGCCGATCCTCTCTGTAGTCCCTCTCGAAAACATCAAGGAGATTCGCTCTGGGGCGGACGGTCGATATTACCGAGAACAATTCCAGCTCTCACAAGACTATGAAGACCGCTGGCTCACCCTCGTATACGTCATTGATTCGCGTTACAACACGTTGCACTTGGTCGCTTCCACAAAGGAAATCTTCCACTTGTGGGACTACACACTGCACAATATGTATGCAGTACGGAAGAACCTAATGAGTGGTTTGGGTAGCATCGAAGAGCGTCAAATGCTTTGGGAACGGCGGTACTGGAAAGGCTGTGACCTCGGCGGCGACGACAAACTTAAGTTTGACGACACCGTGAAGATGTGCAAGCGGCTTAACATTCATTTCCCGGAGGACGAGATACTTAAGAGATTCAAGGTGATCGCCCTTCAATATGATCCCTAAAGCAAGGAACTAAGCTTATATGCAGGAAGCAGACGTTGAAAACCGAGGCTATTTATGTTACGACGATTTCCGAAGATTCGTGAAGCAACTCAAGGAGCGCCCTGAAGTAAACGTTCTGTACGACGAAGTGACGAAGGATGACGCTGGAGAATTTAACCTCCGAACATTTGAAAGATTTATGCAAGACTACCAAAAGGTACGGCGTTTCTCGCTATTAGTGGTGTTATTCAAACGTCTATTCCCGTTAGTCTTCCCTTAGTGCCCACGAATTGGAACTTATTTTCCGCAAATACGCTCGTAAACCCAAGAGCACAGCTCCAGCGAGTCAGCGTGCAGCGCCTCCTCAGACGCCTGCTCCCGAAGCCAATAACATTGCTTCCGCTTCTACCAACGCAACTACGCCAGCGCCTAACGAGATCCCTGTGGAAGATGACATCAATTCCCTTCGTTTCTCCAAGGACAACTTCACCTCATTCCTTTTTTCCTCGGATAATGCCGCATTTTCTGACGAGCACGGCAAAGTATACCACGACATGACCCATCCACTCCCTGATTATTTTATATCTTCTTCACATAACACGTATCTGATCGGCTCTCAACTCGTGGGGTCGAGTACGATAGAGGGGTATATTCGCGCTCTGTTGCACAGCTGTCGCAGCGTTGAAAGTATGTCCATTTCGTATTCTATACGACTTCAGCTGAAGGATGTTTTGTAGTCGATATATTCGACGGAGAAACTGAGCCCGTGGTATACCACAAACGCACATTAACCACCAAGGTGCCTCTGAAAGACGTATGCGAGGCAATAGCCAAATACGCTTTCGTTACTTCGCCATACCCACTTACTATCTCTGCCGAAGTCCACTGCTGTTTGACGCAGCAGGACATGATCGCAAAGATTATGCGTGACTCCTTTGGGGATGCGTTAATCACGATTCCGCCTGATGGTCGGCGCAAGATTGAAGTCTTACCAAGTCCAGACGATCTGAAGGGTCGGGTATTGTTCAAGGTTCGCCGAATCTTTGATTGAGAAATGCTCTCTTCTAATACCTTCGTAGGCATACAACCGTCAGGAACAAGCAGGTACTTCGCCCTCTGACGGTGTTGACGTTGAATTCGAGGACGAGTTTGAGGAAACGTCATTGGAGACATCAACTTCGGACACAGACGGACCGCAAGAAGGTTCGGGAGCAGAGCCTCCTTCGGCTCTCAAGGGTGTCAAGGGTAAATACTTATTGAATTTGGGAGCATGCGATGTACTCATACACCATCGACAGAACTTAAGGAAGAGATCGAAAAGATCAGTGCAGAACCAATCAAAGGTACGCGACGCTACTTTTCATAAAGAAATTAAATTCGGACGGTACCATTATTCAGAACTCAAGGAAGAGTTGCGCAAAACCCGCAAGTTTATGGACCGAGTTCGCATGCGAGAATCCACCGCGCCAGAACCTCAGCAACAAATTCCGCCTCCGCGACGTTCCAACTCTCTCGCTCCGACAACCAAACTCAAAACATCCGACCAGATCGCCGACATGCTTGTCTACGCCGTCAACGTTCGCTGCCGCGGTATCAACAAGAAAGAGTACTATGCCCCGGAACATATGTTTTCGTTGTCGGAGAAGAGGGCAAACAAGATGATGAAGGAAGGGGTCATGGATCTTATCAAGCACAACCGGACGCATGTCACAAGAATCTATCCGAGCGTGACGAGGCTAAACTCAAGCAACTTCGAGCCGCACAAATACTGGTGCACGGGTGCCCAGATGGTTGCACTAAATTGGCAGACTTTTGGTCAGTAATTCTTCTTTGTGTCTTCGTCACTCTTATGATACTTACTCATGTAATCTCACAGACCTTGGATATGTGATAAACCATGCCATGTTTCAAAGGAACGGCCGTACGGGTTATGTGCTCAAACCTTTGGCTTTAAGGTCTGCCGCCAACAAAGAGGAGCTGAATAAGCGGACCAAACACGTTCTGGACATTACGGTGAGTACTGGTTATTTTGTGAATAGTTCCTCAGCTAAGTTCGCGGCCAGGTCATCTCTGCTCAGCAGCTTCCTCGGCGTAAAGACTCCGTCGGACGAGATATCGTGGATAACTCTGCGATCGATCCGTATGTCGAAGTCTCGATTCACGTTCCAGATTGGACGCGGTCGCCCTTCATGCCAAAGGAAATGGCGGGGTATACTCCGGCCACCACGTCTACCTCAACTTCGTCGCTATCACAGAATCCATCCTCTGCTCGAGCCATCACGCAGAAGACGTCCGTCATCAAACGAAACGGCTTCAATCCACTCTGGAACGAGAAGCTCCAGCTACCATTCGACTGCGTCGGGGAGATGCTGGACTTGGTGTTTGTGAGATTCGTCGTGAAGGACGAGAAGATGGGGGAAGACGATCCGTTGGCGGTCTACTGCGTTTCGATTGGCAGTCTCCTGCAGGGTACGTATCACACTACGCTTCATTCTCTCGTACTTTGCTGACGGGGCGAGTATCTAGGCTACCGCCATCTTCCGCTACATGATACTCAGCTTTCGCAATACTTGTTTTCGACGCTTTTTGTACACATCGGACTTCGCACAGTTTGAATCGTAGAAGGCAGGATATCTTGATGTACAACACATTTACATTTCGCAAGTCGTTTCATATAAACACATAGCATTCCCGGTAGTGAATAATGTAATACAAAAGGAAGGTATTGACAATGAATAAAGCATACACATCTGTGGTAAGTGACTCGAAAGAACAAGTGCAATTGAAAGCGAAAAGTATGGTACACGGTGACAATGATGAGTAGATGATGAGTAGATGACAAAGCTTGGATGATAGAATTCGTGTTACTTTGGCGGTGGTGTTCTCGGGCCTGGTCAATTGAGCGCATACTCGACAGGAGGAGAATTTGTAACTTACCAAATAGTCCTTCTGGAGCCTTCGGGGGAGGAGGTCCTGGTAATGGAGAGCTTGAAGTCGCCGCGCGAGGCTGAGGAGAAAGAAGAGGGTTTGCTATAATCATAGAGTAATCAATATAGTCAGCGGAACAGAAAGGTCACGAATAAGCGCCAAACGCACGCTTCCACTGCGCCCATGAAGGCAACTCAGGTTGAGGGGCTGGTGGTGCAGCAGATGGCGGGGGTGCAATCGCTTTAGGGGTCTTCGACTTTCTATCCCGCTTCTCCTGCTTGTAGTTTGTTACTGTTCGCCATGCAGGCTTAGCGGGCTGTGGGGGTTCGTCGAGGGGAGGTGGGGGCAAGGGCTCAGGCATCGGAGGTTCTTCCTGCAAGAATTCGGTTTGATAAGAATATATCCTACTGAGCATGACATAGATACGCACCTTTGGTTTCCAGTCAGGTGTGTATTCTCCTCCAGCACCGTGCTTTGACTTCATGGCCATGAGTTCGGCGATTTCACTTGAGACGTCACAGATGAGCAGACTGCGGGCGCAACGAGATAAATGACATACTATTGCAGCCGTCTCCTTTCGTCTCTTAGTTGACCGACTTCTTGCAGCAATATTTGTACCTCCTTCGCGAGTGCGTGGCTGAAATCGTTCAAGTACCTGCGCGACGGAGCCAGTAGAAATAAGATCGGCGATCGGTTTGGCCCAACAAAGGAGTCAATGTAGAGATGCTCACTTTGGTGGTTGAGCAGCCTTCGACTTTCCAGACATCATGTGTAATTTGGAGGTGGTGATTCCTCCAAAACAAGAAAATTTAAAGCGGTTGATGCTGATACTGAAGAGATCGCTGTCGTGGTCGAGTTCAAGTGATTGTGCCCTCAACATGAGGTTGCCGGACGTGGACAGCAGTCGTACCGCCACCCCTCGGCGGTTTCCGGGAAGTCATCGTGTTCGAGCGTTTTCTTTTTCTTTTTCTTTCTCTGCACCGTTCGCTACAGCCAACACGATGATAAAGCTTCGACGAATCTTCGGTACTAGTACTACCTGCGATGCTCTATCTGAACTGAAAAAAAGATGACAACCACTCGTGGCAACTTTGGGAGGCAAGGGGCGGCTGCTGATAGGTCATCGACATCAACTGTTTCCTAACTCTGAACACTTTGAGTCTCCCTTGACGTTCACGAAGACTTTTGGAGACTGATGCACTTCCTTGTTTCTTCCAACCTATTAATGAATCAATAACCGTGAAACGTTAATGTAAGATCGTTTCGCTCGAACATCGTACTAATCATTGACTGATCATGATACAGATCAGCCAGCTTGAGTCGCTCTGCGCAAATAGGCAGGAACTCTCAGTTCGGCTTCATTTTTATACGTACGGATAAGTATTTAGGACTGCGAAGACTTACGCTATTTGCAGCTCTTATATCGAGTGAGCCTCTCAAAGAACATATTGAGGCAATCCCGTCAAATGCCTCTCGATATCCAAGGAACTCGGATTTCCACTGAACGACCCGAACGACTGGACGTAACATGCAAAGCGTACATGCTTGATACAGGACATTCGAGGTTTGATCGGGGAAGCATTTCGCGAGCGCAGCATCGCGCCCAATGATCGCGCCCATAATTTTGCACCGTGGGTTTCGCTTCCGCTCATTGCGATTCCTACGACGATCGTCGGACAAATCAAAACAGGTGCACCCATGTATCCCAATTGCCGCAATTGCTTCGTAGTTTCGACTGCGAAAGCCGATATCATGATGGAAAATGAAGGTCTCCAGGAAAACCATCAGTAAATAATCAGAGGTGAGCAATGAATGCCGACATCGGACTCTCATAGGAGCGTAGAATGCCATTTCCTGATTCCATCGCCTACAGATCACATAGTTCGCGTACTTACAGTGGCACTGCAGCCGCGCACCGCGCACCCGCACGAGGATGAAGCTATGACGAAAACGAGTACCACATCTCGGGCAGGGCTCACGGCGCAGTCATGGATCAACTTACGGATCGGATACTATCACTCCAAACACTCGTTAAGCGATGAATAGAGCGTGGTTTAAATACTGGAGAGCTGAATGTGGAGGCAGAACAACAACTCCCCAATCTCGATGTTTCGTCCTCTCCTCTCCTCCTTCGTGTTGTTGGCTGCTGTCCAAGCACAATCTATAACGCCGTCAGGAAACTATACGCCAACTTTTGTACCATGCCCGACGGATTCATCTCTCGTCCGTCCGGCTTCTGAGGGCCTCTCCTCGGCCGAAAAAGCATGGCTGCAGAAACGGACGCCCAACGTCATCTCTGCACTCGAGACGTATCTCGGGAACGTTGGAATCCCGGGATTCAACACGTCAGATTATGTCGCAGCTCTTCGTGCCAAAGAGTCTGCGGCACCGGTCATTGGTGTGACGTTCAGTGGTGGAGGAAACGTAAGCTTCATCAATAACATTCATCGTCCTATTCTAACTCTACTGTTCAGCGCGCAACACTTGTGGGTCTTGGAATGTACCAAGCCCTCGATAGCAGAGTCCCGGATGCTATTGCGGCTAAGACCGGCGGAATATTGCAAGCTGCGACTTATATCGCCGGCCGTCAGTCTCGAAAAGTCATATATTGGAATATCTATTCAACTAACTTTCGAACATAGTGTCTGGAGGCGCGTCGACAACAGCAGTCATTGGAGTCAACGACTTCGCGAGAGTTTCGGATCTTCTGGCAGCAGGAAATCTCAATTTCAGCGCTGGTCCTCCGCAGACTGCATTCTCTGTCATCGCAGACAAAGCTGAATTGGGATTCAATATCAGGTACATCATGTCTTTCCTCTCATCGTGGTGTGCGTGACTGAATCCACGTCAAGTATCTCGGATATCCTGGGTATCAATGAAGGGTTCTTCTACTTCAAGACCGCCAACGCATCAGTCGATCAACTTAGCCTCACTTGGTCTGGTATACAAACTAATCCAACCTTTCTGAATGCGTCTTATCCTCTGCCAATACTCGTACGTGCCTACTTCAGATCCAAAGATCGATTTATAACAAACACTCCGTTGTCGAGTTTAGATGGCGAACGAGGTTATCCCGTCTGGATTACCTGGATCAAATTCGTTTGAAACTCCGAACGGTACTGTACTCTTTCCCCGTTATGAAAACAACGATACTATCGTAAGCAGAGTTTCTTCGCACTAAGAAATCATACGCATATACTCAATGGAATCCGTCTTCAGTACGAAATCACCCCCATTGAATACGGGTCCTGGCAAGGCCGTGCTTCTGCCTTCGCAAGCACCAAATTCTCGGGTACTGCGCTCAGTAGCGGAGCTCCTCTCGACTCGAACCGCTGCGTTGAGGGTTACGACTCCGCCGCTTTCACTCTTGGTTCGGTCGTGACCGCAATCAACCTTTGTGAGTAAAATATCGACCTTATTTATCATCCCGTACTAAATTTATTTTCTTTCCTAGGGATCATCGAGAACCTTACGGATGGGATAGATGGACAATTCGCGAAGCGAGACGTCAAAGGGACTAAAACATCATCTACGTTTATCCCATATCCGACGAACGCGGCCCAGTTAGGAGAGGAACGAACGGCAAACGCGTCTACGGCATTCGTTGAAATGCTTCCGTTGTTATTTGAACTCATGGGCAACCCGCCTTTCGAATCAGCTCTCTACGGACTCTGGCCGAATCCTTTCATCGGATTTAATGCTTCCAGTGAGAGTCTACAGAAGCAGAGCGAGCTTATGCTTGTCGACGGCAGCGAGGTCGGCCAAGAGAATCCAATTGTACCTCTCATACAGCCCGCTCGAAACCTCGATTTCATCATAGTCAGTGATGGTAGCGGGTCGGAACTATCCTCGGGGTGGATGAACGGGACAAATTTCCTCAATACCGATACGTGGGCGAAAGGAAATAACTTGCCATTCCCCAAACTTCCGGACGTCAATACGATGTTGAATGTGAGCACTCACGTTATTCTATATTTGACTCCCTACTTGAAATCTTCTCCTACAGCTGAAATTTACAACGTTCCCTACATTCTTTGGTAAGATCCAGAATCATTATGAGTTATTTTCAAACAACTGACCGAGGAAACCACAGGCTGTAATGAGCCGGACGTCCCTTTGCTCCTCTACGTTGCCGATTTCCCTTACACGAGCTTCAACAACTTCTCTTTCCTGTGAGTCCTTGTGCTGAAGTTCATGAAAGCTTTATGAACTAACCTCTGCTGGTCAGCGACGATTTCCCTTCGGGTCAGGAGCAGATCATCATGTCCAACGCCTTGTCCACCATCAGCCAGGATTCGGATCGCTTAACAGCGAACTGGACATCTTGCCTTGCCTGCGGTACAGTACTCCGAAGCTTGCAGAAGTTGGATATGAAGGTCCCCGAGTTCTGCGAAACTTGTTTCAAGGACCATTGCTGGCAGGGAAACAGCGCGAATTCGGCACCTTCGTTCCTGCAGCCGAGTGCGTTGCTGACGAACCCCAACATTACATTCGACATTTGGAACCAGACAATATTCTTCAATAGCTCTGCCGTTGGGAATGCTTCTGCTGGTAGCGATTGATCTTTAACTCCAGATTCTGCAATGGACGTGCTGAACACTTGATTCAAGCGTAGCGCTATTTTTGTAGACTTTATTTTTAGCTCCAAATTTATATCCTGATCGACGCACCGCCACGCCGTTGCGCCCACAACGGCAGAGTGGACCCACAAGAACTCTTTTTGCGACCTTGGAGTAGGAATGTCGCCTATTCCACCATCACATTCAACTATATATTGAGCGGGAAAACAGATGTCTGACGGCTCATGAGCGCTAGAGAAAAGAATACTGACCCCACATTTCATCACTACAGATAGATGACCACAAAGCAGTAGAGCGTCATGGCTGCGCTGGAGGCAAGGACGCCAGCGATGTCATCGCAGTGAGTGGCTTCAGAATTAATAAGAAAAATAATCATTCATGTGCCGAACGTCTTACATCACACGGGCGCCTCACATCAAAACGGAAGTGCATGGACAAGAAAATGCATTCTTCGTCCAATGCTCCGATTTTCTCTCTTTTCGCTGGCTTTGCTGGCCATCGCTCAAGCTCAGTTCTATCACCATTGGGAAGCTATACACCTAGTGTCCTTCAATGTCCGTCAAACATTTCGTTTGTTCGTCCCGCTTCGGAGGGACTGTCGCCTACGGAGGCTGCATGGCTGCAGAAGCGTAGACCGAACGTCATCGCAGCCCTCGAGTCGTACCTTGATAGGGTTGGCATTCCCGGGTTCAACACGTCAGAGTATATTCAGGCACTCATCGAAAACGACGCCGGTCATTGGCCTGGCACTCAGCGGTGGCGGGAACGTGAGTGGCAGTACCTTTTTGCTTTCATTGTACGAGAATTACTACAACTGTTTAATTGACGACATTCCGGCGTGCATCACTCATCGGATTCGGAATGTATCAAGCTCTGGACAGCAGGTTTCCAGATGCCGTTGCTGCGAAGACTGGCGGAATCTTGGCTGCCCGAACATCACATTAAACATCTGGAACGAGACAATCTTCTTCAACGCATCCACGATGGGGAATGTTAGTGAGAACAGCTCAGGCGAACCAAAGGATCAGTGATATAGTTAGAGACCCACCTCCTTGCACGTTACCTTTTAATTCATTATGATCATGATGTTTGATTATTGCACTTCAAACACATTGTGCTGACGCCTCGGCAGGCGCTTGTGGATGCACACAACTTTCAGTTCGATCAAGTATATCTACCCTTCACAGTTACAAGTTCATTCGGATATTCATCTTGAGTGTAGAAGTCCAAATCATTAATCCAACGGAACGGAGGCTGCAGAAACACCCGTCAGGTATACCCACACACGACGCAGGCGCAAGGGACTCACACTAAGTAGCAAATCGTTGTGTGGGCCACCCTTAAACCTCGTGTTGAAATCCAGGGGCATGTTGACGCATCTCGACGTGTTCGATACCAGCGACCGAGTACATATTGCTCGCGAAGCTCACGCTATCCACGAACTTGCTCTTCGAAGAGTCAGCGAGAGCAGAATGATGTTCGACTTCCGCTTCCCCTTTCGCCGCGGCCTTGCGTGCGTTCATGACAAGTCGAGAAGCGAGGATGGAGTGGAAAACGCGTTGCATCCTAGAGGAAAAACGAGCATTGTCGTGAGCATGATGACAGCGGGAAAAAGCTGATAATTATTCTCCGCCCACGTACTCGGTCAAGACATAATAGTACGGCGACTAAAACACATGTGAGAATGAAATTCTAATCCGATTGGCTAATTAGAGGAACTCACGTTGAACTTCTTCAACACAATGAGAGCGTTGGCCAGAGAAATCGCTTTAAGGAGTCCGAATGAGCTTGTATTATCGAAAAATAACTCAAAAATCCACGAACAGAACAGTACTGCAAAGTAAATTGCACCTACAAAGCCGAAGATTGTTAGCAAGCGGCTCTTTCAAATAACAGACAAACGAACCATCGCGATAAAGCGTGCGTACGAGAGGCGTCGAATCTCGCCTCCCTAGACGACAAGCATCAACAGATTGCCGAACATCGTAGAACATAGCATACGTACACTGGTGGACCCCCTTGTAAAGAGAGAGTAGGAGAACGTCTAACAAATGGCTTCAGGACCGAATCCTTTCGTAGTGCGTTTCGAAATACCCACTTAATTCTGCGGCCATAACGCAACAGTAGGGGATAGAAAGTTTGTTGCTGCTTGAGAAGGGGAGGCAGGCAACAATCTGCGGCGCCGGTGATGGTATAACTTAGAGTCGATTAGCTTCAGTGAGAGGGTAGATGTGTATAACCACTAACATGTGAGAGCAAGTATCGACTCGTTGATGTAGTATAAGCTGAGAGTGATTACTACCTGTGTGACGGGTAGATTAGAAGGCGACGGGAACCTGAAGGAAAGGAATAACGAACTATTTGTTGTATGATTAAATAGACGAGTATAAGCTTATTTTGGCCCCAAATGGCATATGTCCGGAGCGTGAGGATTGCTGTTTGACGTGACGTTTACATGAAGGATATTTTCCCGTCATATTTGATGCACTCACCTTCGCTGATTATGATCCCGGTCACCATACTCCCTACGACAAGAAATCAGCTCAACGCAAACACTTTCATAATGTAGCCAACTCACAAGCTGCGACACTATACGATTTGCGGCATGACTTTGAAAGAAATGAAGGCAATGAGCCAGGAGTTCAATCACAGACTTCAATGAAAACAGATGGCTAACCTTTGAGGTATCGTCTGGATCGAAGAAATCTGCATAACGAGTCATTATATGTCGGTGCGACGGAGGGAAATTTGTACGAACACCAGAAAAGATCGACCACATCGATCAACACGGTGTATCGAGCGAAGAGGTACAACACCTTCCCGATACACCATCGTTGAGACCATATGAAAGCAGCTTCGTCTCCGAGATTGATCAAGGTGTCGTACAACTGCAGGAAGGTTACTACGGCGCTCTGCACCTCAGCAATTTGGGACTCACATTCAGGAAAAGACATGCAACTATACAGATTCGGAAAACAATACATGTATGTCAGATGAAATTGGGAACTGATGTGAAGCCATGAGTGCTCACGAAATGTAAACTAGAGAGAGGAAGCACGTCAGTTCCGACAAGGAATCAAACAACAGAGTATTTTACCGACCTTGACCTTGACGGCCTGCGAGAATATGAGGGAATATTCGTCGACTATGGCAGACATCGGAGACGAGAGGGAGGGGCGAAGGGGAGGACCGCAGCTCTTCGTGTCGCGGCCAGACCTTTAAACCATCTGGACCAATATATATTTCTTCCCCGTTTATTGCTCTTCAGGCAGCTTCATGAGAGTCGTTCAACTCCATCTGGACGAGAGCGCAAGAAATTTTATGTCAGAAGGTCTCCTTATAAGGAGGACGGGAGTAAGAGTCATGATCGTAGCTGATCAAAAGGCGGCCGACGCAATACAGTCGGCGCATACTTGATGCGTGAAGGCGCAGCTCCAAAAGGTAGAACGGTCTTTATGTTCGACAGCATCAAGCTCAGTACCAAAGATTAGTACGTTTGGGTGCGGTTTGGTCGGAGTTCGACATCGTGATTGGCACTGGAACAAATCTACCAGTATCAGCGAACTTTTCGATCAAGAAAAAGGCGGTAGAAAAGGCGACATACTGCATCTCAGATGGTCTCTTGAATTTTACATGAGTCATGAAAATGCGATGACCACATTTGAAGACTCAGTACACAGTGCCAATAGCATCAGAGAAATGGGTGAACCAAGTGCACAACCATGAGTTCGTCGGAGTCCATGCCTGCGAGGAACAATGATGCACGTTTCGTGCCAAAAACATCTCCTAAAATCCAAAAAGACTCCAATTTCACAGAGTTTGGATTCGAATCTACCGACGCTGTGAAGAGCAACCGACTGTAAAGAGCTTTCCAACAGAGTCTGGTCATCGTGGTTGTCGAGAAAGATGAAACTTTCAGAGACGAACGACAGGGCACAAATTTGGAATGTTATTGCCCAAATAAAGATATTTGCATAGTTTATTTATTATATAGGTTAGGGTTACAGCCAAAACCGGCCAAAAAAAGAGAGCCTACCCAGCCCGAGGGCCGAAGTAGGACAGGAAAATATTGAGACAGTGCATGAGGCATAAACCCCATACAAACCACAGGCACCCTCTGAGGACAAGGTCGCCGTGCTATGAAAGGCCCCCATAGCCCACACTCCCAAGACGTGAAGGGGAATGCGCCATCAAGGTAAGTATGAGGAGAGAAGATAGCGAGAGGGCTCGTATTTATACTGGAGAGCCGCGCACGGACCAGGTGCAATGTTTGCTGTTGCTTGGTTCCTTGCTATCTCGCGATTCGGTCACTTTGTACCTTTCCATTTCTTCTTTCAAGTTCAATCGTTGCGAAACAAACACTCTACAAGTATGAAGACAGTTCTGATTCAATGGCATTATACAACAAATACATAGAGCTATAATAATGCAAAGCCCTTCAAGAGCTTCTATAAAGACATATTTTGTCGAGTTCCATCTGGATCGATCCCTGCTCATTCGTAAGAGGAACCATCATGCCTTCTGGAGGACCTGAGACGGTATACACTGTCCCGATCTTGGATGGGTCTACGTCGTCCAACACGATGACCCGGTCGCCCCTCTTCTCGGGCGGAGTCTCCTCAATATATTTGATTGGCACGGAAATCATTTTCCCGTCCGTCAGGAGCCTGATGTAGACGAAGGCCTTGTCGAGCTTGCCGGGATCTTGTATAGACAGGACTTGGCCCCGGTGTCCATTGTAAATTCCCCCGTCGTATCGATCTGCCGGACCATTTGGGCCATTTTTTATTGTGATGATCAATCCGGTTTTATCTTCAATCGGGTAGCGGAAAATCCAATGGTCATGTTCCGCTTCGAAGACAAACATTAGCGCCACAGGAAAAAGAAAGAAGACGTAAAAATTACCATCATATTCGTCATCATGATTGAGGTAACTCGGACCAGGTGTTTCTGCAGCAGCAGGTGTCGGCGCAGAGGCCGCAGGGGTCTCTGCAGAGAATCCCATTGACCCTCTGGGATTGTCCCACCCCCCTCCCCACGAACTGGACCCCCACGCACTAGGTGTAGGAGCAGATGCTGCAGGAGTTTGCGCAGAATCCAAATCATCACTTGTCTATCATCGTCGTTAACACCTCATAAATACAATAAAAAAATAAATCAAGCTCACGGGATTCCAACCATTGTCTTGTCGATCTGGATTATGTCCGGGTGTTCGCCCCCCGTTGTAATTCCACTCATTGGCTTGGTCACCAAAGTGAGCGGGCGAACGGCCAAACCCTTGCGCATTCGAGTTCGCACCCGCTCCCCACCCAGGCGTACGAGCGGCTTCTGTTGCGTACGGGTTTGGCGTCCTACTTGCATTCCATGCAGGGGTCGCGCCTCCCGAATAAGGATTCGGTGTCCGCGATGCGTTCCATGCAGGCGTTCTGGAGTCGCTGGGTGGGTGCATGGGCGTTCGACCTCCGTAAGCAGGTGTCTTTCCAGGTGCTGGTGTTCGACCATCATCGTTGAAACTTGGCTGATTGTAAGGGTTTTGGCTTCCCTGGTTGAAGTTGTTTTGGTTGAAGTTATTTTGTCCGAAGCCTCTTGGAGGGCCAAAGCCACCGCGGCCGCCTCCTCGACCACCACCACGACCAGCACCCGCGCCCATAGCCGGACCTCGGAATCCCTCCAGGTCTTCCAAAGTCCCATCCTTACTAGAAAGATATGAGATGCTATCATGCGTCGCCATAATGAACTACACATACTTGCGTCTCCACAGTTTCGTTTTGTCAACCGTTATCACCTTGTTTCCGGTTTGAAGTTCGACGCGAGCTATCGTACCATTCACGTCCTTGATTACTCCAATGTGCGCCTTGTATGGACCTTGTTTGACGCTGACGGAAACTCCAATGAGTCGATCCCTGGGTCCGCGGAACATCTGCGACCCAACCATTCCTCCGATTGCACCTCCATTCAGAGAGGGGTTCATCTTCGTCGTGTCGACGGATCCCGGCTTCAACAGATTTCCCTTTGGCGCTTGCGAGACAAGCACACGCGTTCGAGTTACGAAAACACCGCCATTCTCCGTGATATCTCGGTTGAACAAGAAGGCGTAGAAAGATTGGTAAATGTGCAGAACTTGACCCTTTCTTCCCTACAGACAAACTTCGTCAATATATGGTCCTGCACTTGGGTAACTACGCACCTCGCCATCCGTTTCTTTGACATTATCGCGGACACGAAGAACGTGTCCTTCAGAATCGGTGGCGATCGCCCTGTTTGAGTCTTTTCGCATAGAAATCTGATGCGGTAGGACTTGTCGAACATTGCCATTTTGGTCCAACACTCGGAATGAATCGCGCTCAGTCTTGAATATTACACCAACAGTTTGAGGGCTACGCACATCCTCAGTCGCGAGTTCAAATTATTAGGTCGAAAACTTACTCAATTTGCACCAAGTCATGCAATTCGTAATTCCCGATGATGTTGGTACTGGAGCCCACTTCCGCTGCTTCACGAAGATCTTTCGAGAAGACAGACACCTTTAAATGTAAATTTAATGACAACCTCATGACAAGTAGCCTCGCGAACTGTCACCTCTTGCATAGACATATCCGATAAGAATGTCACAATGTTTTCGGCGACGGCGACGACA
Organism: Schizopora paradoxa; assembly: GCA_001020605.1. Taxonomy (NCBI): domain Eukaryota; kingdom Fungi; phylum Basidiomycota; class Agaricomycetes; order Hymenochaetales; family Schizoporaceae; genus Schizopora; species Schizopora paradoxa. Next base: position 154,655 of record KQ085890.1, read on the forward strand.
AGACCAGTTTCGTCAGCGTTATGTCCCGACATGACTTTAACGTGGTCTCCAGCTTTAAAGCGTTTGCGCAAGCTCCTGGCTGGAACATCGACGCGTTCACCATCAATATCCATACCCTGCGCACGTAAGGTCACGATGTCATTTGCAATGGATAGGACAACTCCGTGAACGCCTGTTTGCTCCCCTTCGAAGACTTCGACATGATCACCAGGCTGTAGCACGGTGATTGCTTCCTTCTTGGCCGCCTCTGCAATGACTGACAAGTTGACGTTCGCATCATTCTCCCCACCGTCTTCTTGCCTCGTAAACTTCATGATTTCGTCCAGAGTAGGATTAACGTTCTCAAGAATTAAAGCGGCGACCTTGAAGTCCTTTTCAATGTAACCATCCCGATAAGTCTCGCCTCCAAAGACGTAGACTTGATTTCGCTTCGCTACATTTCGCCTTCCGTGCGCCTTGACGACTTCTTCGTAGTTGAAGAAACGCTGTGGTGGGCGAGGGCCGACAGATAGGCCACTCGCAAGCTTTTTCCGCTTCTTTCCGTCCGGCGTCGCAAGTTCGTCCTTGGGGTTCAAATCGATACGAGGAACAAATTTGAGGCCAACTTCTTCTCCATTTTCCGCTATATCCAAGACTTGAGCAAGATCTCCGCCGTATTTTCCACGCCTTATTCGAACCCAACTTCCGGGTGTGATGGTCGTTTCTTTTTTCTTGATTTGAAGGAGACTCGCCATTTCTTCGATGGGCACGAGAATAACACCCCGACTAGGATAAACACCGACCAAGCCATTGCACGCCTGAAGCACTTGTTGCGAGCTTCGAGCCTCGACGTAGATCATCCCAGGAAGGGAATCCCGTTGGAACACTGAGAGTATCTGCAGAGGACGTGCTGAGAGTTCCAGGTCCATGGCTTTTCGCATTAAACTGAACACAATTTCACGCTCTTTACCAGGCTACGATTGATTATGACACATCAATAAGCGGATCCATTCTCTTCGAGGATTCGCACTCACTCTGACTCGAACTTGCCATAGGTTAGCATCCTGGACGGAAGGCATAAGTAGACGTTGAGGGATTTCGTTCATGTCGCCGGTGTACTTCTGAGTAGTAGGCCTGTAGCGACGGGTAACATCTTGCGCTATCTTAGCCAGGTCTTCATCGTTGAGTTCCTGCTGGCGTCTGTCGAGTCGAGCATGTTGTGCGGCACGGCGGTTGATGTCGTCCAAATCTCCCTCCTCGGGGGCGCCAGCATCCAAGAAGTCATCTGCACAGAGAATTAGACCAGCGATACGAACGTATATGATTCTGTGATACGACACCTTTCCCGTATTCTTCATCCTCGTCGTCGTCCTCTTCGTCGTCATCGACGTCGGCAATTGTATCTAAATACCGACTAACGTCCAACCGACGTGACGACTGCTGCATTGATGTGAACACGAATGAGTCGTCGCACTTGATACGACAGTATTGTAACGCACCTTTCTTCTCTTTTTCCCTCGAGCATCCCCTGGGTCCTCCTCATCGTCTTCCTCGTCTTCCTCTTCGTCCTCCTCATCGTCATCCCTGCGCCGTTGCTTCTGACGCCGTCTCTGTTCCCTCTCATCGTCACTATTCTCATCGTCTTCCTGGTTTTCGCCGAGGATGGGGTCGTTCTCTAAATCCGACATGATAGAGGGTGGAATGTCAGAATGAAGACGAAAGCTGGTGGCGGTCGAGGCTGCGTTTCTTTGGTGTTTGTGGGCGTTCGTGTCACAATTTCGGAGTGCGCGCGTTGCCGAACGACTTCCGCCGCGTCTGGATGACGTTGAACGTCGTCCACGTCTTCTGTCCACAACGTCGACATGGCTCTCTTCACGGACTTACCTGACGAGCTCGTTGCATGTTTACTGCAACATATCGTCAGGCCTCACCATTTGGCGCTGGTTTCTCTGGTGAACAAGCACTTTTACGCGTCGGCCGTTCCTTTACTCTACAAGCGAATATCTATCTTTGCATGGCACAAGGGCTCCAAGATAAAGGTCTGCTCTAAAGGCGCATTGTGCTCGAGCCTCGAGCTCATCATCAACTTCAGGCGACGAAAGTGCTGGAAACTTTGGCTGATTGCCCGACTCTAGCTCGATACGTCAAGAGACTTGGTAGGCATAATCTCTGGATACATACGTTCGACCTCACTGTGCAAGTAGAAGTGCGCGATTTCCCTAAGTCTATTCTGCAAAGGATAGAAGGTAGAAACGAAGAAATCCTAAACGCATGTCTTCGGGGAATTCGAAATTGCGTGAACTTACAGGCATGTGTCTGGACTCGCGATGGTACTTTGAACTCCGCAATTTTGGAAGAGCTCTCCAAGTGTCCGCGATTAGACTCACTCGAAATAAACGGGAAACATACCTACAGCTTCGATCCTCTGCTGTTGCTCAACTTCCATCAGCTGCGACGCCTGCAAATCATTATGCCAAGCGGCGAGGTCATAAAGGTCGTTCCTTCGCTCCTCATCGGTAGCAGCAACACCCTTGAAAGCCTTTCGCTCATATGCCGTGTGCGTCTCCAGAGATCTGATAAATCCCATTTCGGTACTGATACATTTCAGTCTTCGCCTCTTGTGACAAATGACTTTCTCGCCTCTATCTCTCAATCATTGCTCTCTCTTCGTAATCTGAGCCTCGCCGGATGTACGAAGGTCACGCACGAAGGTATCAAGCACGTCCTACGCGTTTGTGGCCATGGATTACAAGAACTTTCGTTGGAAGCTTTATCACCTTCTTTCGTAAGTTGAATGTGTATAAGCATCATGCGACGATTGGCTGATAGTCCAGGACTAGGACTTGAATGACCTAAAAGAATATTGTGTCTCAAAGGCCGTTCTCCGAGCTCTAGAATCCGTCACACTTTCCATGCCGATCGAAAAGATCAATGGCAAATGGTTTACCCAAGTCGACTCCTTGCTTTCGCTCTCAGAAATCCGAGCTTTCCATCTCTACGCAACTGGGACTCGGAGCTCTAGTTCTCCGATAGTGACGCTGGACGAAACCTTCCTGAAATCATTCATAACTCACCATCGAAGATCACTCACTCGTATGGCCGTGCTGAGGTTTCCATTAACCCTAAGTGGCCTTCGAACCATCGTCAATTGTGGTACAGAGTTGGAGGAACTGTTTATAACTTTGAAGCGGACTGATTTTGCGAGTTCTGATTTTCTGTGAATCCTCGATAACGAGCTGAATTCTATCAGGAAGCGTCTGCATCGATATTATCCTCAGCGTCGAAATTACGTTCGCTGCACATCACAGTACCAGTCCAATACACCTTTGACGAGGAGGAAGAAGAGCATCAGTTCGAGGGAGACGTAGAGCCTCACCAGAATGCGAGTTTACCCTTCATACCTCAGCAAGAGCTCCGGCAGTTCGTGGGTCAGTTGAGCCCAACGGTGCGCCAATTCGGCGTCCTCACTAGGGTCTGGAGGGTGCGTCAACATTCATTTGCTATGGAAACGAAGAAGAATAACCCTGCTCAAACAGGTAGAGCGAAGGCCTGTGAAGCAAGCTGACGGCTCAGTTCAACTCGCCGTTGACCTTGCACCATATGAAAGTCCGGATATCCCAGGCATATTCCTTGTAATACGCACCTGAGCCGACGAAGTGTGTAAAATATCGTGCGCTCCTGAAGTACAATTCGAAAATTTCTCTCTCCCGCATGACCCAGGCTCAACCCAGACGCACCCGTAAAACGGTTTGTTTCTCCGTGTCACACTGCTGGCAGTACTGAAATTTCGTCAGCTCAGGCGACCCAAGAAGTCTAAGAGTGGAGTCGAACGTGAGTCTATCTTCCTAAATTTTCGGTGACACACATTCCGATCATCACCACTGATACATTTGTTAGTTACCATCCACATGTTCTGCGCGTCACGAGCTACGTAGCGGAGAAATGCTATTCGTCACAAATACACAGATGAGCGGCTTCTGCAGCGCCAGCGCGCATTTCCTTGACGTGAGAGTATGCTTCGTATGCTTCTTATCAAATATCAAAGAGGACAGTCTGAATCCCCGGCTTTCGCATGGGTATTTGAGCCGTTAAAAAGCGATCCTCTTGAAGGGATCGACGGCGAGGAGCGTCATGTTTACGCGACTAATCCCTTTTGCCCTTTGTCTCATCTCTCTCGCCTCGGTCTGTCTCGCGAATGATTTTGCTGGAGCGAACTCATACTTCCTGTTTGCGGTTTCGGTAAGAACCAAATACATTCAACCTTCTATTCATTGACGCAGTCTGTGCCTCTCCATCACTTTAGGATAGTGACCGCTTGGACGTCTTGGATGCTATGCAAAGCGCGAACATGAAATGTGCGGCACATTATCAATTACATTCGCGTCATGTCTGACCATTTCTTTAATTGAACAGTGCTTCGCGTTTTCATTAGTATTGTGGAAGCCGGTACCAAAGGCTCTTCCGCTGTCGCGGTGAACGACCTGGAAACTGTGGCTGGTAAGTTATCGTGATATACTTTATTCCTTGCGTACAAAATCCTCTTTCGTAGTTGGAAACTATGACGATACAATTCTTCATTTAATTGACAACTTAGCGGTGGAAGCACATGCCCGAGGTGATTAGATTACAATCCGCATGGTAAACGCAAGCTCATTATTCCTACAGATATCAAACTAGTTATCGCTATGCACGACAGGTAAAACAAAGATAGACCTTAGTCATGGATTGACATTGATGCTCTTATGATGTAGATACTCTTTGGGCTGTTGGGCGACAGATGCTTACGTCGCAAAGTACAATCTACCGACAACGAACTGTGAGGACGGAGTTCCCGATTCCTCGATTTTCTACACAAATTCTAATGCAATAGCGGATGTAAGTCAAGTCTCATTAATGATTGGAAAAATTATTCGAGGTTTGTGTACTAACAAAGCACATCTTCCTATTCGGCAGTTCGACAACCGCTTGCGACATATTCTCAATTTCCAGTCGCCGAACTTTGGAGTGCCGTGGCACCAGCTGTCTGGTAAAGATGTCTTCCGTACAAGGCTAAAATTCATCATTCGACTTATGTTTTCGATTTTGATAAACAGATGCGATCTTCGCATTCGAAGTCGAGAACGAAGGTATGTTATTCTTTCTATGTAAACACAAATATTTTACCACGGTGATGATAGCAATGGGGCACATGGACATTGTAGCTCCTTCCTGGTGGTGAGTTACAAAAGCTATTGTTGTGTTCTCTTAGGTTCATGGAAGCGTTGCGCTAGGTGCGATCGGGCGACCACCATTCGCGACGTGCTTGGTACATGGGGCATTCAAATTTCGACGGGTGGGGGAACGGATCTTCCGACGTCGTTGCAAAGCCAATTCTTCAGGTACACGTATTTATTACATAGTTTAACTAGCGATACTAACAGCTCGCAGTTGCTCGGACCTCCAAATTATCGCACTTCACGACTATAACTTAGACCCTTCGTATGTTGCGTCCCATGTTGATCCCGGGAAATCCCAAGCTCTGGCCTCGGGAAAACGGCTCCTGTACGAGGAATTCGGTGCCTTGGGCAGTGACAAGCAGTCACAAATCAGCACTGTGGTATCGACGCTCATTTCCGTGCGTACTTTCCTTGCGGTCGCCTTTTTCACATTCTGAATACATTTTCGATTCTAAACAGACCGGCGTTCCTTGGATGTATTGGGAGGTAAGCGTCACGTCTTCTGGAATTTGTACGCGTCGGACTCACTGTTACTTCCGAAGATCACGAAGCCCGGTGCCGGAAGCTCAAACTATGAGGTTCGTGACCGTATTCGGCTTCCAGGATATTGAACTGAAAGACGATATCCGATAGGTCTGGACGGACGAACCTTCGTGGTCGACTCTCCAATCCGCATCGTTGACTACCAATCAACAAGGAGGAGAATTCGGCTGGCCAGAAATTGATTGAGATCTCGTAAGACTTGGCTGGATATCTTATTGATAATATCGACAGTTGACCAGTTGCGACACGTGTACACGGCAGTGGTCTCGAACTCCATCTGACCACAGAAAAGTGAGTAAAGGCGAAAAGCGGTGAGTCGTCCGATCGTAAAGTGCCTGCGATCAAGGGACAAACGATCGACGATCAACGCTCAGAATGGCAATTTTTTGACTAAGGACAGCTGAGGACGGTCTCTCCACGTCTCTAAGGATCGCCGGTTCCCCGCACTCGATAAATTCGGTGCTTTCTCCGGGTTCTGTCTGCACGGGGGACAAGAAGGACCACCTTTTGAAGCCTTGAAACAGGTCGTTGTTAACGAAGAAAGCCAACGATCAGATTACAAGCTCTTCCTCTCGCCGCACGATGTCTCCCATCCCCTTCGGTATTCGAATATGTTTTGAATACATCTTTGATTCCCATAAAACCCGAACTCACCGTTCCTTTCTTATACGTCCCTCACCACCGCCTGGAAGGGCGAGCTTTGACTTTCTCTCAAGATGATTGCAGGTTTCATTCTTGCACTGACACTCTTTTGCTTTTCGCTCTCTTCGGTCGTTGCAAACGACTTCGCTGGTGCCAACTCCTATTTCTTATTCGCAGTAAATGTACGTCAGTAAATTTCAATTTCGGGATATAACTGCTGACTATAGCTTGCTTCAGGACGACGACAGAGCAGCGATACTGGACGCTATGGAAAGCGCGAATATGAAAGGTGGGGAATTGGATCCTCGTTGCTTCATGTCGTTGCTGAGAACTGACTTGTACCTGTCTTCAGTTCTGCGCGTCTTCATAACGAGCGTCGACGAAGGGACGAAAGGCTCATCGGCAGTTTACGTCGATGATCTCGAGTTGAAAGCGGGTTCGTGATATCAGCGTTCGCGTGTTTCATGATCATTAATAATTTATCTGAACATTCAGTTGGAACGTATGACGATACGATTCTGGGTAAAATCGACAGCTTGGCGAAGGAAGCGTCTACTCGGGGAATCAAGTTGATCATCGCCCTACACGACCGGTACGTCTATATGTATTGTACCTTTCGTTTTCGACAATGAATGTTCTGTGCAGGTATGCTTTGGGTACATACAGCAGCGATGCCTATGTCACCAAATACGATTTGCAATCCGATGCCTCTGCCTTCTATACGAACGCCGACGCCGTCAGCGACGTCAGTGATTGACGAATCATCTGTCATTCATCCACAGCTAATATCTCCTATTTTCACTTGCAGTACGACAATCGTATTACGCATATACTCAACTACCAATCTCCAAACTTCGGTAAAGCCTGGAAGGACCTCTCAGGTGAGCTGTGACAAACGCCGCATATATGCGTTTCCGCTGACTCCTTAAATGCAGAGGTCATCTTTGCGTTCGATATAGAAAACGAAGGTGTGTTATAGGAAATTCCATCATCCAAGAGGCATGTTTACAAAATATGCGCATAGCAATGGGACACTTGGACGTGGTCGCTCCGGACTGGTGGTGTGGAAGAGCACAAACGCTGCGTACGGTCCTTGGGGATAGCACCATCCAGATCACAACGGGTGGTGGTGTCGACTTGGTATCGTCGGTGCGAGCCGACTTCTTCACGTAAGCTTAACTTTTCTCAAGTGCAAGCAGAGGGACTAAAAAGACCTTCGCCCAACAGTTGCTCAGACATCGACATTGTCGCTCTGCACTCATACAACCTCGATCCATTTTACTTGGCGTACTACACGAATCTTGGGAAAAGCCTTGCGGTTCCTTCTGGAAAACGTCTGCTTTTCGAAGAATTCGGTGCTGAAGGCTCCGACAAGCAAGGCGAAATCAGCTCGGCCATCACAACGTTGATTTCTGTGAGTTCTCAACGTCCTCCCTCTTGTTCTTCCTCTGAAGACTTCTGAAACCAGACTGGAATTCCTTGGGCTTATTGGGAGCTTTCGATTCCTGGTCAATCCAGTAGCAGTTACGAGGTATGTCTCACGTCGTTAAATATGATTTATGTTTATAAATCTGGGATCGCAGGTCTGGACAGATGAGCCTTCGTGGTCGACCATAAAGGCTGGAGCCCTAAATACAATTGAGAAAGGGGGCGAGTCCAACTGGTCCGAAATCGACACAGATTAAAGCCGAACGTCATCATATCACGTCAACTTCCCTTCAGAACGCGACATGCCTCCTTCATCCTTCAGCAACGGCTAAGGAACACTCTTTCATTTACCGGCGACATTCCTTCTCCAACCCGTTCATTTTTAGGTTTTCGTACTCTTTGGATATTTTCTTCTGGGTCTAGTGGTGCTTTCCACATAGTTACCATTTTATTCTTTGACGTTTATTCCCCTGGCTTCGCTTTGGTTGGATCTTTGTTCTATGGGAGGACTTCGTCGGACACGAATTGTTGCTTTTATACTGTCGATTCCATGTCATTCACCGATACGTCAATTGTAACAAAAAAACCTCAAATCGGTAAAAGAAATTGAAATTATTAGTGATGAAACATCTTCCAAGAACGTGATACACGATACAAAATCAGGCAGAACCGGATAGAGCCAGCCCAATACCAATGCCTGCACAGAAGACGCTGATCAAGGTCAATCCCCACCTCCATCCCCGCCTTGCGGACGGTGGAGGATTAAATCGAATCGACTTTTGCCTTGATCTTCGAGGAGAAAATAAGGCGAGCGAAAGCATCATTAGCGAGCGTAAATGCAACGGATCCAGAGCTGGTGAGAAACAAGGGAGCCTTGAATCTCGTTCTCTCAGTCTCTTTGCATGCTCCGGTTCAGAGTGTGCTTGAGCTTGACACGCGTTCACGCGCCGTGCAACGTCTTCTGAAATAGACGCCTCCCACTCCGCTTTGTCCCACCACCTCGAGCGTGCCTTCTCCGGGGAGGTCGATATAACCGATACGGCGTGGTTGCACTCCCTCCAGCGCATATAGCGATCTGCAGCCTCGGTGCGCAGTAAATCGAGCGTTTGCGGGGAGCGAAACAGGCCGATGCGAAACGCTGCGGCCGTCCTTGGCCGGAAGGTGGCGAGCTGAGATGAGACGCAGGAATCCCTGTCGAAGGATATCGCGGACGAGGAGGACGTGGAGGAGTATGGGATGACTGGAATGGAAGAACAAAGTGCAGCGATAATCGAGTAATCCAGTGGAGTGAATGCTGAGCAGATGACCGCCATGAGCGCTCGGAAACAAAACCGCGTAAATAGGGGGTTACATACCAGTTGCCGTAACGTACACCAATGCGGTGAACAAGGGAGAACGCGACGACGAAAGTAAAGAGTGGAGGAGAGGAGACGGCGGGGACGTGTCGCCCGTTTGTCGCTGCACGTCGTTGAAGATCGTATGTATTTGTTCGAGAGCAGAAGAGACTATTGCATCAGGCTGTATGCGCGAGCAATGATAAGAGCCGTTTAGCCTCGAAGACGCATCACACGAGAGGCAAACTCACGTCGTCTGACACATTGAATCCCTTTAGCTCGACAATCCGAATATTCTTCGTCCCTTCAAACTTCTCCAGGCCGTGCATGTCGTGCTCCTCGATCCAGTCGGACGAGGCATGCAGCACCCGCCCGCCCTCGATTTCTTCCCACTCGCCCACGTCCACCACATCGTCGCACTCCGTGAGGAAGTCCGCGAGCGCTGTCTTTCCAGATCCTTCAGGACCGAGAAAAAGGAGATTCACCTCTCCGAGTGTTTGACCATACGACGAGGGCCGTTGCAGCGCTGCGGGGAGCGTCAGGGAGGGTATGATGAGCCCCGCGTTCGAAGCAGAGAGTTGATCGGAATGCGCATGGGAGTGCGTATGCGGGCTCGCCGCGCTCGAGGAGAAGAAGAAAGAGGATGTTACAGACGGGAGGGATGAGAGGGAGTCGGGGCTGTCTGGCGGCGAGGGAAGCGCGGTGGATCGAGGAGAGGATTGCTGCGATGCGAAGTCGTGGAAGTGTGTCTGTGCGTTGATCGTCGTTGGGCGAGAGCGCGCTACTCCCGCTTGCGTACTGGTGCTGCTCGTTGTTTCCATATTGTTGACGGCGACGACAGCGACGACGACGACGACGGGGGCAAAGGAGGTGAGTGAGCAGGTCGTTGGTGGAGGTCAAGACACGCAGCGAACACGCCATATGCGGCAAACGATTAGATTAGATTGCGTGTCAATTCATTAGATTTCGCCTGCGATTGTTGCCGGACCCATTCAAATTCAATCCTCTACTTATCAATGACCTATCCTCGTCGTTAGAGATTCTCTGAGGACGTATACATTACAAAAATGATTATACATACCCCCAGCTTAAATCTTGTACTTGTAGTATATATATATATATGCAGCGGTGCATCCATATGAGTGATCTGACAACTCGACGAGAGGCAGAAGTTAGCAAGATTTCCAGTTTTTTCTGTGAAAATGCAATCTGTATAGGTCCGAGAGCGTGTTCGAATAGGTCCGGCAACGTTGTTATGCACACGCATCGACAACAATCTCTCTTTGATCAGTTTTATATTGGTGAGCTACGCACGTCGACCACGACGAAGAAAGAAAAAAAAAAACAGTTAATGATACAGTCAGTGCAACTAATGGCGAAGATAGCGAACGTTGAAGCAAAGCATGGTTACGAAAACACAGGCATCGAAGATTGTAAGAGAAAGTCGGGGGTGTATATAGATGGGTCGAAAGCAATATCAATGGTCGTGCGGTCGGATCCAAAACGCGAGGTATGAAGAAGAGTATTGGATCAGGGAGGTGGAAAGTAGGCAGGTAGGTAGAGCAAAGATGATTAAAAGGCGTTATCAGTGATACCAACAACATACGTGTGTGAGATGACCTCCACATAATAGAGCCAAGATAGACCAAGACGGGGATGCGATGATTATGAGATCCAGTGGGTGGATGTATGCGTCAAGAAGGAATCTTGCAGATGGTGATGGGAGATGGGCCAGGGCATTCGGCACGCGCGCGCTCGGTGGGCGACGGGAAGAACTTGAAGAAAAAATATATAAGCTTGCGTAAGTCAGAGCGAGATTGAAGATGCGTTGCGGTTTGTTGTTGTTGAGTTGCCAAATTAAATTAAAAGTCTTGCGTTCCATTAAGAGTATATTGCGTTCGAAGGGGGGTATAGCCGGGATCTTGACGATATAGAGGAATCATTCTATCAGCAGATGAGAGGGCTCGCAGAAATCCAGCCGTCGCGTTCGTAGAGCTGCTTCGCTCCAACACGGCGGTGCCCTCGTGGTTTGGTCTTTAAATCAAGAGCAAGCGTGAACTCGTCGCACATGATCTGCGAAGGGGAATTGAAGTCGTTGGGACGTGGATCAAAGGGAATGGGAGGGTTGCATGGATCTGCCCGGTATGCAGGGGGAAGATCTGTCAACTGGTCCGAGGTGGTGAAGAGCGGAAGCGGGTCCTGAGGAGCCGTCGAGCAGAAGTCCTCAGTCTGAGGGAAAGGAATGCAACTTGGCACCGAGACGAAGGGAGACACGACATCCGACGGATATCCCCCGTCGAAAATTATGTCCTCCGGGAAATAGCAGCTGTCCTCCGAAATTGTGCTCAGACGACTACGCTCCAGACGCTCGTTTGCTAATGTCTCCGGCGTCGTAGGCGGAACGCGCGACAATGGAGAGCTGCGCGACGGTGTGCCCAATCCAGAAAGCTCTGCGACAGAACGACCCATGAGAGAAACATTGGACCATGCACGGCGACGGCTCTTAATCTCCAATACGGTGAGCATAGTCCGGTTCTCCATGTTCGACTCCTCCTCCATAGCCATCGCGCGTTGAAGCATGTTATTCAAATGGTAAACCGAACGATGGAGACGTAAATATTCTGCAGCGGGACCGCTCTCCTCGTGTTTAGGTTGCACGTTCACCATAGGAGGGGTCTTCGGAGGAGACGGCGTTCTTGGCAATCCGCTCTCGAGGTCGATAAATGCGTCTTCCCCATTCACGTTAGGCTGATAGTAGAACGGCGGCTCGGCGAAAGAGTCCTGAGGAGTGTGCACCGACGAGCCGTCCGTGTCCGTGGCAGAGGCATCATCAGCGAACGGCGACTCTGAAAGCAGGCTTGGAGAAATGCTGGGGCTTGGAAGGATGGCCGCTGGGTCAAGACCAGTAATTTCGACGATAGAGTCCATACGCGATTGCACTCGCTCTAACATACTCCGGGTCGCCCAGAAGGGGTAGCCGCCAAAGGGAAACGGACTTTCCAAGTGCGGGAGGATGTAAAGCCTGAACGCGTCGATAAGCGACGCGCGCGCTCCCCTTCTGAGGCAGCGAGACCGGGAGAGTTCAGCGGTTTTCTTCAGAACGCCTCTTTGATCCGTATTAGGTGTTGCTTCAGGCTCAGGCTCCTGCTGAGGTGGGACGACTTCTGGGAAATCCTGCTGCACGGGAGAACTGGGGCGTGAGGAGGGTACTAAAGAGCTGCATAGAAAAAGATTAGCACGCTGGTCGTGTGCAATGAATAGAAAACACTCACGCGACGAGGGTCATCAGAAAAGATCGCGACCTCTTGTGCTGCTTCGGTTTGCTAGTGGACGGTGCAGGGCTGGACGGCCTGCTGAAAGGAAAGAAACCGATGTCCTTCGTACGATCCCGGTCGCGCTCCTGGTCTGCAGAGTGACAAGAAGTATTGACATCCTGGATTACACCGCGTAGCATGTGCATGCACTTTGAATCCGTGATACGCCAGCTCTGGGACATGCCATCCACGAAAACGACGTCGACAATGCGCAATGCCGCGTTGAAAGTAACCTCCCGCAAGAGAGAAACACCCCAAGCTGCCTTATCCAACGCGTACTGACATTCAGGCATCTCCAACTCCTCCCCCATGACTTTCTGGAGCTGCGTTGCCCATCCGGGTGGAATGGCGACGCCGTCGGGGAGCTGCGATTTGAAGGAGACGGAAAACGTGACGGTAAGCTGGGAGGGGTTGGGGGGAATGAGACGAAGCAACATGGCCGTTGGAGATGAAGATGAATGAAGAGCTGGAGATGAGCGGGGGAGCTGAAATATCGAGACTGGTCGCTTTAGCTGCAGTGACAGTTTGGCGAGCAGAAACTGTCAAACGCACCTGAACCGAATTTCAAGCACGAAAGACTTCAGCCGAAGTGACGACGAGCGGGACTTTGAAAGAGTGCAGAACGCCGCAGAAGAGCGACGCCTGTCCTGCTCGCTGAAGGGAAGAAGACGTGACCAAGTGACGAGCTGAAGGCATCAGAACAACTTACTCTTCGGATGAAAAATTTAAAAATGCGCGATTTTCTCCAGAATTTCAGAGACAGCAGCGACGCGCTCTGAAACAACGAGTAAAATGCGACGGTAAATGGAGGGGAAATTCAAACGAGTGTGGGTTGCAGAGACGGTCGTCTGCAAGAGGTTCAAACAACTTTTTGCCGAACTCATCTCGGCATTCGCGTGACACGGCATTCACCGAAAACATATCGTGTTGGGTGAGTCTGTGACGCGTGACAGGTTTGTACTCGTTTCGGTCGTGCTTACTTCTCTGCTACTCTTCGCTACTTCGTGATTTCATCTCTATCTGACAGAAAGCCGTTCAACTCACGAAGTCGAAGAAAATTTGCCACCGCCGCCTTGTCCTTCGTTATTCTCGACCTTTGCAACGAGCTGCCAACGGAGAAGGTTCAAGGTTTGGACAATAACGTGCGATCGCAGAGGACTTCAAACTCGAGTTGCGGCGAACTAGTCACTGCCTGGTGCTTCAAGATAAATCATTTCGCGTTGGCATTGATACTTTGGGCGAAGCTGATGGCTAGCGCTGTTCAAGAGGCGTCATGGCGCTCGCAGCTGAAGCAAGAGATCAATGCTTCGTGCTGGAGCGATGAGCAGAGATCATCTGATTCAATCATTCCAGTGTGCAATGAAGCCCCAGAACTCTGAAACTGGCCTTTTGTCTCTGTCCTCTGGCAACCACGCGTCGCGACCCTCCCCCGCTCTTTTGTCTGTGCCTGGGAAGGCATGGCGGCGTGGGCCCTCCATTATTGTCTGACTCGTCGCAACGAAGCGGCGCGATAGCGTGTCTAGCTGCTCTTTCAAGCGTACAAAGAACAAGATCATCATCTCGCAGCCCCGAGCCGCGCCACTCGCACAGTGCTTATATGCCACCCGATCTGCTCTGGACACACAAAAGACCCTATATAATACCCAAGCTGCTCTTAGGCCACCTCCTCCAAAGGCCACAACGTCGGCCACCTGGCCTCCAAACGCTTTGACGTTCAACCATGTCTCTGCTATATAGGCGCGCCCTCTCTCGGGCTTCAGAGTCCAAGCAGCGCTTGAATTCCCCGTCCCAGCTTACGATCTCAATCATGGGCAACACGAATTGCGGACAAGTAATCCGCACGATGGCACGTAAATTGGTCTGCCTTCCAGAACCGAGTCCGCAGGCGCACGAATCTCACTTCGGAGAGAGCACCTTTGGACCTTCAGAGAAGTCCTCCTTTGCGGACTTCAGAGGCAGCGAGCAGGCGTTCCCGACCTCAAACTCTTTCGATTCTTCCGAGCCATCGCCCGTAGAGCCCTCAGAGAGACCTGGTCGCGGGTCGATCCGTCCCATCATGACGAAGGAGCAACTTGAGATGGCTCTCTCACGGGAGTCATTGACACTGGAGAAGGAGGATAAGCGGAGTTCTTTGAAGGCGATGACCATTGACATGGTAAGCTGCGCTTTGGGCTGTTCACGCAGCAAGTCACTTACGGTCAAAAACTCAATCAGAGTAAACTAAAGAAGCGCTTCTCTCGAGGGGTTGTTTCGGACTTTCGCATTGGAGAGGAGTCTCCTGAACTGAGAATGCGTGCGCTGAGCCCGCCGCCGGAACACTTTCGCCGACGAAAAGTCAGCGGTGAAGGAGTATTGTCTCCTCCCGCCTCTCCACCTGGCTCGCCTCGAGAACCGGTCTGCCTCAAAAATATGTTGTCGAGGGAATCGTTCATCGTTTCACCTCGGAAGAGCCGTTATGGTGAAGACCTTTCGCCTCCTTCCTCTCCACGGAGAGAGAGGAGGTCGAGGAGAATGTCCATGAGCCTACGACACTGATGCACTGTCTACGTTTCCTGTGAGCTTCCTCCTTGCACCCTCAATGCTTCCTTATTGCTCACACTTCACCAGATCCACGCCTTCATCTCGTTCTCGTATCTCTAGACACGCGGCTACCTGCGAACCAGCCGGGCACGGCATAATCAGAAATACAAGCTCACCACATAATATTCCCGTACTTGGCTTGGATGATTTATATGTTCCCCTTGGACATTCACCGCATTATTACTCTTCTGAGTTTTCTGTAGCACGTTGAGCCGTGTAGCATCTAGTGTTGTAGCTGTAACTTGTAAGCAAAGGAATCGGATCACAAATAGTTGTAATTGTAACATTTATTCTGTATTTCGGGCGCTCTTCGCGGTTCAGGGTGAAGGTTGACTCGCGCTTCTCTTTGGCGTCTATCATCTCTATGGAGGATCGCCGGAATGTCGATCACATTTGCTAAAACATAAACGAGGGAACAAGCCTGTCACTAGAGGTACGTCTTCTGCATGTCCTGTCAAATGGCATGCGTCCACCGCACCGTCGGTAGTGCCTTGCACAGTTCCGCCTGTCATCGACTAGAAGTGTTTGCTACACGCTAACCATGCATTGATCCAGCTGTTCTTCCCATCCCACCTAAAAATCATAAAAAAATATGAACGGGATGGAGAGGCGATCCTGGGCATTTCTGAGTGATTCAAAGTGCAATATACACATTCATAAACTGCATCAAAGAGAGAGATCGGACGTGACTGATGGGCGAAATGCATTGAAGGCTGTAGGCGATGCAGAAACGTTCGCAGAAGAGTTCGGGCGCAGGCAGTGTGGCAAAGGCAAGCCCGTCTACGCACAGCCCGTAGTCGTTCCCGGCGGAGGACGTAAACCATCTTGCATCTTGTCTTTCGACGTCCATCTCCTCTCCTTCAACCTCACCCATCCTCCTCCTCGCCCACCACATCCTCTCTCTTTTCCTTTCCTTCGCTTTTCCAATGGGCAACAAGCAGAGCACACCGAGCGGCGGAGAGCGTTGGAAGCGCTTTGGCTCAAAGGGCTCCCGGTCGTCCTCCCAGAAGTCTGACCGTGCTCACGGCAGCGCTGAGAAGGTTTCAAAGGGCCCGGTCCAGGAGCCCGTGCCAGAGCCCCGAACCGCCATTCCTGCTGTGGGCGCTGTTCAGCTCGAGGGCACTTATAGCTCCTCGACCACCACCACCACCGCTCGACAAAACGACCCCCCGATGGCTCCAGCTACATCGACGACGGTCCCCTGCCAGGTAAGCGTGGCGACGCCAACAATGCCATCGATCAGCAACTGAGCATCGTCCGACGCAGTACCGCACCGGCAAGACACTCGGGAGTGGGACGTATGCCATCGTCAAGGAGGCCGTACACATCAAGACCGGGAAGTACTATGCTTGCAAGGTCATCAACAAGAAGCTCATGGAGGGGAGAGAGTACATGGTGCGGATCTCCCTCGAAAAACGCGTTCGCGAGCTCATTCGGTTCCCTACAGGTTAGGAACGAGATCGCTGTCTTAAAGCGTGTCTCCAAAGGTCACAAGAATATCGTCACTCTTCACGATTATTTCGAGGTACGAGGCATAGTTCTTCGCTGTCTTGATTTGTCTTTTCATCGCTCACCATGCGCCCATCATCCAGACCACACACAATCTTTATCTCTGTTTCGATCTTTGCACGGGCGGGGAGCTCTTCGACCGTATATGCGCCAAAGGCAACTACTTCGAGGCGTACGTTCGCCCTTCTTGCTATCAAAATACGCCCTCGTATCTGACTCACATTTGCGCAGCGACGCAGCCAACCTCGTTCGAACGATCATGGCCGCTGTTGACTACATTCACGATTGTGGTATCGTGCACAGAGGTCCGCATAGCCCCCGCATTTTTCGCTTCTGCTTCTAGCTGAGCTGATATCCTTGCTATCGCGCGCAGATTTGAAGCCGGAGAACCTGCTCTTCCGCGACAAACGAGAGGACGCGGACATCATGATTGCCGACTTCGGATTGAGTCGTGTTATGGAAGAGGAGAAGCTTCAACTTCTTACTGAAATCTGTGGGACTCCCGGTGTATGTGTCTTCCGAATTCGTTCACGAAGTTCCGCACTGAAATTTCTGCTTAGTATATGGCTCCCGAAATCTTCAAGAAATGTGAGTCTGCTGGGCTATACTCATGCACATCCTAATAAACATATCACAGCCGGCCATGGAAAGCCCGTAGACATCTGGGCTATGGGTGTCATAACTTATTTCTTACTATGTGGTAAGTCGCATACATTTTGGTGAATCACACAGTGCCTATATGCGCATGCACACAGGTTACACTCCTTTCGACCGTGACACTCAAGAACAAGAGATGCAAGCCATCATCGCAGGTGATTACGCTTTCGAACCGGGTGAGTGTATTTGTATTATTACAGGCGCCACTTATCTTACCAGCACGTCGTTTAGCCGAGTACTGGCAGAACGTTTCCGAAGTAGCGAAGAGCTTCGTCACAGATTGTCTCACTATTGACCCCCGGAATCGCCCAACGGCAAAGGAGGCGTTGCAGCACAAATGGCTTGCGTCAGACCAGCCACACTTCGTCGCCGACACCATGGGCGAGCCGAAGGATCTCCTGCCCGCGATCCAGAAGGGCTTCAACGCGAAGAAGACATGTGCGTATGCCGTCGAGCTCGGCCATTCGGCCCCTCCGGGCGCTCATTGCCTGCGGATACTCATCATACTGACCATATAATTTGCACTCCCCGTCATCTAGTCCGCAAAGCTGTGTTGGGCATGATGGCCATGAAGAGAATGTCGATGCTCTCCCATCAGCATTTGTCTCCTCGACAACAAGAACTCGCGTCCGAGGTCAAGCGTTATATGGAGGACTCCGAGAAGGTTTGTCTTTTAGATTTTACGCGCTGTCGTTTTCTTGTTTGATTTGATCGACTGACGTTTGGACGCGTTTGATATTTTGTAGGAGGTCATCGACGCCGACTTGTCAATCGTCCACCATTTCGACCAAAACAGCTCGCATAGCGACGAAGATCTGGACAAGATGCCTCAGAAGCTCAAGGAGACGGACGACGTGAAGGCAGGCGCGTCATCACCCTCAAGCCCTCCAGTTGCCCAGATGCAGGAGGCGTCCTTGTCGGACACAAAACTTCCACAGAAGAAATCGGAACCATGACCCTCCTTGTAGTTTTCTTTTTCTTGTTGGATGGCTCTCCGCTTCACAACTATCCACATCCCTCCCTTATCCCATCCCAATCCCTGTCCTGACTTCTGAAGTTGACTATCCAGCCTCCAACTGACTGATCGTTTTCTCTCGCAGACTTTTTCATGTAGTAGTATCAGTATTAGTCTTGCTTTAATGGAACTTGGCTGCTATGATATTATGGTTACAAGTTTCACTGTGTTGCAAGGAGAATGTGCTTTGATACATGAGTGTGGTATGGTTGCGTGGTGAACGAATAAAATGAACAGCTTTAGATATGAAAGGCTAATAATGCACGAGTCTATGGATTGACGGGAACCTGATACGCAAGAAAATGGTGTAACAGAAACCAAGAAGTTTATATCCACAGGGAAGAAAAGATGTCCGCAGGACAATGAATGAACAGCCTAAATGAAAGCAAGGAAAGCAGAACTATAGGATTCATTGATCGTAGCGAGAAAGAGGGCTCGTCCTATGTTTCGAGGAAGCGATGGTCGTCATCGTAGAATTGCTGGGAGCCTTGATGGCGGGGACAGCTGGGGGTTTGCGGCGCTTTGGAGGCACGGGAGGGGCGGAACGACGAGAGGGTTTGGCGGTGGTGGCACTCGATGGCGGTGACACTAACACGTCCACAATCTGACCTAACGAGGAGAGCCTCGCTAGCGGCTCGCCGTTCGCAAGCAGGTCAAGAGAGGAGGTCGAGGCGGGAAGGGAGGAGGACGTCGAGATCTTCATCTCCGAGGAAGCAGGGTGCCTTGGCTTCCCGTTGTGCATGTGCGAGTGCAAGTGTGTGGGCGACGGCATCGGAGGGTGGTGGTTATGTGTGGACGCGGCGACGGACACCAGGCTGATCGTGCTGTTGTTGTGCGCGCGGTCCAACGCATTGATGACCAGCCTATTCTTGGATGAGGAGTGCGATGAGGAGTGGTGCGGCGAGGAAGATGATGATGATGCCTGGGCTGATTTGAGGTTCTCTACGCTCCGGCTCGACTTGAGCGAGCGTTGTCGAGCTAGTTGCTTATGAGGAGGCGACTCTGGGGGATTCGTTGAGGACGTGATGCTGTCGGCACCGGGGCTTGCGACTCGGCTCATGGCGGTGGGCGTCGTCGCAGTCGACTCCGAAGATGAACTGGATTTTCGGAGGGATACACACCATTCGCCTGCGAGGCAGCGATGGACGAGTCGTTTCGTCGTAGGGTCGATGTCCCGGATGGAGGAATTCCCTATGAGCGATTCGAGGGTGTGTAATATTTGAGCGCGCTTGTATGGAATGTGTTGGAGTTGAGTCTTGGTGAGCAGGGGGTGAAGAACTCGGAGGAACGTATGTCGAAGCTAGACGAAATATGAATTAGGAGGATATCGTACAGATACTGTATACAATAGACATACCGATTCGTTCTCATCGTCTAGATCAACCAGCACTCTGACGAAGACATCTACCAGGACGCACAGATCGTTGGTGTAGAAGTATTCCGATGTGCCGTCCGTTGTAAAGAGAAGGTAAAGAAGCTTTAATACGAGTAATTGCATGCAGAGGTCTTCGGGAGTATTCCCTAATACGTAACACTTTAGAGAAGTTTTGGAGTCTCGGATAGCGAGAACTTACCTGCTCGGTTAAGCATGAAAATCATATTTTCGCCAAACGTTTTGCTGGAATGTAATCGTCGCATGAGGACACTCAGGACTCGATTACTTTGTTCCGCAGATTTCCGAGGCTGCAGTAGGCTCTTGTTAGCTGGTGCGGGACCATGATGCAAAGAAGCAACCATGAATTGTTCATTCAGAGCAACCTGCTCTACGATGAGTTTCTCGACACTGAAAACAATATCATAGGCTTACTATGAGCTTAATGACTGAATAGTTCAGGGATTCATCCTGTAGATGGCTTGTCTGTTCCACAAGGTCGAATAGATGGTCCAGAAATTTATCATCAAAAATCTCTGTGAGAAGGTGAGTACATTGTTTCAAGTCCGCACAAGCTGGCTCACTAAGTTCTTGCATGGACAACTTTTGTACTCTGCAAACTTCATATAGAATCCCCACTGCTAATAGCCTGAGCCGAGCTTCAATCGGGACGACCATCGTTTTCGACCACCCCGCGCTTGACACGGAGCCAGTGTAACCTTCCTCCACGTCTGGGTCAAAATCCAAAGCGACATGGTCAATGAGCGGCATTAAAATTGGCTGCCACTTTTTCTGAGATCGTAAAAAACTGGGATGGTTTCGTCCATATAGTAAAAGGACATTGTAGAGAATTAATTGGGCATGCGGATCAGTGGACTAGAGTAACTGGGTCAGTGGGTCTCGGAATCGAAGTGACCATGTTGTTACGTACCCTCTCTGCATCCTTCAGCAGTAGCTCTCTCATTCTTTCAGAGTGAAATTCGAATAGCTCAGATTGAAGCAAGAGTGTGCAGGCATGTTCCAGTTGCACTGGGGTCTGTAAATATTGCTCTTCGGGACAAACGATGAGTCCAAGGGTCACCGGAACATGATCTGCCCCACTCACCATGGTACGTCGCACAGAAGTGCACAAAGCGTAGCAGAGTCGCATCTAGCTGTTGCAAATTCGCATCGTCTGGCAAATGTAATATTTCATCGAGCTCTGGGAGAGAACCCGGATCCATTTAGGTCGGTGCTAGAGACGGAAGCAGGCGAAGTGCTTACCCGACCAAAATTGCTGTGCGTTGTCGATAATATATGTGATCCCAAAGACATCCATGATGCTATAGCGAGGCAGCAGCAGCACCAGACATGCAGTTCAGCTCGTGGTCTCCGTTCGTCCTCCACGATCGTTGTCGAATTGCAGGCGAAATGAACTCCGGTTATGAACGCGAAACAGCGACCGACCAATTCAGGAACTTCGTCTTCGCGGTGACGTGCCACTTCCTGTTCGAGTGCTCGTCGTCGTTGGTCACCGTCGTCGTCGTCGCTGGCGATGAACAGAAGGCGAGATAGATGGAGAAGGAAAAGTTGCGACCATCCGCTCAAAAAGTGGAGTCCCAAGAGCCATCACCGCTTTCTCACGGCTATCACTCTTGTCAACCGCCGAGAAGCTCGACCTGATACTTTCACGTTTCAAGCGATTTGTAGTTCACAAGGTATCTCAGGACAAAGATTGTCCCTCGCTTCATGAGAGAAATTGATTACTTAGATCGAAGTGAGAACTTTCGTACGTCAGGATGAAGGTTCGATTCCATTCAGCGTTACGTTAAATAATATAAAACGTTGCATTTTGCGATACGAAACGCTGTAATCTACAAGGCGCTGGCACCTGAAAATGGACGTTTGCGATTTGCCTTTCAAATTGACGACTGAAGTACACTTACCAGTGATAATATCGACAAGCTCGTTCGTGATCGCTGCCTGTCGTCCACGGTTGTATTGCAGCGTCAACGAGTCAATCATGTCGCCTGCATTCTTCGACGCATTGTCCATGGCGTTTCGTCTAGAGTTATAAGATATATTAGGTATGAGTTATTACGATAAATTCCTTTGGTGTCCCTCACCTCGAGCTCTGCTCACAAGCATGGCCTTCCACGAGAGCCGCGAAGATGGCATTGGCCAGGGAGAATTCAGCGAGATCTTTCGTCACGTCATCCTCCATCTCATAAGCCTTGAAACCGGCTTTACAGACATGTCAGTCATTGCGATAGCAGAGCAATTTGCGACTCACGCGCTTCCTTCAAGCCATGCTCGTTCATCACCACATATACACCAGCTTCGTAGGACAGCGCCGAGACGAACTTGTTATAAACAATGTTGACCACGTCGTATTTCACGTCAGATTTGACGATTAAATCCGCCACACCGCACGCATCGGCGAACGTCGGAATGTCACGGCCAATTTGGTTGAAGGTAAGGACCATGTTTTGGCCGAGGACACGGGAGAGTTGTGCTTTGGATTTGTCGCCAATGACCATGATTGGTGAATCGGCATCGGGTGCTTCCTGCTCTTCGCCAGCGAATGCACGGCGAGTTGCCTTTGTAACCGATGAATGGATACCACCGCAGAGACCCTTGTCGGAGGATACGACGATGAACAGTTTACGCTTTGGCTGCTCTTCGGTGGAGGTGTGGTTGAAGACCTCTGTAATTCAAGTCCGTGGTTATTGGCTGGAATGGATTTATTTGACCAGGTAACACACCAGAGTTTGCGTCGCCGTACTGCTTTCCTGCCTGCATCGCGCGCTGAGCCTTTGCGAGCTTCGTCGACGCAATCATTTTCATGGACTACAAGTTCGACTTTGCGTCAATCCAAACTTCTCCCCAACCGGCAAGATGCTCACCTTGGTGATTTTTGCGATGTTGCGAACTGACTTCAGACGCAGCTCGAGCTCCCGCAAGGTCGCCATATTCCTCGCATTCGGCGGCGCTGCAGCAGCAAGCCTCTGGGTTGCCGCCGCTCGGGCAAAGGCCTGGCTGCTTCGTGCCAACATTGTCGACGGTTTGTGCGTATGGCAAGACGAAATTCGTGGACAGTCGCCAAGTGGAGTCGGAGTTTGAACCACTTTGCGGGGATATTTCAAACTCCGACGCAAGCAATCGGTGAGTCAGTGACAAGTGACGACGTCGAGCTCGATCGCCCTTCAACTCCTTGACATCGACATCGACAACAATCATGGCATCTGAGGAGCCTCTGTTCGACCCGTCTTTAAAGAAGAAGAAAAAGAAGAAGGCCGTAGCGTTCTTCGAGGACCCGCTGGGCGCAGATGCTGACCCTACAACACCAGCACCTCCAGTACAAGATGCGGAGGAGCCTACTTTACATGAACAGATGAAGCAGAATGGACACTCTAAGAAGGACATTTCCTTGGATCTCGTATGTTGTGCTTTATTCCTTTGTATAATTACGAGTTACTGAGCGAATGTCAAAATTGTAGGCTGAAGAGGAATCTGGCACTACCACACCAGTCAAACCAGATGCATCGTTGGAGATGGACTTCTCGGACATGAAGAAGAAGAAGAAGAAATCAAAGAAGGAGATCCCTTTGGATCTGGTATGCTCATATCGACTCCGGATTTCTTCTTGATTTCTGATTATGCATAAGGTGGATGAGGGTTCGGGTACATCGACACCAGTGACGAAAGAGGCCGATGACGGCGAGGACCTTGACTTTTCAGATCTGAAGAAGAAGAAAAAGAAGAAGAAGGCTGCTGCAGATCTTGAAGCTTTCGAGAAAGAATTGGACGAAGACGTTCCTACAGGGAAACACCTGGACGATCTAGATGACGAGGAACTAGGGGAGGATGTGTTCGCTCAGAGTTCCGGCGTGATTAGTGCCGGTCAGGAAGCATGGTTGGGCAGCGATCGTGACTATACTTACGATGAGGTTCTTTGGCTTACTTTTTGAGTGAATTCCGTGCTTACTGGGGTTGATAGCTTTTAAAACGTTTTTACGGACTTCTACACTCGCAAAATCCTGCCATGCTTCTTAGTGGCAAGCGATTAACGATTCCTCCCCCGTTGATCCAAAGAGACGGAAACAAGAAAACAGTATTCGCGAATATTGCGGATATCTGTAAGAGGATACATCGTCCGATGGAGCACGTCATGACCTACATGTTTGCGGAAATGGGAACGACGGGTTCAACTGGTGGTGAAAATGGCTCTCGCCTTACACTCAAGGGTCGCTTCCAGCAGCGACAAATTGAGAATGTCTTGCGAAAGTACATCAGTAAGTGAGCATCTCATAGTGACATTTGTAGTATCTCACATGGTTATAGACGAATATGTCACTTGCAAGACGTGCAAATCCACCGATACTGCACTTGACAAGGACAATCGTATCTACTTCGTTACATGCAACTCGTGCCAATCACGTCGTTCCGTCAATGCCATCAAGACTGGGTTCCAGGCCCAGATTGGTCGCAGAAGTAAAACGAAGGCGCAGACATGATTTAAAATTGTACGATTTACTTTGCACCTCACAAATGTACATGATGCTTGCTTTTTGCTATCCGACAACGAATGCTACATGTATCCTACAATAGATTCAATTTCATCTGTGTTGTATTTGGTACGGCAATTGGCGAATTTACATAAAAAGAATTTGTGGCGCGTAAACGCGTCCCTAAATAAAGCGTCCGAGCTCACCTGAGCGTCCTCTGTGTGTCTTGTCCTTCTACCCTCACCACCATCCCAAAAATGCGCGTCAGGACGCTTGAAATCCGCTGGCACGACAGCAAACCTATCAATTCGTGCGATTTCCAACCTGTTCCGTTCAAGAAAGCGCGTCCCGCCAATCCTAAAGACTTCACGGCCCAGTCGTACAGACTCGCGACTGGCGGCGAGGACAACAATGTTCGGGTGGGTGTAACGCTTTGGCATTGTCAATTTCGCGTCCTCACAAAGACGACGTGTAGATCTGGATGGTTCATCCGAATATCTTACCACCATCTGTTGTTGAAACGAGCTCTTCGTCAACTTCCACCGCCCCTCCAGTCCCGCACCCCCCTCGCGTCGAGTACTTAGCAACGCTCAATAGACACTCCGCTCCCGTCAATGTCGTCCGTTTCAGTCCAAATGGTATGCTCAGTCATATTGCTTCATGGTTGGATAACACTCACTATTCCTTAGGTGAACTTATCGCGTCCGCGGGTGATGGTAAGCGCTCTCCTGGGGCTCATGATGGATTGCGTTGCTTACACGCCGATCAAAAGATGGCATGATTATTATCTGGGCACCATCGAACTCCCAACAAAACAATACGTTCGGTTCTGATGCAGAAGAACTTCAATACGAGAAAGAATACTGGAAAGCACGAACTCCTTTCAAGTGGGTGGCCCCAGTAACACCTCCCCCTACAGAGTTACTAATACTTCTCCATATCAGGGCGAGTAGTATGCAAGTCTACGACCTGGCCTGGAGCCCCACCGGCGAATATATAATTGCTGGGAGCACGGATAACACTGCCCGCATATTCAGCGCAAACGATGGTATGTCAAGTCTGGATTCTCGACTGTTTAAGCTAATGCATAGCAGGAAAATGTCTTCGCGAAATCGCCGAGCACAGTCATTATGTGCAAGGTGTCGCATGGGATCCCTTGAATGAATACATCGCCACTCAAAGTAGTGACCGAGCGGTGCACGTCTACAACATATCCACTAAGCAAGGAGCATTCGAAGCACACGCTATTGGGAAGAACTCTCGCATGTCTATTCGACACAGTCGCACTCCTAGTGTTGGGACCCGTCCTCGTGCAATACGGCGGGAATCAGTCACTAGCGACGCAGAGTCGGCGATTACGTCCACGAGCGAGCACGAAAGGGAGCCATCCGGCGTGCTTCACCATCCATCAGCCGTGCCCTTGACGCCTGCACCGTCTATTGCCAGCACTCCCTCGCAGTCGGTATTCCTGCCCCCTCCTTCAGACCACCCGATTTCGCGCAGATCGTCGTTCAGCTCAAACGCACCGGGTTCTCCTTCGCAATATAGCCATATCGGACGGTCGCCTTCTCCGATGCCTCCCCTTCCGGCGATACGCGCCCCTCCCAGCCCTCAATTGATTGCGCAGACAAGGCTTTACGGAGATGAGAGCTTCACCAACTTTTTCCGCCGACTGACTTTCAGTCCTGATGGTGGCCTATTATTGACACCTTCAGGTCACTTCGAGGATCCATCCAATATCGGCATTTCTGGCTGGCAGGACCTCGACGCCCCTCCTTCCCGTGGCAGGAAGGGTAACCCGGATTCCAATCCAGCGTCAGCTTCATCAGTGTTCATTTACTCCAGAGCAAACTTTGCTCGACCGCCTATTGCGCAGTTGCCTGGCCACAAGAAAGCAAGTGTGGCAGTCAAGTTCTCACCGATTCTATACGAATTACGGCAGAATGTTGTCGGCGCACAAACACCAGAAACAAAGAAAATTGCTGTGGAACGCGGAAACAATGAAGCCGTCGAGGTCGACTTAGTCAGTCCTGTTCCGAAAGTTGCTGAAGAATCGGAGGCATCCTCTTCAACACCCAGGAAATCTTCCGAACAACCAATATGTGCTTCGCCACACACGCCCCATCCCACACAGACATTGCCTTCTCCTGCGCTATCTGCGGTTGATATCCCACAAACACCTGTCCATGCGTCATCGTCCTCCGCGATACCCGCCAACCAAACTGGTTCTATCTTTGCTCTGCCTTACCGGATGTTCTTTGCGGTCGCAACAATGGATACTATTTCTATCCATGATACACAGCAAGCGGGCCCTATCTGTTTACTGACGAAGCTCCATTATGATGAGTTTACTGATATGGCTTGGTAATTATTTTCTCCTTTGACCCTTTTCGAGATCAATGCTAACCTCTTCGCAGGTCGCCTGATGGACAGTGCCTCATGTTGACTTCACGGGATGGCTATTGCACAATCGTCATATTCGATGAACCGATTCCCACCCATCCCACTCAACAGCAAGGCCTCCAGTTGGCATCTATTGCGCATCATCATTCGCATTCGCACTCGCATTCTCAATCACTTCCAACACCTTCACATCACAGTTCCGCGCACCCTTCGGCGTCTCCAGCTGTGACACCCTCGCCGACCCCAGCGAAACGTAGTATGCCTTTACCAAGCTCGTCCGAAATTTCCCTCGATAGCCGGGCTCCTTCAACAACGCGCGAACCGTCCGAGGAGGCAAGCAATGCTGAACCCCCGAAAAAGAAGAGGAGGGTCGCGCTCACACACGTTAGCGACCCAAGCAGCTGAACAGATCTCTCGACTTCATCTCCGTCCTCTTCCTTGCCTTGTTTTGGGTATCGTCCATATGTAAGATTATTGTCCATTTCTTGTGATCACTTATATAGTACAGTATTGGTTACGGAGTAATACTAGGTATCAAAGTACGTCGGTATATATAGGTGTTTATAAAACTCTACGATGTCTTGTCTGCATCAGAATTTGAAGTTGCTAAAATGCTTTGAACACTTTTGACAGCGTTCTGACGAGCACGAACCAAGCGCTTGGCCTTTTCAACGTCTCGTGTTCCTAACAGCATTGCGCGATAGTCCCGAGGTTTCGTTGGCGATGTGGGGTTCGCAGAGCTATCTGTTCCAGCATTTTGAGGAAGCAAAGCCCGCAATCGAAGAAGCTCCTCGTCAAGCTCGTTCAATTCTTCGATGCAGGTCTCGATCTCTTCAATTTCTCGGAAATTTCGAGCAACTTCACGAGCGCAGATCTCTATATGCGTGAAGCGGACTGGTCCTAGCATAACACCACCATACCTGAGATATAAGTCAGAAAACTACAACAAGCCACAATAAAATGAAAGCGCACCAACGACTGACGATGACCACAGCGTCCAGGACGGCTTCCTTCGTCAAGGCCATCAGTACCGTCCTGCCTCCATGGTTTTCGCCATCGTCTTGGGCACCGGACTTCACCTCGAAATCATCGTCTGCACCCTGCAACCCCGTTCTACCCGGCTTCAAGACCATACATCGCCATGCAGCGATTTCGTGCGATGCCTTGTTGCGACCGTTCACGACTTCGGTATGATACCGAATTGCTTCCTGGGCTTGGGCGATGCTCGCCGCTTTGTAAATAGAACCGACGAAGGTCGACTCGCGGTCGGTAATGGTTTGAGACGTTGCTACGCAGATTGGTGGTGATTTAGATGAGGTCACGTATCCATCCAGAGTACCGGCCATTTGTTGAGGTCGTTGACAAAGGAGTTAGGAGGACGTCGATCGATCATGATCGGCGCACTGTCACAGCAAAGTCGCGATTCACACAGCCCGAATGAAAGCAGTTGATTCCGCGAGTCAAAGATAATAAGTAGTACAAAGGGGTAAACGAGTAGAAAATCATCGAACGGATGCACCAAGAAGAGCCTGATGTGATTGGGAGTTCTGGAATGCGTCCGTTTCTCGCTCCTGCGGCGCTTTCCCTAAAATGATGTCTAAATCTCGCTGATGTCCTTGCACGATTTTGGTGAGATGTGCGATGCCGTTCTGTTGCTCGATGAGAACCTGAAAAACGAAACTTCAGATCAAAATGAATCAAAAAAGTTCTCTCTCCATACCTGGGTAAGGTTCTTTAAACCTTCCTGGTCAACCACCGCCCACTCAACTGAGCTCTCTCCTTTCTTCCTCTCTCTTTCCCGGGCAGCCTCGATAGAGCCGATAATAGCCCAAAATTCACTCAGTTTTCCCTTCAGACGGCCTACACCTCCTGGACGTCGAATCTCTTCCTCGAGACTTTCCAGTATCGACTGAAGTGCCTCCTCTTCCGGACGTATCGAAGAAGAACGAATTGAAGGTATTAAAAGGTGAAGATGCTGTACCAAACGAACTAAGCGTTGATTGAGTTGCACTTGAAGCGCCATCGCGCGTTTCAGTCGAGGCGAATTGAAGTTAGAATGCGACTCCGAAAGAGTCGTGATACGAGTTTTCAGTTCCTGATTGTGCGTTTGTAAGAGTTTTCATCGCCAAGGAAGATGCAAAAGACACACTTTGAGCTTTTCTTGGTGAGCAGTCGATTGAGCTCTTTGAGCTTCCACGCGCTTCTGAAGATCATCAAACCCAATCGCGAGGGCTGGAACGCAACTAAAGGAGAACATAAATTTGATTTCATTGGCAATGGAGAGATAAACGCACCAAGAAGAGTCCGGATTTTCACGAACGGCTTTTTGCCAGGCAGCTTCATTAGTCGCATTCGCAGGTCGTCCATACTGGTGAACGGTGTTGGGATCGACCAGGTTATAGAAGAAATGCTGTACAGAATATGCGGATTAGCCCTACTGCAATGGTTAATCAAGACTCCCTTACCTGGAAGCGACAGTTGGGCGAATTTGAATTCCATGCCTGCTCTATGCCTTCGATTCGCTGCACAAGGTTTGTAAATTGCCCTTGAGCGGTATCCGCCTGTGATTGTTGTGAAGGTAGCAGTCCCGTGGTTGCTTTGGGAGCTAATAAGTTCGAAGAGGCACCCAAACTTGAAAGTCCGAGCAGAGAACTTCCGAGAGGCTGGTTCGACGTCGAAGCAGACCCAAACCCGCCGAAAGCCGGAGTAGTTGCTGTGTTGAGAGATTGTCCAAAGGACGGCTGCTGCTGAGCAAGTTGTTGAGGTTGGGGTTGGGGTTGACCAAATAATGAAGGTTGAGTGGTTGTCGCTGGTTTCTGACCAAAGATATTGGAGGAACCAAATAGCGATGGTGCATTCGTTCCCGTCTGCGCATTGTTCTGTTGCTGGTTCAACCCTCCAAACAGACTCGTACCCGCTGCAGGCTGCGACGTTGATGCATTATTCGTTCCAAAGAGCGTACTCCCCTGTGGTGCACCTGTTGGATTCGCATTCGCATTCTGGGTATTTCCAAACAGACCCCCTCCTCCTCCGAACAAACTCCCTCCAGTCGAGCCCGCTGCAGGCTGCGTGTTTGTGGGTGCATTCCCGAAGATCGAACCCGTCGAAGCTGGTTTCGCCCCGAACAATGAATTTGTCGTCGTCGACGAAGGTGCAGCCGGCGCACCAAAGAGCGATGTGCCTGCTTGACCAGCTGGCTGGTTTTGGTTTTGATTCGTCTGCTGTCCAAACCCTCCAAAGAGGCTCGGTGCACTCGATGTCGACTGAGCAGCTTGTTGAGGGTTGGCGTTGGTGTTTCCGAAGTTACTGAACGCGTTTTGGCCGAACATTTTGTTGCTCGACGCTGCTCGACTCTCGGCGAACAAAGGAACACGAAATTCAACGGACGACTGTCACGCACACGCGCCTGTCACACTTCGCTTCATGTGGATGTCGTGACGATTGCAAGCACGCGCACTGGTTGGGTTTTCTTTTCTTCCTCTCTCTCCGCGCATCTCTTCGCAACGTCAAGCTTGAGCCTGAGGAACATCGACTGCGATCTCATTATCGAATTTCAAAAAGGAGCAACAGCCTCAAGTAAACGAGACGAATAGCAGTTCGACTTCCGCGCGTTTCCTTGTATTTGACGATGACCCTTGGACTGGTTCTTTCCCATGAGCTATCTCTGTATTCTCTGATCAGCTATTTCTACACACCGAGGACGGATCGTGGAACAATCGAAGAACTCGTTGCATTATGTTCCACGTTGTGCAAGCTAAACTCAATCATTGAACCTGTTCGCATATATAATTCGACGCGTCTTGACGCGGCTTGCACCTCTGCTCTCTTCTCTATCCAACATCCCTGCTCCGATATTTGAATACTGACATGACAGATCCGAAAGACTCTGTGTTCTGGCCTCCGTCACGGGGCAACGTCGTCATGGTCTCTCCGTTTGCAGCAATTTTATCCTTCTGTTACACCTGTTTCTTATGCGCGGAGCTCCTCTGGCGATGGCGACGCGCTAAAGAAGAGAAAAAGAACTCAAACGTTCCAGGTTTGCCGTCCCAGGACTCCAACCAAACGTCAGACTCGCGACAAACTTCAGACGGACCGATAATCTCGGTATTTAGATGGACGAAACTCGTCGCCGTCATGGTATTATCCGTTGTCCAAGCTACCCAAGTCAGTGAGGTAGAGGGCGGGAGAGCTAGCAAGGCGCTTCTATTGACAAACTATGTGAGTTCGTAATATCTTGATTAAGCTGAGCCCTTATATTTTCAGACCTACATCGGAATTTTATGCGTGTTCGGGTCCACCTTGTCTCCCGAATTACGGGACAAAGGCAACGCACAGGCATCCCTCCTCCTTTTCTTAGATTTCTGCGCGTATTTCTTTCTTGACGCCTGGCCTTTCGCAACGACGAATCCCTTTCATTTTCATCCTGACGTCAGCACGCCTGCCAGATTTCGTCTTCTGCTCCTAACTTTAGCTGGCGTTCTTATCCCGTTATTTTCACCTCGACCATTTCGTCCTAAGACCGAAAATGTGGGTGAAATGCACTGAACCTCTTGTGGTATTCTTATAACCCTCCGCCTTTCAACAGGATCAACCAGTTCCAGCGGATGTTGCGTCAAAATTTTCGAGATTAACTTATACATTCTTGGACAAAGTGATATTTTACGCCTGGAAGGTGCCGCACATCGGTATCGAAGATTTACCCCCCTTGCCCTCTAAGTTAGATGCCGAGGTTTTGAAACAAAAAACATTTCGAGTGAGTTTGCTTTGCGATTTTCGAGGACATGTTTAACTTCAATTATTTTTCAAGTATCTGGATCCCGTATTGCTTGGAAGGAATCGATACATATTTTGGGGCATGATACGTGTCCTTGGTAAGCTGCACGTTATAATCAGTCATCGCGTCTTGAGCTAATACTCCGCCAGGTAAAAATTACCTTGAGGTGCTCTTCTGGTTACTGGCACATGTATGCGTCCCAAAGACAGTTGCTTTTTTCATATCGCTGAAGAGATACAGACGATCGCCAACTTTGCCGCACCATTTGGAATGAAGAACCTGCTCTCGTAAGTTCTTAAAGAGTCCATGCTGCCTTTTCCCGCTAAGAGCACCACAGTTTTGTTGAAACAGGAATATCGCCATTTGGATTGAAGCCTTGGGTGTGGATTTTGGTGCTTGCCCTTGGACCAGTGGTCGCTGCATTCTTTAATAATCAATGGTTATATGTGGGGGTAAGTAACTCCTTAGATATTTAAAGTGAACGCGATAAAGCGAGGTTCGACACAGACTCGCACTATAGCAGAGACGGACAGCATCATCACGCAGCTCGTTTTCGAACACAGTCTTCGAATACGTTTGAATCAGGGGTCAACTGGGAAGAACGAAGAGGGTTCCAAGGATGACGAGATGTCTAATGAAGACGTCTCCGCAGACGCATCACCTACGATCGCCGAGGGGTCTGAAAGTACCGCAGTCGATATAAACGACGGTGGCAGCGACACAGAGACAGCCGTTTCTATCCAAGAAACCGAGAAAAGGACAGATACGACAAAAGAAGCAAGCCATATTGTTGGCAGAATAAATAACTTGATCACCTCGGATTTGAATACTTTAGATTATTCTTACTTGACCCTCATGTTGGGTAAGGTTTCACTTACTTGTCCTCGAATCCGCAAATTTCTTACTCAACGACGTATAGTTGGCGCTCTGGTTCAACTGGCTATATCCATTTGGTTTTTGTATGAACTTGTTGGGTGGAGGTATGATACAGTCACCACGATTTAAATACGATTGTGATACCAATCACGCTTTCAGCACGTTCGTAGGCGTAGCTTCGATCGTCATCCTGCTTCCGGTCCCGACATACCTAGGAAAGCTTGTCATTAACAGTGAAACGGAGAAGATGGAATTGGCGAGTGCTCTTTGACTTTTCGTCGACTCACAATATAACATCACTGTGACAGACCGACAGAAGAGTGCAAGGTGTCACCGAATGTATGCGATCCCGTTCTACTATGTCAACTTGCTTTTTGATGACGCGATGCAGCCCTCGGCGTGTTGAGGATGATTAAGCTTTTTGCTTGGGAATCACGCGTTATGAAAGACCTGTTGCAACGCAGGGAAGACGAGCTGAAGGTTTCCCGGAAGCAGCGGCTCATCGAGGTAGTTCTTCGACTGTTCAGCTCCTGCATGCCACTGGCGTCAAAGCTTTTGACTTTCTTCATTTACGTGCGTCCCCATCTCAGTGCTGCGGATCTGAGCATAAGCTAACGAACATCCTATAGACGTTGGTAATGAAAGGGGAAATCTCAGGTGAGTTGATCTACTGTGGAATGGTCATTCGGTACTCAATCTACTCCAACTTTAGCTTCGCGTTTATTCTCGGCTTTGATGGTATGGTTTGTTCATTGTGATTTAAGCATGTTCGAGTGATGTAGTGGTATCTGATTAGGTGTTCACAATGCTGGAAGAAAGCATCCATACGGTAGCTCAAAGAGTTCCCAACATACTGAAAGGTGCGAAGCTTTCCATTCTCCGTCCAAGGCAAATAACACAATTTTTTCTCAAATAATATAGTCAAGGTCGCATACGATCGCTTCGATGAATTTATCAATGGAGTTCGTCTCGATCTACTCTTGAACATGATATAAACCCTTATTGGTGTTTTTCACCATTAGACCCGTACACTAGAGAACCTCTCCGAGAAAGGGATTGAAGATCGGATCATGGACGACCCCCCTACCGATCTCGAAGACGTTGGATTCAACGAATGTTCTTTCACCTGGGAAGACTCGTCGATTATCCGAGGTCACGGTCAAGGGGCATTCAAGAGAAGCTTCAAACTCGAATTCCCAGAGAGATTGGTATTCGAGAATGGATGCATAAATCTTGTTGTCGGACCGACGGGCTGCGGAAAGGTGAGGACCTTGCCCACAAACTGGAATATATGCCATTAAATTTAATTGCGACTCTGAATATTTAGACGTCCATACTGATGGCTCTTCTTGGCGAAATGCATTACGAACCACATGGACCCAAGTCATGGTATCGACTCCCTCGAGAGCACGGAATCGCATACGTTCCGCAAGAATCTTGGGTTTTGAATGACACCATTCGGGTGAGAGACGTTCCGTTTTTATAACAAGGGGGGTTGCTGAGAAGGTCACAGAATAATATTCTCTTGGGATCGGACTACAACGAAGAACGGTATAATAAAGTCCTTCGCCAATGCGCCTTGGAACGAGACCTCAGCTTGTTAGAAGCAGGCGACCAGACGGAAGTGGGTGAAAAGGGATTGACACTTAGGTGAGGGATGCAGTTGTGACCTAATCATGACGGATGAGCTGAAGCCAAGATTTCCACTTCAGTGGGGGCCAGAAGGTAATGCGCATATTTTCGCTGCTTATATGCGAAGCTTCTAAAGATGATACCATAGGCCAGAGTTACTCTTGCTCGTGCACTATATTCACAGTCATCCATTCTGCTTCTGGATGACATCCTTGCTGCTCTGGACGTACACACGTCGAAATGGATCGTAGATGAAGCCCTTTCCGGGGACCTTATTACCGGGAGAACAGTCGTTCTCGTAACTCATAATATTGCGTTGACTGCACCCGTTGCATCTCGCGTCATCGTAGTCGGGAAGAATGGCCACATCACAGCCGTTGGCACGGTCGAGGAGGTTCTTCAAAGTGATAGCCAATTACGGGCTCTGGCCGACAAGGAGAAACAGGAAGAAGCGAAGGAATATGTCAAAGAGAACGAGACGAAAGAGAAAGGTGATGCGACAGATGACGCAGAGACTGAGCAAACGGCAGGCAAACTTGTTATCGCAGAAGAAGTCGCAATCGGGAGGGTTGCGTGGAAATCAACGAAACTTTATCTCTTGTCGTTCGGCGGGCCATCTGTTTGGACGATTTACTTGGGCCTTGAGTTTACCATCATGCTCGTCAACGTCTATCAAAAGTGGATCATGGGATACTGGTCTAACCAATATGAGACGCATCCCGCACGAGATGTGAAAGCGTTGAAGTGAGCTCACCGCATTCCTTTCTAGTCTTTTCAAGTAATAACGCTCGTCATGAGATTCCTCATGCTGTATGCCGCCGGCAGTGTATTGGAACACGTCGCAGAAAGTCTCTTGGGCGTGTTCTACATCTTCCGAACCTTGGCGGCCTCGCGAATTATCAACGAGAAACTGATGCGAAGCATTTTCTCCTCCACTTTCAGGTACCTCATCCTCTTCGTTTTGTCTTCAGTCCTCTTAAGCTTGCTATCGCAGGTGGTTGGATGTCACGCCCGTCGGTCGTATAATTACCAGGTGTACCCAAGACATCGATGGGATAGACGAAGACGTTCCGGACAATATGTCCGCATTCCTATACTTCACCGTCGTGTTGTCTACGTACTTCGGTACGTCTGTCGTCATGGCTGGGATTTATGCGATAATCCCAGGATGCGTGATGATTGGGTTGGGCGCCTTCCTCGGGCATGTGTATCTGAAGGCGTCTTTATGCATGCGACGCGAAATGTCGAATCTCAAAGGTCCGATGATCAGTCAAGTCACGGCTGCATTGGGGGCGTTGCGTGAGTTTCTGTCCTACCTCTTTTCTATATTATCGCTCATTTGTGGCATCTATGCAGCATCTATCCGTGCCTATGGCTCTCAGTCCTATTTCCGCGAAGCGCTGAAGGAAAAGGTCAACCTGTATACAAGGGCTTCTTTAGCATTGTACGATTCGAACCGTTGGATTGGGATCAGAGTGGAGTCACTGGGAGGACTGTTTGCGGGATGCGTATCTGTTTATTTCATCTATGGAAGTAACATGCCTGCCGGCTATATTGGCTTCACACTCTCTATGCTCGTCAATTTCTCCCGAATTGTCCTCACCTGGGTTAGAATCTACAACGACTTCGAACTCAAATGTGAGTCCGGCTCCTTCGCTCAGACAGTAGAACTGATGTTTTTCTATGTGCTAGCAAACAGGCACGGGGTTTTTGTCTATTTTCCTTCGCTCGTAAATGTCTAACAGGGGAACAGCGTGGAACGCATTCAAAGCTATTTGGAAATCGAGCATGAACCCCCTTCTACCAGGGAGGGTGAACCGCCTGCATATTGGCCTTCAAGTGGCAAGCTTAGGGTAAGAAACCTATGTGCACGGTATTCTGACGGTACGAGGATACATACTTTACCGTCAAAGCTCTGCTCAAGGCGATCAATATCATTCAGAGTCGCCGGAGATTCTGCACAACTTGTCGTTTGACATCGCTTCCGGCGAACGCATTGGTATAGGTGAGGAGCGCTCTGTCACTTCTTCGATCTCGACTTATGTTCATATTATCAAATAGTCGGAAGAACAGGTGCCGGTGAGCGCCATTTATAATTCTTCGAAATGTGGAGTCTAACTGCTTTGGAAGGAAAATCTACGATCACATTGGCTTTCCTACGAGCAATCAAAACAACCGGAAAGGTCTTTTATGACGGCATTGCGATAGACACAATCAATCTCGATGCTCTGCGATCCAACGTCACTGTCATTCCTCAGCAGCCCGAGCTCATTCAAGGCACGTTGCGAGAAAACCTCGATCCATTCGGCCAACATGACGACGCGGAGTTGAACGGTGCTCTGCGCGCCGCTGGTCTATTTGATCTGCATGTCGATTCCGAGGGCACTGTCACAGCGCAAGCAGGACCGTCAACATCGACGGCGTCAGAAGAATCTACCACTGTCCCGGCTGATGTTGTTGTGGAAGGGGATGCCCGAAGAGGGGACAAGATCGGGCTTGACACCAAGGTAGAAAGCGGAGGAACGAACTTTTCTCTCGGCCAGCGTCAGATCATCGCGCTTGCTCGAGCAATTGTTAGGAGGAGCAAGTTGCTTATCTTGGATGAAGCGACTGCAGCCATTGGTACGGAATCCATTCGTAGCTATCGGGAACCCTGACTATATGCGCTTTTATTTCACAGATTATGCTACGGACGTCGCGATTCAGAAGGCTCTGCGTACTGAGTTCGACAAAGATACGACGTTCATCACCGTTGCGCACCGACTCCAGACGATCATGGACTATGATAAAATTGTACGCATGCCTTCCGCAGTCTTGTCAGCCATTCTCACTTTGATTTCAATTAGATGGTGCTTGATGACGGGAATCTCGTCGAGTTTGATTCTCCGGCAAACCTTCTCGAAAACGAAGACGGTTTCCTACGTGCATTGGTGAACAGAAGCGACGACAAGGACTTACTCATGAAGATGGCGGGGTTCAAGGAGTGAGTTGAGCACATTTGCTCTACTATATAATAAGTCTTTGTCCACTATGAAGTGGAAAAAATAAATCGGAGTCGATTTTCAAAACTGCGTTTAGTAGTTGTGGGGCGCTATCCTAGTAGACTAGTAGCGCTCATGAAGGGCGCCCATCACATAATCAAATTAGTCACAAATTGCCTCATTTGGGGCGCAGCCACTGTGCTTCGCTCTCGGACGACAACTTTCTTTCAACCACGACGACCAACGACGGCCAGCCCCAAAGCTTCTTCAACGCTTGACAAAAGAAAGCTGCTCTGTGCGCTGTAAAGGCGACAACGATTCGGAGCTTATACCTGGCCATCTTCGCTGGGAATTTACTTCCGTCCAGTTCACATGAAACCCGTCGACCTGAGTTATT
The DNA here is from genome assembly GCA_001020605.1 of Schizopora paradoxa. Taxonomy (NCBI): domain Eukaryota; kingdom Fungi; phylum Basidiomycota; class Agaricomycetes; order Hymenochaetales; family Schizoporaceae; genus Schizopora; species Schizopora paradoxa. Next base: position 191,794 of record KQ085890.1, read on the forward strand.
TCTGCACTTCATCGGCGAGGCGTGGAAGCAGGTTTATTTCGAGTGGTTGCGCGCCATGTGTTCCTCTTTTTCCGCAGACAAAAGATACGAAGGGGATAAATATCTCTTGATGCGATTCGACGAGCTCTTTCACCGCAAATCTTCACCCTTCGACCACCTCTCCTTTCAAGTCCGAAGACTAGGATGGGACTTCATACGAATGTCGTCCTCTGGTCTCCATCAAGAGATCAATTTATCTTGCTGATCCCATTAGCCGCGACTGCGTCCTTTCTCTATGCATGTCTCGTCGCTATTGTTCATCTCAAACGTCTACGACGGGTCTCAAGGAAAGGAAAACCTACGAGGTCGAATGCATTGGAAATTACACTGGAGGAAGTTGTTCCGAAGTCGAAGGGGGCGTTTCTATCCGCTTTTCAACGAGTGGACGGTGCCGCTATCACTTCTTTCAGGTGTTTGAGGCTCCTAGCCGTCGCGACATTAGTAGCTGTTCCAGCTATCCAAATCGCCGAGAAACAAGTCGCAAGTCTGAACTATGTGCTTTTGGTAAACTTCGTAAGTCCCTCAATTACTTTGTTTGAATAGATTTTGAAAAAAGAATGATTCAGATTTACATCGGAGCTTTGTGCGCGGTTGGATTATTCTCTCTTCCTGAAGTACGCGACAAGTGTAATTCGCAAGCTTCACTCCTCCTTTTCTTGGATTTTGCTGTATACTTCTCTCTTGACGTTTGGCCATTCTTGACGACGGACACGCAACGTTTCCATCCCGACACTGGATTATACTCCAGGATCCGTTTGGTATGCCTGACGATATCCGGAGTGCTTGTTCCTCTTTTATCACCTCGACCATTCCGCCCTTCAAGGGACGATGTGAGTAATAGTCTTTATTTAAGGGATATTTGTGGCACTAAAGACGCGTAGGAACCACCGATCCCTGCGCATGTTGCGCCACTCATGTCACGTTTGACGTATGGCTTCATGGATGCAATTATATTTCGCGCATGGAGAGTGCCTCACATCGAAATCGACGAGTTGCCCCCTCTGCCTGTGAAAGAGGAGGCAGAGGTTCTTAGAAGCAAAGCATTTCGCGTAAGCATGGCTTTCTATCTATTGAGCAATGATGGTCAATGTCCCACAAGCACCTGGATCCTGTGATGTTGAGAAAGAACAGGTATATGTTCTGGGGCATGTTACGCGTCTTCTGTAAGTTCGACTTGGACTTGGATCTATCAGTACATAAGAACCTGATATGATTCGGTCGCAAATAGGGAAAGATTACCTACTCGTACTCTTTTGGATGCTGGGTCACGTAAGTAAGAGAACATAATAAGCGGTTACTCCTAATTTCGATTTAAGGCGACTGCACGTTTCGCCGCTCCATTCGGGATGAAGAACCTCCTTTCGTGAGTCAACGCTCTAAAAAACGCTTTCCCTCCGATCTGATAAAGTGTCGAAGGTACGTGGAAACAGGAGTTTCTCCCTTTGGCCTGAAGCCATGGGTGTGGATTTTCGTTCTTGCGTTTGGTCCGGTCCTTACAGCATTTCTAAACAATCAATGGCTCTACGATGGGGTGAGGCATTTTCAATGAGGCCACTCAATTGAGCCAATAATCACCCATTCTAGACGCGCACGATAGCGGAAACGGACAGTATCATGACCCAGCTCGTATTCGAGCACAGTCTTCGTATCCGCCTGAATCAAGGCGAAAGTGGAGAGAAGTCAGAAAGTACATCAAAGAAGGACAGCTTCACGGAAACAGCTTCATCGACTGTAGAGGCCTCGGAAGATACTGCAGTGGAAACAGAGGTCGATTCGGACGATAATGAAAGTGACGCTGAAACAGTCGTCTCCGAACCAGACACGGAGAAACGGACGGATATGAAGACAGAGACAAAGCATATCGTTGGCAGGATCAACAACCTCATAACATCGGACTTAACAACTATCGATTACTCGTACGCGAGTCTCTTGCTTCGTGAGTGCATTTAAATTTCACATATGTGCGACAGAAGCCTCAGGCGTATCTGCTGTATCAAGCCGGAATTTTCCTCCAGTTGGGTATTTCAATCTGGTTCTTATACGAGGTCGTTGGTTGGAGGTGTGTCATCAGTCGAAGTTCAGCATTGCTTTCTGACGCTACTCCCCCGAATCAGTGCATTTGTCGGTGCAGCTTCTATTGCTATTTCCCTTCCTATCCCTACCTATCTCGGAAAGCTCGTAATCGACACTCAAAAGCAGAAAATGCGTTTGGTGAGTACAAGTTGATAGAAAAGAGGAATATGATTTTTCATAACACTTCAGACCGACAAAAGAGTTCAAGGGGTCACTGAATGTAAACCAATCTATTATTTTCAAATATTTGATCATCTCTACTAACATACGATAGCACTCGGCGTTCTCAGGATGATAAAACTCTTTGCATGGGAGTCCCGCGTCATGGACGACCTTTTTCAGCGACGAGCCGACGAACTCAAAATATCCCTGAAGCAAAGACTCATCGAGGTGCTTCTAAGACAATTCGCGTCTCTGATGCCATTGCTTGCCAAACTTGCCACTTTCTCTGTTTATGTAAATGTATTTTATCTGTGTCGACTGAGCCGAAGTCTGACGAAGTTCATTGTCAGGCGTTAGTCATGAAAGGGGAAATAACGGGTCAGTATCTCCAACCTTTGCATCCGATTAATCATCTTATTGGCCCAAAGCTTCTCGTATGTTCACGGCAATGATGGTCTGTTCTCACTCATACTACGCGTGCTTTACAGACCCATAGAAATATCATAGGTATTCACAATGATGGAAGAACAAATCCACTCTATTTCTTACAGGATTCCCGATCTATTGAAAGGTGTGTAGTCTTGTTCTAAGCTAGCAATCAGACAGTGATGTCCTGTATAAAAACCCGCAGTCAAGGTTGCGTACGATCGCTTCAACGAGTTCATCAATGGGGTATGCTTGGCACCAGTCAAGTTTCGCAGACAAGTCCCTAATATCCTCTAAATTTTCAAGACGAAAATGCTCGACGTTTATTCCACCGAGGAGAAGATTGACGAGCAGACTCTACTGGATCCTGTCGGAGAGCTCGAGGAAGTTGGTTTCAAAGAATGCACTTTTACTTGGGACGATCCAACCGATCGCTCCGAACGAAGTAGAAGGGAAAGAAGATTCAAGTTGAAATTCTCCGAAAAACTGGTATTTGAAAAAGGTTGCGTCAATATAATCGTTGGTCCAACAGGCTCGGGAAAGGTGGGACTTACCACTTGATGTCTATCTTAGAATTTTTCACGCGTTTATATACAGACTTCAATACTGATGGCTCTCCTTGGTGAAATGCACTATAAACCCCATGGATTAAGCTCATGGTACAAACTTCCTCGAGCACAAGGAATTGCATATGTACCTCAAGAGTCGTGGGTATTAAACGAAACTATCCGGGTGAGATCCCAACTGTTCCAAGCGTCAAACCACATTCTCAAATATTATAGAACAATATCCTTCTGGGGTCGGATTATAACGAGGGTCGGTATAAAAAGGTTTTGCAGCAATGTGCTCTGGAGCGCGATTTAAGTTTGCTAGAGGCTGGCGACTTGACAGAAGTTGGCGAAAAGGGCTTAACATTGAGGTGCGTATCATACGATTGAAGATAGAAATACTACTGATTTCTGTCATAGCGGAGGACAAAAGGTAACGGTCTCAAATTTCCAGAGTTACACTTCCTGCTGATGGAAAGCTAGGCTCGAGTTACACTTGCGCGAGCCCTTTATTCTCCAGCTTCTATCCTCCTTCTGGATGATATACTGGCAGCTCTGGATGTGCATACATCCAAGTGGATAGTAGAAGAAGCTCTTTCCGGCGACCTCATCGCAGGAAGGACGGTGATCCTCGTCACTCATAACATTGCATTGACTGCACCCATTGCTCGTCGTGTGGTACTTCTTGGAAAGAACGGCCGCATTGCAGAGGTGGGTACAGTAGATGAGGTGCTCAAGAGCAACAGTCGTCTACGTGCTCAGGCCGAAAAGGAGAGGAGGGAAGAAGCAGCAGAATTGGCGAAAGAAAGCGCGAAGGCGGAGGACGGGGATGAAAACGAAGCAGAAACGAAGCAGAAGACTGGTAAGCTCGTTGTCGCAGAAGAAATCGTTATTGGGAGGGTCGCGTGGAAATCAATGAAATTATACATCCTGTCTTTTGGAGGCGCTTACATTTGGGCGGCATTCCTCGGGCTTGAGTCCAGTGTTATTCTGGTAAATATCTATCAGAAATGGATCATGGGATATTGGTCCGACCAATACGAGACGCACCCAGCCTCAGAAGTGAATGCATTCAAGTAAGCCTTGCTTGTCTTTTTTACACTGCCTTGACTAATGATCGTATAAAAAGGTTTTTAATGTTGTATGCCTTCGGAAGCGTTCTGGAACAGGTCGTCGGTGGACTCGCAAACGCCTTTTACACCCTTCGAAGTGTGGTGGCTTCCCGAGTCATCAACGAAAAACTGATGCGAAGTATATTTTCATCCACTTTCAGGTGCTTTCTTACTCTCGTGACGCTCGCTTCCTGCTAAATGTAATGTATCGCAGGTGGTTGGATGTCACTCCCGTTGGCCGTATCATCGCAAGGTGCACACAAGATATCGGCGCGATCGACGGAGGTCTACAGGCGAACCTAAACGGTTTCCTGTATCTTACTATCGTTCTATCATTGTATTTCACGACTTCGGTTATTATGGCTGGACTACATGCACTGGTCCCGGGGATTGTTATGATTGGATTGGGCGCCTTCCTTGGACATGTCTATCTGAAGGCCTCATTATGCATGCGACGAGAGATGTCGAATCTCAAGGGCCCGATGATCAGCCAGGTAACAACTGCTCTAGGAGCGTTGCGTAAGTTCTATACGCTATATCTGCAATATTTAATCACTCACCTGCTTCGGAATTATAGCGTCTATCCGCGCATATGGCGCTCAATCTTTCTTCCGTGAAGCGCTGAAGAAGAAGGTCAACCTGTACACAAGGGCTTCGTTGGCTTTCTACGATTCCAATCGATGGGTCGCTATTCGAGTCGAATCGTTGGGAGGATTGTTCGCGGGATCGGTTTCCGTCTTCTTCATCTATGGCAGCAATTTGCCACCCGGTTACATCGGTTTCACTCTCTCCATGCTCGTCAACTTTTCTCGGATTATCCTTGGCTGGGTCAGAGTATATAACGAGTTTGAGCTTCAGTGTGCGTCATGTCCAAACTATCACTTCTAGAAATATGGGGTTTCTAACTCATCATTACAGCGAACAGGTGAAGTGGATCGCTCACCATCCATCCACCAGCCCCTTCAGAATCGACTGACATTTGACTGACAGCGTGGAACGTATTCAAGGTTACTTGGATGTTGAACACGAAGTCCCACCGACTAAAGAGGGCATACCGCCCGCATATTGGCCCTCCAGTGGAAAACTGAGGGTAGAGGATCTATGTGCTCGGTATTCTGATGGTAAGTTTGGAGTTCTTGCTCTCAGTTATCGAAAACATATGTTTTGTAGATTCTCCTGAAATTCTTCACAACCTAAACTTTGAAATCGAGTCCGGTCAGCGTGTCGGCATAGGTAAGATACTCCGTTTTTAAATCGAGGCCACAATTCACGAATTTCCTCGTCTTTAGTTGGAAGGACTGGCGCCGGGAAGTCGACAATAACTTTGGCTCTCCTTCGAGCAATCAAAACAACCGGAAAGGTCTTTTATGACGGCATTGCGATAGACACAATCAATCTCGATGCTCTGCGATCCAACGTCACTGTCATTCCTCAGCAGCCCGAGCTCATTCAAGGCACGTTGCGAGAAAACCTCGATCCATTCGGCCAACATGACGACGCGGAGTTGAACGGTGCTCTGCGCGCCGCTGGTCTGTTTGACCTGCATGTCGATTCCGAAGGCACTGTCATAGCGGAAGCAGGTCCTTCGACGTCGACTTCAGAAGATTCGAACACTGTCCCGGCTGATATCGCTGTGGAAGGGATTGCCCGAAGAGGGGACAAGATCGGGCTTGACACTAAGGTAGAGAGTGGAGGAACGAACTTCTCTCTTGGCCAGCGTCAGATCGTCGCGCTTGCTCGAGCGATTGTTAGGCGGAGCAAGCTGCTCATCTTGGATGAAGCCACTGCTGCCATCGGTACGATATTTCGGTTCTCTATCAGGCAGAAAACCTGACTATATGCGCTTTTATTTCGCAGATTATGCAACGGACGTCGCGATCCAGAAGGCTTTGCGTACGGAGTTCGACAAAGACACAACGTTCATCACGGTTGCGCATCGACTCCAAACGATCATGGACTACGACAAGATAGTATGTGTTTCACCAACCACTACATGGGTTTTAACTGACCGTCCTTTAATTTAGATGGTGCTTGACAATGGCAATCTCGCGGAGTTTGACACTCCCGCGAACCTCATTGGAAAGGAGAACGGGCTTCTGCGTGCCTTGGTTGATGAAAGCGAAGATCGTGACCTATTGGTGAAGATGGCGATGTCCAAGAACTAGTATGAATGAGTGACGCTAAAGTGCAGTTACATATGTAAAGAGATGCACGACATTAGATTCGTATTTGTGGGGGCAGGCCTTCATATTTTTTTACTGAATAACAACTACGTGAAGGTTATCGTTTACCTCACGACTTCCCACCTTTCGGGAGCTGCTTCACATGCCACCCGATTGAAAAAAGAGCCATTCAAAACTTGGGACCTTGAGAAGCAAGTCCGAGCACTGCGTGTCTATCCCGTGCGTACCTCGCACATGGTACGTCGAGAGACCTGTATATATGCGTCGATAGGAGACGGGTATACCACGCATACAGTCACTCAACGCTCGTCAACTCTCACATCGTATCTCATCTCGCGGGCAGCAGAAAGACATGACAGAGGGCACCGTTGACTTCACGCTCGGAAACGAGACCCATCAGACGTGGTACAAGATCGTCGGCGATCTCAAGACGAGCAAATCCGGCTGCCCGCTCGTCGTGCTGCACGGCGGGCCCGGCGCGACGCACCAGTACCTTGTCTCCATCGCCGACCTCTCGACGAAGTACGGAATTCCCGTCGTATTCTACGACCAGCTCGGGAACGGCAACTCGACGCACCTGCGCGAGAAGCCCAAGGAGTTCTGGACGCCGCAGCTGTTCATGGACGAGCTTGAGAACCTCGTCGCGAAGCTCGGTATCGCGGAGAAATATGATCTGCTTGGACATAGCTGGGGCGGGATGCTGGGCTCGCAGTTTGCGGCGACACGCAGGCCTAAGGGATTGAGGAGGCTCATCCTGTCGGGTTCACCTGCGTCGATGGAGCTGTGGGAGGAGACGGGGAAAGAGTATGCGAAAGGACTCCCGCCCGATGTCCAGGCGGCGCTCAAAAAGCATGAGGATGCGGGGACCACCGACGATCAAGAGTACAAAGACGCTATCAACGTCTTCTATGCAAAACATCTGTGCAGAGTTCAGCCCATGCCGGAGGACGTCGTCGAGTCATTCAAGATAATGGACGAAGATCCAACCGTCTATATGACAATGTGCGTATTCCAGCAGACTATATGCGCACATTTTCATTTACCTTTTTGATTCAGGAATGGTCCGTCGGAATTCCACATTACTGGCAGCCTTCGTACGTGGACCGTCATACCAGAGTTGCACAATATCCAGGTGCCCACATTCCTAATAAACGGGCGATATGATGGGGCATCGGATAAAGCAGTCCTACCGTTCTTCAAGCACATTCCTCATGTAAAGTGGTATACCCTCGCGGAAAGCAGTCACATGGGACCTTGGGAGGAGAGGGAGAAGTTCATGGAATTAGTTTCAGAGTTCCTCCTCTGGTAGTTAGTTGGGCACGCACCTAAAATACAATTCCAAACAGCAGACAATAAATAATTCAAATCACCCTCGACGAATCTCGCGTCAGTCCAAAGTGAAGAATGATAGATACTGTCAAGGAATGTCAGAATAGACATTATGACTCCGCAAAGGAACATCCTTACGCCCTAGCCCTTCAAAAAGTCATTGACGATGCGCATATACAGACTGCGTTCCTCCCAATGCGGGTTGTGGCTACTCTCCGCGAAAGTGTACCATTTGACGCGTGGAATGTGTTGGAAATAAGGGAGGACGCATTCGTCTTGTGCCTCATCGTACCTCCCATTCAATACGAGTGTAGGCACCTCGATGCGGTGGAGATCAGGGATTATTGTCCAATCCTTCAGTGATCCGATAGGTTGCAATTGCGAAGGGCCATACCTTGAGGGACGTTAGCTCAGCGTATGAAGGGCATGTGAGAGGTAACATGCATTGAGAAAAGGACGTTTGACTTGGGTCCAATGCTGCTGAATGTTTGGATGAGTTCGTGTGGCAGCGACGGGAGCCTGCACATATGTCTGGCATAGAATACGTTGATAGCATCACGGTATTCTTGATGGGTGAACGACTGTGCCTCCTCGTGCCTCTTCAGCGTTGTCTGTACGTCATCTGGAAGCGCACGGGTGAGATCGTCGAGGCATTTCGTCCACATACTCTGTGAAGCGGTAGAGTTGGATATGATGAGCTTTCTCAGCCCTCTGGGTGACCGCGTAGCAGCGAACTGGGCCGCCAGCATGCCACCCCAGCTATGACCGAGTAGATCGAATTCATGGATGTCGAGATGCTGAAGGAGATTCTCCAGCTCTTCGATAAAGAGATCTGGCGTCCAGAAGTCGGGTGGCTTGTCCGGGAGGTTGGTCGAGACGCCTACTCCTAGCTGGTCGTAGAAAACAACGGGGATGCCGTAGGACGTGGCCAAGTCGGCGAGCGATAGCATGTAGTAATGAGGGAAACCTGGTCCGCCATGCAAAGTGACAAGGGGAATTCCAGAGCCAAGGTCGCCGACGACCTTGTACCAAGTCTCGAGCTCATCGCCGTCGTGTCGAAAGGGCGCACGGCCTTCAGTTGTGGGTGTGTCGATGGTTGTTCCGTCCATCATTGGAGGGTCCCGCGATCGGGCAAATGCTTGGACGGAGACACGGAGAGCAAGGCGATCAGAGTTTAGATGCCTTTTGATTGCGGGTCTCGGAGGATTTCTACCACTTCCTTCTGACCATCCTTGAACTGAAGATCTCAAAGTCGATGAGCTCGTCGAGCTCGATTTGACGACTTCAGAGTCGTCTTTGACTTCAAGTTACACACGTACACGAGCCACGATGACCACCAAGACGTCTGCATGACCTTTGGACTGACCAGCTCACCATAAAAAGGTGCGGTATTTTATTTCTCTATCATTCTTCAAAATACAAGGTCTGAAGAAACGGGAGCAGAGCCACGACGAGAGCAATTCATTCAGGAGAGCTGCTAGGACGTTCATGGCAAGTGTGCAACGCTCGGCGTGACGGGTTCCCATGTCAGAACGAAAGGGCACGATCACCTTGGCTGGCCATCTCTCCGTCTCGTTCCTCGTTGAAATACCCGCCATGATATCTGCTTGAGCTCTCCTTTCGTCTTTCAACGACGATCTCTCAAGACACCCTTGCAACTACCCGCCGCCATGTTCCAACGCCTGCAGAAGCTGACGACGGCAGCGACGAACAATGTTATTCTCACAGCGAGCTTTGCCCTCCTCTTGTCGGGAGCTCTTCAACTTGGCTCGGCCTGGTTGCAATACGCGACGCGGGAGTCTTCATGCTATGCGGAGACAGCAGGTGTGACGGGGAGAGGTTTTGCGAAGAGGGACTACTGTACGTGCCAATCTCTCTTTTGCGATTTCCAGCTAACTCGAGCGTAAAAGCATGGGTTGGCGACGACTTCCCAGCAACCTTGGATATCGCGCCAGAGCCGTATGGCCTCGACGTCGGCGACCCCGTCCTGATGATCCTTGAGGACTCAAAACACTACCCGTCCGACGGGCCTGACGCAGACGCAGAATGGGAGTCGGTCTACCCTGGGCTGTCTGGCGGCTTCATTCGCATCGGTCCCAACCGCCGTTTCTTCGGCCTCGCCGTCTACCACCAGCTCCATTGCCTCGACTCCATCCGCTTCGCCATGCTCGGACGCGATCACCCCGTACGTCGCGGCCTCGACGGCGAGAAGAGGATGGTCCCCCACGCCCAGCATTGCCTGAACTTCCTTCGCCAGACCATCCTCTGCTCGGCAGACCTGACGCTCGAGCCAGAGGTCAGCTTCCAGGATGCTGAGGAGGGACTATTCACCAGGCATGTGTGCAAGGACTGGTCGAAGGTGCACTCGTTCGTCGAGCAGAACAACGTCGAATACCGCCAGTGGAAGGCAAACCAAACCTCGTCAGGTCATATGGAGGAGTCTCATGGACACGGACATTCTGATGATCATGGGCATACTCATTAGATCTACGTTAGAGATCGAGAGGAGTCTCGCTTTCACGCTTTTCGGGTTGTTTCTGTATCTAATTGGTAGCATTTCTTGTAAATTTGGAATAAATCGCACACATGTTGTATTGTACTTCAAAATCCATCGCTGCTTCTCGCATAACCCTCCCGCTACGACGAGCTCGACGCCGCCGCCTGTATCTTCGATTGCATGATGTTGACGACCATATTCAAATTGTCCTGCTTCTTCTGCACGGTTTCTTGCAGCGTTTCCAGATTCTTCGTCACGAAGTCCGCCTTTGACTTATAATGTTTTGTTGCGTCTGCTCGGCTCTACACAGAAACATCCTCGTCACAAACAAATACAACGAATGAGAGATGTTGAGACGCACCATCCGTACGTAGTACCCTGTCCCGACGTCTACTATGACATGCTCCGTATCGCTCAGCTTTCCGGGTACGTAGAGCGAATTCGTGAGGGGGACGAGGATAGTCTTGCCTGCCAGTGCACGCCCATTAGAGAACCGATCTTCAAGTTTATATCCCAAAGCATGACAACGTACCCTTATTCACTGGCTTGATCTCTTCGACATTGCTCAGGCATACTCGAAACTTGGATTGAGCTTGCTTGAGCTGTTGGAAAGAACCCGTCAGATGTTGCTGCTCCTGCAAGGTTGTGGAAAGGAGTCAGTCCAATTTAATTGTATTTATATATCGGATACGCGCTTCTTCAAGCTGTCTTTTGACATCAGCTAGCTGCGGTAGATCGAGGTCGCTGATGTTAATCGTTTGAGGTTGTGATGAGGAGGAAGACATTTTGGAAGATGGCGGGCGGCGGACACATCGTGGTCGTAAAAGGGTTGCTTGCAGATCATGGTCGGGGGGTCGGAAAGGACGTGACTTTCATCAATAAAATGTATTTTTCTAAGATGTTATGGGAGGCAAGATAGGTTGAAAGAGCAGCATATACAAGAAATTGAGACTCGTAGATAACTCGATTGCTACACAACTTCTACATTGAAGGTTCATATTAGGCTCACTGCTTCAAGTTCCAGAATCCAGATCATACCGCCTTTCTCCCCCATTGCTCAATGTCGAAACGGCCATGCATCCGGGTCATGATCTCAAGATAATTGAGTTCATTCTCAGGCGTTATGATATTGTGACGCATGAGAAAGTCAATAAGGACTGAGGGCAAAGGAGTCGATCAGCAGGTTGATTTCCGTCTGGTACGAACTGAGGCATTCGACGCACCGACAGCACAGTTTGGCTTGAAAACAAGTTGGTGCATCCTATCGATGACCTCTGAAACAGGTAGGAGCTAGAAATTTGACGTATGAGCAGTTAGACAAGGCTATTAGGCATTATCCGAAAGCTCGAACCTCAAATCCAGATACCTCCCCATCTTGAGGTGTGGGGGTGAAGGCTTTTAATTCCTCCTGAGATAGATTATGCGGGATCGCTAGTTCGTAAGTGTACCTAAAAGAGAAAGGTCAGTCCATAAAACAGCTCAACTTGCAAATGGCAGGCCACTTACTCGACTTCGGGTTGCAGCCAGCCAATGCCCGTTCTACAATCCATAGAATCAGAGACAGCTGGAGTTGCAAATGTATCGCAGCAGCTAACTTACTGGAAATAGTAGCTTACAGCGCCTGTGCATTGAGCATACTTCTTGGTGATTTCTTCCGGGATGCTAGCCTCCTCAAAAGATTCCTTACACAAGGTCTCTAGAGGGCCCATCCCCGACACCATGCCACCCGCACAAGTATTGTCATACAGACCCGGGAAGCTTTCCAGGAGTAGTTAGCACTGAGTATCGCAAGTTTCAACGTCAGGAAGACATACGTCTGTTTCGTCAAAGCCCTTCTCGCTACCCAAATCTTCATTTCTTCGTTCGAGCCGGGAGCCGGAGGGTGGTAGACTGTCATATGGACGCCATACGTTACCACACCAAAGAGGGCTGCAGTCACTCGCTCCATCTCGAAGAGCGGTTCTTCGCTCGTCTTGAACGGATTGGCATAGACGGCGTACAGCTCGTTCCTCCAGAGCCTCCCGCCGATCACGTTCGCGAACACGCCAGTTTCGTGCCAACGCCGGCACATTTCTTGTATGACTTTCGATCGCACATCCGGAGTATTCAGATGCGCAGCGAACGCGACGAATTTGAGGTTTGAAGAGGAGTTGTACTCAAGCACCCAGAATTCCTCTTTTTCGTGCAATTTATTGTCTTCGACAAGCAAAGCCACCGTCTCTGGTTTCAACAGTCCTATGGGGAGCGTCTTCCCTACTTCTTTCGCGGCCGCATAGAAGGGGACCAAGTCCGTAGACTCTATGGGGTTGAAATTATCACAAACTTCGAGGACGGGGAGAAAGCTCTTCATCTCGAACGTTGTCGTGGTCAGAAGAAAGGTGCGACGTGTCCCGCAGCCAATTCCCGATATTTAACGGTATCGATCCCTCGGATTAGTCAAGGTCGCCGTGCCCGTGTTGCATGCAGCATAGAGGAAAAGAGTATCCTTTACGACAGTCGACTGGGGTGAGGAACATGGTCGTGACAGTTCAAAGTGGTCTCAAGGACGGCGAACGCGATATTCAAGTTCCCGGCCAGCTGCTAATTGGTCCGTGCACGCCGATAGATGGAAAAATGATTGAAAAAAGTGAAGGAACTCCGTGCACGAGAAACCCGCCGCTTTATTTATTCCTTGCAGGAAGCTTGAAGCTTGAAATCTACTTTTAAGCGACGGAAATCTCATTCATATCCATGTCTTTCATTGCTTTTCCCAAGTAACAACTCACTGCAATCCAGCCATCTTCTTCAGCACCTCGCGATCTTCACTCTCTTCAACCAAAGCGCGGAGGAGCCCCTTCTCATTTTGCAGAAGCTTGACGGGCGAATCGAACTCCACAAGCTTTCCGTCCTCCAGTACCATCTAATTCAAAATATTAGCCGGTGGGTACGTGAAGACATTTGAAAATACCCGTACAATTTTGTCATAGTCCATAACTGTCTGAAGACGATGCGCAACCGTGATCAACGTCGTGCCCTTGTCGAATTCTGTGCGCAAAGCCTTTTGGATTGCCGCGTCCGTTGCGTAATCTGCAATATCGTAACGCATATAATCAGTTTTATCAAACCGAATCAAGTGATTTTTCTGACCAATGGCAGCTGTGGCCTCATCCAAAATCAGGAGCTTGCTTCGCCTGACGATAGCTCGAGCAAGCGCGACGATTTGGCGCTGGCCAAGCGAGAAATTTGTCCCGCCGCTTTCCACCATCGTATCGAGTCCGATCTTATGGCTTCCAGTCTTGAAACTGGCATCACCAGATACAGCGAAAGGATCTTCCGACGTCGAGGAGCTTGCATTCGCCTCGGTAACCTCAGTGTCAAGATGCAAGTCGTAAAGACCTGCAGCGCGCAAAGCAGTGTTCAACTCCGCATCTTCATGCTTGCCGAAGGGGTCCAAATTCTCTCTGAGTGTGCCTCGAATGAGCTCAGGTTGCTGAGGAATGAGCGTGACGTTAGATCGCAAGGCGTCGAGATTGATGGTATCTGTTGCAATGCCGTCGTAATAAACTTTTCCGGACGTTTTGATTGCACGGAGCAAAGCCAGGGTAATTGTAGATTTTCCTAAAGACAGAATGAGCATCGGCAAGTCCATCGTAATCACATTCCTGACCAGCACCAGTCCTTCCGACTGAATATCCAAAATATTAGGAAAGATCACATATAACAGTGAGAATACATCATACCTATAGCAACTCGCTGACCAGCAATAATTTCGAATGAAAGATCGTGCAGAATTTCGGGCGCATCTGTGCGAAGAGGTTTCAGAGCACTGCGAAGGTGGGTGGGATTTCGTCTCAACAAACCGTCTGAATACCGAGCAGAGAGATTCTCCACGATCAGTCTTCCGCTCGAAGGCCAGTACGCTGGCGGAACACCCTTTGTCGTTGGCGCAACTTCATGGTCTATCTCGAGATATCCCTGGATTCTCTCCACGCTTCAAGATGTATCATCAGTTACGAGGAATGTAGTTCATGGTCGAGTCCCATACGAACCTATTGGCTAATACAAATCAATGAGCGTTTTCATAAATTTTAGAGAAACTCTAGACACACCTTGAAGTTCTAAATTATTGTAACTTCCGACCCAGTCACGAACGATATCTGCGAAGTTTACTACGATGGATAACGTGAAGCCAATATATCCAGCTGGCAGATTACTGCCGTAAATGAAATAAACGGAGACCGCCGCGGCAAACAAGCCACCAAGAGACTCGACTCGAACAGAGATCCATCGATTGTTGTCGTAAAGCGCAAAGGACGCCCTGGTGTAAAGGTTAATCTTGTCCTTTAAAGCCTCTCGGAAGTAGGCCTGAGCTCCATATGCGCGAATGGACGCTACAATCCTCAGATTTACGTCGTATGAGAATGTAGATTTGAGACTCACGAAGAGCGCTGAGCGTCGTAGTCACTTGACTCATCATCGGCCCTTTCAATTTAGATATTTCGCGACGCATACACAGAGATGCTCGCAGATAAACGTGTCCCAGGAATGTTACAGAAACGACCATGATGAGCCCAGGAATCATGGCATGCATGCCGGCCATAGCGAGCGACGTGATGAAGTACGAAGAAAGCGTGATTGTCGTGTAAAGAAACGAAAACAAGCTGGACTGAAAGCTTTGGTCGATCGCATTGATGTCTTCGGTGCATCTCATAATAATACGGCCAACGGGTGTAACGTCCAACCACCTTGCTAGACGTTAGAGAAAGGCGTAAAATAGAGTGAATGATGTCACCTAAAGGTAGCTGAAAGCATGCTTTGCATGAGTCTCTGGGTGATCACCCGAGAAGCTACGACGCAACGAATGACGTGATAAGCATCGGCCAGGAAGTCGAACATTTGCTCCAGAACGCTCCCAGCAGCAAAAAGTAATATAAATCTAACACAAAATATATTCAAAATCAGTGTATTGAAATCGTAAACTTACTTGATCGCATTGACCTCGGATGCAGGATGAGTTTCATATTGATCGGACCAGTATGCCATGAGCCATTTTTGATAGATGTTGACTAGCCTGGTAATGATTTCGAAGCCAAAGTAAGTCGCCCAAACGAGAGGTCCGCCAAAGGATTCAACAAATAGGCTTATTGGCTTCCAAGCAACTCTACCAATAGCAACTTCTTCTTCCACTACCAGCTTGCCCGACCTTTGTATCGCATCGACGTCGGTACCGGCTTTTGGTTCCTCCTCTTCTTTCTTTAGTTCCTTGATTTCTTCCAGTTTTTCCTCTTCCAGAAGAGCTTCAAGCTCTTTGTCGATCTTGAGAACGTCTTCGACAGATCCCATAGACGATACTTGTCCATTCTTCCCAAGGACCACCATATAACGGGCAATGGGAGCTACAAGAGCAACGTTGTGTGTTACGAGTATGACCGTTCGTCCCGAAACCAATTCGCCAGAGAGTGCTTGATTAACAATCCATTTCGAGGTGTGCACGTCCAAAGCAGCTAACACGTCGTCTAGGAGAAGAATCTGCGCATAAGAGTACAATGCGCGCGCGAGTGTTACCCTTGCCTAAAAATCGCCATGAGACCGAGTTGAAAACTTAAGACCTCAATAATTACCTTCTGGCCCCCACTGAAGGGCGCGAACGTGAATTGAGTGCATAATCTAGGTGCCGTTATATGATTGTTTTGCTACGTACCTTAGTGTCAATCCCTTTTCTCCCACTTCCGTCAGATCCCCAGCCTCTAGTAGACTCAGATCTCTCTCCAGTGCGGATTGTTGTATTACTAGACAAGTTTCATTTAGTTAAAAATCGAGAAAATTCGACAATTTTACCTTTCTTGTATCGTTCTTCGTCAAATTCCAAGTCCAAAAGGATGTTATTCTATAAGTCGTCAAGAAAAGGCTGGCGGTGAGAAGGGTAACGAAATTCATACTCGAATCGTATCATTGAGTACCCATGACTCTTGCGCAGCGTATGCTATTCCTTGCTCCCGGGGAAGTCGACACCATGAATCTTCCCGGACCGCTTTGTAATACATCTCACCGAGCAATGCCATTAATATTGCCGTCTATGAAATTGTGAGCAACAGATCAGAGCTGGCGACTCTATGCTCACTTTTCCAGACCCTGTCGGCCCAGTCACAAGATTTATACACCCTGGCTTGAAAACCACCTTCGAATCGAACTTCAACTCGAATCGCCTCTTCGAGTGGGCCGGTCCGTTACTTCCGACATTGGAGAAGTCATCCCAGGAGAATGAACATGCGTTGAAACCGATCTCAGATTCCCCAACTTCAGAAGTCGAATGTTCTTCGATGTCTTTTTCGACATCGGGGCCCAGTGTTTGTGTCTTTAATATTATTAATGTGGACCGTTGGTGAAATGCATTTCTGACTTACATCGAAAAGGAACTCATCAAAGCGATCATAGGACACCTTGACTTTTTGAGAGATGAGCTTACACGCACAATACCGATAGATAGACTACACTCACGTTTCAGGATGTTTGGGATCATGTACACTATGGGGTTTATTTGATATTCCATCATGGTAAAAACCTAACGTCGTCAGAGAAAATCTAGCAAAGATCGAGAGGCAAGGACAAACCATCAAAGCAGAGAATATACGAGAAGCTTACAGGAGTTAGCTAAAAGAAAACTGGAAGAGTGTTTCGCTGGAACTGACCTGTTATTTCTCCCTTGAAGACCAATGCCTATTATAAATATTAACCGTAGACATCAGCGCAAAATCGAACATGATTGGAATCAAACGTACATAAACGCCGATCGTCGCTACTTTGGCGAGCATGGGCATGCAGGAAGCAAACACACGCAAGAAGATCTCAATAATTTTCTGCTTCCTCAAGACACGTAATTCATCGTCCCTTCGTTGTGTTATATCGTCGAGGATGTACGGCTCCCACGCGAATAACTTTATCATTCTCAACACCCCAAGAGCTTTTCAGGTCGATACATCAGTTTGCATTTATATGTTGGAATTCGATGGGAAGTCTTACATTCGGTGACGCCTTGCACTCGTTTGTCCGTCTGACATTGGATCAGTGAGAGTATATATTGTAAGGGTCTGACTATGACGCACCAGAGACATCTTTTCCTTCTGGTAAATGGTAACGTACTTGCTAAGGTACATCGGTATTGGAATCGAAATGGCAATGGCAAGAATTCCAACGAAAGCACTATGGATTTGTGTTAGCTCAAGCTACCTATTTGGATTGCGAAATTACGATTGCGTTATTACGCTTACCTCCAACCAAGGACATCGTACAAGAACCAGATGGACAAGATGAGTTGCAACATAGTAGCAGCTTGAGGGAATAAATGTAAGGCGCGCGAGCTTGAATGAATGAATGAATTCTGAAGACTTACGAAGCCTCAAGTCGACGTAAAACATCCCAACAGAGTTCAGGTCAGAAGTTATGAGGTTGTTTATCCTCCCGATGACATGGCGAGTCTCGGTTTCAATGTTCACCTTCTCGTCTGCATCGCTATCGTCCTTGCCTGCGGTATCGCTCGAAGAAGATCCCGATGCGCCTTCGGTTCCAGGCCCGGGGTTTGAAGATCCATTTTTTGTGTCTTTTATGTCTTTCCAACTACTACCCTGATTCAACCGGATGCGGAGACAGTGTTCAAAGACGAGTTGAGTGAGGATGCTATTCGTCTCGGCAAGTGTGCGCGTCTAATTCTCCTGATTAGAGTGCGTCGGATTGTGAATAGTATCAAACATACCCCGACGGTCAACCACTGATTATGTATAAATACCATAAGTACGGGGCCAAAAGCCAGAACGCCAATCCACACCCATGGCTTGAAACCGTACGGAGACTTCCCAGTTTCTACATATCTATCATCGGATTAGCAAAATAGTGGTAGAAAATTGGAATCCTCTTACGAAAGCAAGTTCTTCATTCCATACGGAACAGCAAATCTTGCGCATGCCTGTATTGGATTGAGCATAATGTACCGTAGAGGCATATTGCAACCACATACCGACAGCATTGTCCAGAATATGAGTTGTAGATAGTCCAAACCTGACACGCATCGTAATGATCAAAACGTGTCTGCCGAATGAGAAGGCTAGACCAACCAAAAACATGCAGGATGCTCCAGAAAAAATGCCGCCTATTTTTTAACGCAACAGGATCGAGATGCTGCTTACTCTTAGTAACTTAAATTGGGGGCAGGGTGGGCACTTACTCGCAGTCCTTTATCTCCTAAGACTTCTGCCTCCTCTTTAGACGGTAGAACCGGGAGGTCTTCAATACCTATATGAGGAACTTTCCATGCATGGAATATTACACCATCCATAAATGTATAAAATAGTCGAGAAAGAAGGGGCGCGACATCCGACGGATTCGGTTCTTCCTACAGGCGGCACGCTTGTCAGATTCCAAACCCCGAACCAAGATGCAAATTATTCACTTCCACTTTTATGGGACGGAAAGGCCTTGGAGACAACAAAGGCACAATGGCGCCTGCAATCAAAAGGCAAATTAGTCGCGTCCTGGCCAGCGCGCTCGTGTCCGGGTTGAAGCGTGAACTATCGATCATGACGAACGGCAAGCCATCAAGAACGAAATAGACCGCGAAGTCGAGGAGGAGAAGGAGGGCAGCCAAGTGACTACTTTCGTCGCGGACCTTGATATCTGAAAAGATTCCAACTGTGCATAGTATACCAACAAAAACCTAAAAAGAATTGAATATCTATTCGGAATAGTGGGCTTCACTTACGTAGTTTATGAGAAGCATAAGATCAAAACTTTCTCTGGAGGCATTCGAAATCTGAAAAGATTGAATAGCGACAAGAGCAAGGACTGCTAAAAGTCGCAAGATTTTATAGGACAACACGGTGATTCCATCCGAAAATTCAAGAATATGTTCGTTTGGCGACTTGTTGTTCCCCAGAAGGCGGGCTCCAGGTGCATATGATAACGTTCGGTTTCCTTTAGGAGACTTGTGTTGCAGATTGAGCCTGAGGTTATCGAGAATATAGGCTAGGAAGATATAGAGAAGCGAGACGATTAAGCCGCCTGGAATGATCTTGAGGAGGATGTCTCGTGGAGGCCAGAGAGCAACATCCAAAGTACGCGCCATTTTAGCCTTCGAGTGAGATGCAAGTATCCAGATGACAAGGAGAAGGGGACTGGGAGGCTAAATACGCGTTGAAACGCGTCCAAAAGGCAGAATCGAGCTACGCATGCTTTGCTGCGAGCCAGCGACCATAAGAGTGAGAAAACAAGGCTTGACAGCTGCTATGGGTTTTAGGTGCCGCGGGGGCAGAGCAATATCGAATTGAACACTGCTGGAAGCTGGACGACGGGATCCACGCGACGTTCATGGGAAAGACCAGTTGTGCGGTTCAAGTTTCCCATCATCTATTCGTGCTATACACGATGTCTCTTTCCTGGGCTGGTCCGAATGATTGGAAGAGATATAGAACTTTACTGGCAAAGTAAGGTATGAGAGAGGTTGTCGTGGTGAACGGTCTCCAGCAAGGCTGAGTCGAGGAGGATCGTGGCCCAAGCCAACCCTAACCCTAGACTCCAGGCCACGGCGCACGACTTTCGTTTCGCTGCTCTTTCTCCAACTGCAGTCATGTCAAGACTTATAGGGACAGTGTCAGGCGCTTTAGTTGCTGGTGGGGTACGTGACAAAAGTGTTGGTATTGTTGGATGATTTTTATGCAATTTTACTCAGGTTTACTACGCGTTTTCCAACATGATTCAAGCTCGGTAAGCTCTGCGAGTGGGATACCATTGGAAACCACTTACCAAGTCGACTAGAACGCAAAAGCACACAGCAGAGTACGAACGTAAATTTTCAACGAAGGCACCGAAATCTCTGACTCTGTTTCTCAAGGATGCACGCTCTTTCAACTGCGTTACTTTCACCGCCTTCATCCATCCCAGCAACCCCAACAGCCGCAGAACGCGTCAACCGAAGTCCAACGAAGTCCTACATGCAAGGGCGATGGAATGAAGAAATTCGCGGCCTACTGAAAATAGCTGGTAATATGGAGACCAACGTCGCGGCCTGGAGTCGACGATGGCTTTATGGTGGACCACGGTCATGACAGAACATGTCGTGAGTGCCGCTTATTCTCGTATATCGGTCTTCTCGTTTATTCTCGCAGGCCAACTGCCATCATTATAAAACACATGCATGATTTCTGAGAGGAACCAATGAATGAACGATTCGGTTACAATGTGTTGAACCTTCAGGCCTTTCGACTATTAGTTGTTCGGGATCCTTTGTGGATATTGTACTGTGCGTATACCACGCGGGAGGTTGTCTTCGAGCAACTCACATACATACCCCGTGAAATGTGTAGCCCGAAATCGTTGCCCGTGCGAGGCTTATCCTTTATTCTTCCTATCGCGCATAAAGTGGTCATGTAGACTTCGAATTCGCAGGATCGCAGCTTGTTCCCAACGACGATCATAGTTATCCTCATCGTCTGCCCAGATACCTTAGAGAGGACTTTCATAAGTCCTGCTTCAGTAACCGAACCAGATTCAAGTGGGGGGTTGATACTTGCGAGGAGACAACCATGCGCCTTGCTCCGACATTCCTCGGTGCTCTCGTAGCTATGAGTAGCGCAGTCGCAAAACAGAAACCCTTCGAAATAGACCAGTTGAGTATGACTATGATTAACGTTCTCCATTGTGAACTTACTCCAGGAGAACAGGAAGTCCTCCACGCTTCACTTGTCCTCGCTGAGTTCAAACAGCTTTACTCAAATATCCCACCCAGCCTTTCCAAACAGGAGCGTCCGTATCAAGAAATCTGATTTTTGCGACGGCAGTGTGAAGTGCGCGCCTTTTTCGTTGTTATCCTTCAGTTTCGGTGCTCATTCCTACAGTGCATACACAGGTTACATCGACGTTGGCGCAAGGCATCTGTTCTTCTACTTCTTCGAAAGTAGGAACGACCCAGATCATGACGATGTACTCTTATGGACGAACGGAGGTCCCGGTGGTTCCTCTGCTGTCGGATTGTTCATGGAATTGGGTAAGGGACTCAGATCGTTGAAATCCCTCGATGTTTGTTTTCTAAATTTTCCACAGGCCCATGCACGATAGTCAGTCCGAACGAGACGAAGTATAACCCTTACTCTTGGAACTCAAAGGCAAACATATTCTTCATCGATCAACCAGCCGGAGTCGGATTCTCGTACGATGACTTCGGGAGAGTTGTTGTCAGTGAATTAAACTTCAAAATGAGATCGCTTATTGATGAGTTGGATCTGTGCAGACAGGCACAGATGAATCGGCTGTTGATATTGCCGCTTTCGTCGCCATCTTCTTCGAAAGCTTTGAAGCGTTCAAGGGTAGACCCTTTCATCTCAGTGGTGAATCATATGCTGTAAGTTGTATATTTCGATCATTTAGGCGTATATCTCAACTCTCGTGTACAGGGACGATATCTACCCGTATATGCATCCGCCATCTACGACCAAAACGTGATACTCGAAGAGAAGGGCCTGACACCGATCAATCTGAAGTCCATCGCCATAGGTAAATACTGTGGTATATAATCGAACGTTTAATCTTGATCTGTGCCCTTGGTTCCAGGAAATGGCGCAACCGATTTTTTCGCGTACGTTGGTTGATCTGCTCAAAGGTCCGATCATGTCTGAAGATGCGCAGCCTGTTCCGTTCTTACCTCAATATACAATGTACCAATGCCAGCGTAGAACCCTTGCAGAGTATCAGGTGGGTACTCGCGATTTTAAATTAGAGAATACTAACTAATACTGGATCGTATGTAGTGCTTGTGTCCGGATGCGCATCGTCGTCAGCGTGCAGCTTCGATCCGTCTTGTACTTATCCTCATTTTCTTTCAGATACCACGCTGCGAAGCTTGGGTCAAGTCATCATGCATTGACGTCTTTGATCAGATGGACTGCGATGCAGCATTTCAGTACTGCTTCGCGGAGATTGCTGGTCCATATGCTGCTCTTGGTGAGTTGATTAAATAACGGGTTGACTTACTATTCTCTTGATGATTGCCGTTTCATCTTGTGCAGGTCGTAACTCCTACGATATGACAATGGTATGCGAAGCCGATGACTGTTACCCGGAGGAGGCGTAGGTCGTGATGGACTTGAAACGAGACAGCTGACGAAATGCATCGATAGATTCGTACAGGACTACCTCAGGCGTGAAGACATTCGACTTAAGATAGGCGCTGACGAGGCCGCAGGGAATTACTCGATGGGTAGCCCCGCTATCTTCCAGGCATTCTGGGCGAGCGGCGATCAGCTACATTTGAACCAACGTTACGTCGCAGAGCTGCTGGAGCGAGGGGTCAGAGTTTTGATTTATGCCGGAACATATGATTTCATCTGCAATTGGATTGGAAACGAGCGCTGGACGCTGAACATGCCCTGGTCGGGTCAAGAAGAATTCAAGAATAAACCCCTCGTTGATTGGAATCTAGATGGGCGGGCTGTTGGAAAAACAAGATCTCATGGCGGATTTACTTTCGCTACAATTCAAGGAGCTGGTCATTTGGTGAGTGTCGTACAATAGTCCAAGCATTCCAGGCACTCATTCCGCCGTACCCAAAGGCACCGCATGATAAGCCGGCAGAATCCCTTGCTTTAATCAACCGATGGCTGTATGAGAAGAGTTTATAGGCGAACGGACGATGATCTTGTTTGGAATCATGGTTCGTATAAATAACTGCTTTTCCTCATTCGTTTTCACTGAAAATCAAAAAAGGTGAAAGTGGGTGGGCGTATTTCTTTTTCTCGCAACCCCAAATCCTACTTTCTCTCGCGAAAGTCAAAGTACCAGAGTGAATTGACACTATTGTCTTTCTGACCGACTTGACTGGCTTTGAGCTCGTACCACCGCTCGAATTGTTCAGCCCGTTTTCTCACTTCAGGTACGAGATCTCATTCTTTTATTCTCGCAGTACGGCACTTTGAAGGAAGCGACGTCCCACCGGCAAATCGATTCACGCAGTCTGAGCGGACGTACTGAGCAGAGCATATGGTCGAGTGGTGTCGGTTCAACCAGCTGTCCACTGCGCCCTTCGAATTCACAGGATCGCAGCCAGAGAACAAGCACTTGCACTCAATGTCCGCAGGCCATGTTGCAGGTATATGTAGAAGATTGTAGCCGTCGTCCTCATCTGCAGCATCCACCGTTGGGTCACATCGGTCGTGGGCGAAATATGCGTTTACTCGGGACTTTCCTCTGCTCTGCCTTCATACTTGGGAAAGTATTTAGCCAACAGACTGTCCTATCCAGCCAGTGCGTTTAATTAATGAATTCGTCCATGGATAACACGATAAAAGAGCGCTGACTTTATTTTAAATTTTCAGAGATATCTCAGCGCTGGAACTAACCTCCTTGAGCTCGACGTCTTACACGCGGTTCTCTCACCCAGCGTTTCCAGGAAGGAGTGCTCGAATCAAAAAATCGGATTTCTGCGATGGCGGAGTCGAGTTCGTAACATTATCAATCGGTCTTGGTAAAATAAGAATATTTGACTCAACGGGTTATATAGCGCGTACACGGGATACATAGACGTCGGGGCAAGGCACCTGTTCTTCTATTTCTTCGAGAGTAGAGGGAATCCCGATAAGGATGACGTGCTTCTGTGGACTAACGGAGGTGATGCTCTCTGCGATGAATTATCCCGAACTTGCAAATTGATTTTCAAACTCAAGGGCCAGGCGGATCGTCGACAGTCGGCTTGTTCATGGAACTGGGTAAGTTCCATTTTGATCATTGACACTCGCCAGGCGGTAATGGTGGGCAACATAGGTCCCTGCCGAATTGCGAGCCCAAATGAGACGAAGTATAATCCATACTCTTGGAATTCCAATGCCAATATCTTCTTCATCGATCAACCTGTTGGAGTTGGATTTTCGTATGCTGACTATGGAGAAGCTGTGGTTTGTGCATTGTCATATTCCAAGACGCCTAAAAGATTTGACACGCGAATACCATTAGTCCACCACTGAGGAAGCAGCTGTTGATATCGCAGCATTTGTCGCGACATTTTTCGAGAGGTTCGACAAGTTCAAGGGTCGAGGATTCCATCTCAGCGGCGAGTCCTACGGTGTTAGCGCAACAATAGCAATAATAATCGATTGAAGACTTACACGCTACTTTTTCAGGGAAGATACTTGCCCGTTTACGGGTCCGTAATCCACGACCAAAATGCCGTGCTTAAAGAGAAAGGGCTCGCGCCGATTAACCTGAAATCCATTGCAATAGGTGGACTATTTGAAGGGTCATTTTCTGGAAAGCGCTGACATAGAAATCAGGGAATGGAGCGACTGATTTCTTCGCGTATGTGAAACCAATCGCTCTTATATTTCTTTGCTTACCGAAATGCAGGCTCATGCGGTCTTACCATACAGTCCAATGCTCGAATGCGAGCGTCGATGCCTTCCAGCCCATAAGGTATTTTCGCCTTGTATTTTCTGTATATTCATGCGATATTGAGCCTCTTCTACAGTACCTGCGTCAGAATGCGTCAGGCGGTTAGCCGACTCCTAAAAATCAAAACAAATATGCAGCCCGCTAACCGAATCATAGATACCTCGCTGCGAACGATGGGCAAAATCGGCTTGCGTCGATGTTCATGATCAGATGGGTTGCTCGGCTGCCTTTGAGTTTTGTGCGACGGAGTTGATGATACCGTATATATCGTCAGGTGAGTTGATGTTTGTCGCTGTAAAGTACGTCATTCTGAGCCTTGGCATCGAAGGACGCAATGGCTACGACATGACGATGGTTTGTGAGCAAGATTTGTGTTATCCTGAACAAGCGTAAGTGTCACACATTTTCAGTTTTGAATGACTCACGAACAATATATTAAGGTATATGGAGTCGTATCTTAACCGAAAGCACATTCGACAAGAGATCGGCGCCGACGAAGCAGCTGGAAATTATTCCATGATATCTTGGAAGGTCAATTCGGCGTTCTGGGCGCACGGCGACGCATTGTATCAAAACCAACACTACGTCGCGGAGCTTCTGGAGAGGGGAGTGAGGGTATTGGTATACGTCGGGACTTACGACTTCGTATGCAACTGGGTAGGTAATGAGCGTTGGACTCTCGATATGCCTTGGTCTGGCCAGGAAGAGTTTCAGAAAAAGCCCCTCGAAGATTGGACTCTCGATGGGCGCGCTGTTGGGAAGACTCGGTCTTATGGTGCTTTCACTTTCGCGACAATTAATGGCGCCGGACACTTGGTGAGTGAGGTATCAGTTTTCAGACAAATATTCGAATTGAAGAAATCGCGCCCACCTTGACAAGGCACCGCATGATAAGCCTGCAGAATCACTTGCTATGATCAATCGATGGCTCGCAGAGGAGAGCCTGTTAGAATAGTGACCTCTCTTTCTAATGTCTAGACCTGAGAAACTGTGTGTAACTTTGCGAAGTTCATCGTCTACCGGTGTCAGACTTGAATATGAATATGTTTTTAGAGTGTTTAGCCTTTTTCCGGACTCACAAAGCTTTGAAATCTGCTTACCGGAAGTCCCAGGAACGCCCTCTCGTAGTAATAAATGAACTGAAGTGCCGCACTACAATCTAATTGCACTTCACATCGGTTTTCGAGTTGAAGGAAATTCGTGTCCTTTTTCCGAGCCGTTCGCAGGATCTAATTCGCCACGTGGCAAAGCCACAATGCCCTTTGTACGTGCTCACCTTGTAACTTCCACGGTCATTGCAGTCAGTTACCGTCGTGGTCATACCGAGGCCGCTGAGCACCGTCGTGTTCGTGCACCATGACCCAGCAATCGCCAACAATCTCTGTACCGAAGAAGAGCACGGAGGAGGTCGACTGGACGACACCGATCCGGAATCTAATTGCTCAGTCTTACGGCGAAAGCCCAGATAACTATGCAGCAGAATGTGCCGCGCTGCAACGCTGCAGACAGGACGCAGTGAGGGGCGCTGGGAGCGACATGACAGGTGCGTATGCGCGCACTATTGGATTCATGGTCGACGTTGACGGGCATTGATGTAGCGCGCGACCTCCTGTTCAAGTACTTCGGTCAGCTTGAACTCCTTGAGCTTCGATTCGCCGAAATCCGAGTTACATTTCCATGGCACGATGCTTTTACGAACAAACTCACGACTCAAACCTCGTTAGCATTCGAGAAAGCGTCCATCATCTTTCAAATGGCTGCGACCCACTCATCCATCGCGGCTGCGCAGAGCAGGGCCGACCCAGAGGGCCTCAAGCGCGCATTCCACTACTTCCGCACGAGCGCGGGCATGCTTTCATACATCAATGAGAACTTCCTTCATGCACCATCAACAGATCTTAGTCGCGAAGTCGTTAAATTCCTGGTGGATATCGTACTTGCTCAGGCCACGGAGGTATTCTACGAGAAATGTGTCTTCGAGAAGAAGACGAGCGGTCTGGTCACAAAGGTGGCGAATCAAACGGCGACAATGTACACTGGTCTCTGTGAGGAAGTGAAGGAGTTCATGGGCAAAGGCTTATTTGATCGCAACTGGGTGACGATCTTGCAGGTGAGTATATGCTCACTTGAAAGTGTCACACCCCACTGACGCATGTACGCTCGATTGAAGATTAAGGCGAAATACTTCACGTCTTTAACACATCTTCATCGTGCCGAAGCCGAGTCTGCGGCCGGCAAATATGGCGAAGCGCTCGCCCGACTCATGGCGGCAGAAACGCAAGCCAAGGACGCAGCCAAAACAGCGGCGGCGTTCGGTGGGATGTTCATGCCGCAGATGTCTCCAAATTTACCACCAGATGCCGGTTCAGCGATAATGGAATTGACGAAAGTGCACTCCACGCTCTGTGCAGAGAAGAGGAAGGAGGCTGAGAACGACAATGACATGATATATCATGCACTTATTCCGAACGTTGACACTCTGCCGCGGATCGACAAGATCGTTGTTGCGACGCCGATTTCTATCCAGGAGGTCTACACTGCGCCAGACGTCCAGAAGACTATAGGTCCAGACCTCTTCATCAAGCTCGTCCCTCTCAGCGTTCACGAGAGTGCCAGCGTGTACTCGGAGGAGAAGGCTAAACTCGTTCGGGCAGAAGTGGAAAGGGGAGACACTGCTGATGGTGAGGTTCGTTCAGCGTTAGACGCAATGGGCGTGAAGGAAGGCTTGGGAAGGTATAAGTTAATGGTGGAGGGTTTACACGCTGAAGGCACCTCAGAGCTTCCCGCCGATCTCTCGCGTATGCGTGAAGACATTGCGCTTGTCGAGGAACAGGAGCCTGTGACGCGACTCATGGCCGAACTCGTCAGGCTACGCGATGCTGTACGCGCCGAGCTCAATACCATTAGCGGCGACCTAGACAACGAGGCACGAGAGTGTGAAGCGAAACGAGTTAAATATGAGCATAATTGGACACAGACGCCTTCCGCCGGGCTCACGCGTTCCTTCCGTCAGGATTTGAAGAATCATCTGTCGGCCTTGGACGCGGCATCTGCATCTGACAAGCAGGTCGTAACGCTTTGGGATGCCGTGAAGGGGGATATCGCTTTATTGCTCTCCCCACAGGTCGAGGACATTTTCAGGCAGAGCGCTGATCACGGTCCTGGTGGAAGTCTTCTGGACCTTGATCCAGCGAACGAGTCTCGGGATGACGAAGAGAGAGCCAAGATCACGAACTTCGTGGATGAGATCGAAGATCGTCTGGCTCGATTAAACAAGATCGCGCAGGAGCGGAAGAACGTACTCAGAGATCTTAAAGAAAAGGTATATTGAAATTTGTCCCATGATCTTGTTCATACTGACAGGTTGGAAGATTCAAACAGATGACGTTTCGCACCTCCTTTTGCTGAACAGACGAAACTCTACCGTGGAGCCTACCTTGTTTGCGGCCGAACTTGAAAAGTTCAAGCCTTTCCAGACGCGACTCACATCAACTGTGCAACACGAGCAAATAGCCCTGCAGGAGCTCACTAAATTTTGGAAGGCTCTCAAAGAATTCGCTGGCCGAGGTCCAGGTGCAAAGAAATGGGAGGAACGTGAAAAGCGTAAGAAAGACACGATGAGGAGATTTTCGCGAGCTCGTGATGGTTATATGGAAGTCAGAGATGGTCTTGCGTAAGTTCGCTCTATTGACGTGTCTTTAGATGGCTCTAATCATGTCTTGAATCTTACAGAAAAGGCTTGCAATTCTATCATGATTTGACAGACTTGTCTACAACTCTCCGACGCAGCGTGAAGAGCTTCATTTCGGAACGTACGGCAGAAAGTGACGCTATCATCTCACGGATTGAAACGGAGAAGAGAAAAGCGACTATTTCGTCTCCTCCACCTTTGGCAGAGCGACCTCGACTACCGACA
The DNA here is from genome assembly GCA_001020605.1 of Schizopora paradoxa. Taxonomy (NCBI): domain Eukaryota; kingdom Fungi; phylum Basidiomycota; class Agaricomycetes; order Hymenochaetales; family Schizoporaceae; genus Schizopora; species Schizopora paradoxa. The sequence goes on from KQ085890.1 coordinate 220,482, forward strand.
TCACCGCCCTCATCAATATCGGCCTTAGAATCCTCGTTTTCGTCCATGAATATGCAGAACGGTAGTTCATCCGCTCAACAGCCTCTTCAAGCTCCTGCTCGCCAGGCGTCCTACACTCTGCCACCACCTCCACCGCCTTCAAGCTTCTCCCCACCTCCCGTTCCCTCAAAGCCACCCTCTGCCGATCCATACGCAAACATGTTCACGTCTTCATCCACCCCCTCGCAGTTCCAATTGGCCGGTACTCCGCCTCCGCCACGTCCTCCAGTGCAGTCCGCATCCTACGGCCAACCGAACTACAGTCAACCAGCTTCTCAATACCAGCCATCTTCGTCTTTCCCACCTTGTCAACCACCTCAACAGTACTCGCCGCAACCACCCTCGTATGGACAACCTCCGCAATACGGTGGCTACGGCTCTCAACCTTTGCAACCCCAAAACGCATTCTCGTCTTCGTCGTCCTCGTTCCCTCCGCCTCCCGCACCAGTCTCATACCAATCACAATTCTCAAGCCCACAGTCGCCGCAGCAACCACCTGGTTCGTATGGCGGATTCCCGCCGCCACCGCCGCCTACAAGCCAAACACCTGGTAGTGCACCACCCTACGGACAGTATTCTCAGTCAACTGGATACCCAACGTATACCCGATGATAGGCTTATGATGTTGTCTGTATATTAAGAGAGCTCCGACTGCTTGTTCTGCATAAATTGTCTTGGATTTAGAAATTAAATTATCTGTGTTAAACACCAAACACTGAGGGGGGTTCTGTATCGTGACGTACAGTAGACCCGAGCACAACATTACTTTGCTTAAGTCCATTTTGCTACATCTACAGTATAATACACACAAATACACAACATTAAGACTAAGAGAACAATGTGAATAAATACTCAAAATGCAAAGGCCCTGGGATACAGTAAATGCTTAGAGGGAGTAAGGATCACACTTGGTTCATTGTGCCGTCGCTGGCCTCGTAAGTGGTGTAGAGCTCTTTGACAGTGGGAGGATGGGTGTGCTTTTACTACATATATGCATAAGAAGAGTTTCTAAGAACGGCTGCGGGGGACTTACTCCTCAAAATGTATTCCTCGTTTGGGATCCAAGCGTCGTTTCATCATTGTCTTGCGAACCTTGCTTTCAGGACGCACAACGATGACAGGGACGGGAGAATGCGATAAGCAGTACCTGTAGACAACATGGATCAAACTCTTTGCTTCGAGAACTAAGTGCAAAGAAAATAGCGTACTTCGACACACTTCCCATGCCGCCAAAGGTGGCACCGAGCATCCTGACGCCTTTGAGCCCTCTTGTTCCGACGATAAGGGAATCTGGGCGGTAGAGAGCGATGAGACGATCTATGCTGTCTGTGACCTTCCCAGCTATAAATTCAACGATGATAGATAGCTGTAGATGGGGACATGATCAACACATTTAGGATAGACGTGAAGCAGGAGAGCATACACGCCTTTCTGTCTGGGTCGTATTCAAGGTTGTCCCTCTGTATTTGGCGCAAAAGCTCCTTAGCGTCCTCGCGTAGGACATCGTCCTGGCCTTTGCCTGGAATGCAGATATAAATAGCTGTCCGCCATCACGCACGGGCTACGACCACACCCAACTTACTCAATTCCTCTTCCGGGAACCCTCTAAATACAATTAGCTCGTCGCCGTCTTCTATGAGCGACTCTATGACCCAGTCTAGCGCCTCCGTCCCGCTTGGATCCAGGCTGGCGGCGACGAGGAAATTACGCGTCCCGCGACCGCGCTTGTAGCCCTCCGACTTGGCCTGAAGGGTGTAGGAGAACATTGGGGCTGACGGGTTTTCGAAGGTGTCAAAAGAGACCTTCGGGAGGTAGCCTGAGGCCGACATGTTGGGCGTGAGGGACGAGGTGGTGGTCGATGGGGTCGATGGCGAGAAGAGTCCGCTGCTTCCCACTGAGCTACTAGGCGTAAACACCAACGGAGATGAAGAGATCGAAGCTGAGGACACCGGGGGCGAGTGTGTATGCTTCATCGCTGAGCGCAGGCCCGGTGGGGGCGGCAGGGAGATATGATGCGGTCTTTCCGTCATCGTTGTGGTCGTCGTCGCTGTTGTGGTCGCCGTCGTCGTCGTCGTGGACAGTTGCGGCGGCGGGCATTCCGTCGGTGACTATGAAATGCGTCGGGAGCGAATGTCGGCGATCACCGAGCGGAGTCTCAAATGGTGCCTGGCACACTCGCTTGAGCATTGCGTGTATCTTGTGAAGAACGTCGAGGATGTCGAGCAGAGCCAGTTCCCCGCTGTCGTCGCCGTCGAGGTCAACGTCGCCCGCACCACCTGCTGCTAGTCGAGAAACAGGTGTTGAATCGAAAGCGTCTTCATCTTCAGAACCTCAGACGGAAAAGCGAGCGTCATCCGAAAAGGTTGAGGATCCTCAGAGTTCAAAGTCTTCGGACGATGAGCATGACGGTGGGGACGACGAGGCAGCATCGTCAGTAAAGGTCGGTACCTCAACTGATGATGCGCCGTCTTCATCCACTCCCAATGCGACACCGGCGACAAACGCTCTCGTTCAGGGCGATTGGCAAGCCATCTGGTCTCCCCAGCACAACATGTACTATTTCTATAATATGCGGACGAACGAAACAACGTGGACAAATCCAGTAGCTGGCTCGCAAGCTGCAGGACCTTCGCAGACTTCCGCTCGCTACGACGCCGAGGCTGCTGCGGTAGCGCAAGGCATCGACCCCGCTCTTGCTTTCTTAGATCCCAGTCTCGCCGCTGGACCCTCACATTCAGCCGCCTTCTCTTTCACAGCGAAGTTCAATTCGAGGACGGGAGCGTTCACAAAGGCGGACGCCAGGAACCCGGACCATGTGTCGGAGTATGAGAGGATGAAGAGGATGAATAGTGTATTCTTTGATATGGATGCATGGCAGCAGGAGGTGGACCAAAGATACGTTGAAGAGGAGGAGGCAGGGAAGAAGAGAAAAAAGCCGACCAAAAAGGATTTGGTGAGTATAGATTCGTCCCTCTACAAGATAGCTCGTTCATGTGTCTGCAGGATACGTACAAGGAACGGAAGAAACAGAAGAAACTAGCAAAGACGGCGTGGTTGCGTACATAAACTCGCAGAACGGAGAGTCTTCTTTTACCTCGTCGACCCATGTTGCTCCTACTTGTATCACAGATTGGAACGGTCGCTATCGAGCTCTAGTGTTTCCGCAAGGAACTTCAGCGCCTCTTCCGTAAACAATATCATATTGCGCTCGCGATCAGCGACATTGGTGTCGATCTCCTTCGTCTTCGTGCCACTGGCTGAGGCGATCGCAAGTGCCGTATAACCGCTGTGTGCTGCTGTGTGAATTTCGTAACATTGTTCAATTCGAGAGCTCACGGTTTCTGGTTTCTGAACCCAGATCTACCACCTGTCGGCCCTGCCACTCCCGACTCGCTTATCGTGTACGTCGATTCAAGTTTCTCGCGAGCGCTTTCTGCCAGACCCGAGACGATAGCTGGGGTTGGGCCTCTGATCGACTCGACCGTCAAGCGTCTACTGAAGAGAGAGTAAGTGAAGATATTCACCTGTAATCCTTCACTGTCTCGTCAGTCCAGCCTGCGAACGCCTTGCGCGATTCAAGTGTGTAGACCGTCAGTCCACCCTTGTAATATGCGCTCGCGCCTGGTACGGATAGGAGGGCAGCAGAAATGAGACCGCCAGTGGATGTTTCTGCTACAGATATGGATTCTTTCCTCTCCTTCAGGTGGGTCGCAATCTTTGCTAACAATGGGCGAAATGATTCTGGTGGAAATTGGGTGTTGGACATGATGTTAGAGAACAAAGAGCGAATTCGTCAGCTGCACTTCAAAGTGCTTTACTCAGCGTGGAACTAATGTTGTACACCTGACTTGCGTAATGCGTGGGTAGTGCATTTATGTTACATCGAGAATACGGATTTCCTTTGGAGATAAGAAAAAATATACAGAGAAATACCGAAATATCAGAAGATTGTCTTTGTAAGGTTACGTTGAGCACGCTTACGGTTCTGCGACTTCGCGAAATTGATTCAACGATATCGTCAAATTTGTTCAACATCGTTCACCCAATCCATTACCATCTCCCGGGTATTTCTTCGCTCATATCGAACGGTATATGGATTGCTGTGAAATTCAGCCTGGGGTACCTTGGATGTCGAGGGTAATATATCTCGTAGATATTCAAGAACTGTTCCTTGGGTGATGGAGCGGCATTTGATTTCGAGGTCTTGTAAACGAGCACCGCAACCGATGATTGATATTTCCTCCAAGTCGCCGAGGTTGCATTGTTGTTCGAGCTTCTCGACCACGTCATACAACCAGAAAGGGTCGATACAGTTACAATCCTGCAGCCTTAAGGAGTGAAGTGGGGGGATGCGATGTTTTGACGGCATTACCATCTCGAACCCAACAACAACCAACGTTAGATGTCGTATATTTCCAAGGAGGTTAAAGGGGATGCTGATCCTCCCCGAAGGCCTCGTACTATATCGCATCTCTGAATTCAAGCCTTTTACGTTTAATTTGAGCGTAGAAACGGCAGGGAAGATGGCTTCATTCACGAAGAAGGGCTTCATGTGTGAGGACAGGAGATGTTCCATGCTCCTGTCGGCGCTCGACCCCATAATCAGATCCAACTTCGTAGCAGACGGAAAACGGAGCTGCTCCAATAGACCCTTGACCGTAGATGGATCGCAAAGCGTTATATCGAATGAAACGGAATCCACACTGGCTAGAGAGACTGGAGGAGCCATTCGCGAGGCAGGGATGATTAGTGCAATTCCAACGAGAATTTGTAATTCGGAAAGCGAGGTGCAAGTCGCAAGGAAATTGCGGAGAGCCTGTGCGTTCAATTGAAATATCGTTTCATGCATGGGATATGATTTTCCGAGTGCGATTTGAAGGCATCTGAGATTCGCGGAATGCTGGAACGGCGGGGGTATGAATTGAGAAATGGTCATGGAATGGAGGCAAGGAGTGTTCCAATCCTGCAAGACACCCAATCCTGGCTGATTTTGTCGTCTGTTAAATGAAGTGGTGCCAGTGATGTTGAGATTAGTCAACAACGGCAACTCTAAGTTCCTAAGGGAGATTCTTGGGTCCGGAAGACCCATCATAGGTGATGAAGTAATGTCCAAACTTTTCCATCGACTTGAAGTAAGACACGCGAATCGCGTGAAGTGGTCTGGTGCATAAAATGCAGAGAAAATCTCGCTGTTCGCTAAGGATGTGAGGGAGATCTCGAGGGGCATCCTTCCACTGTGAATTAGACAGATTTGAATCATGTCTGGGGTCATGTCATCGCTGATTTTATTCCAGAGGTCGGGAGTCAGAAGCATTACACGTCGAAATCGACTGCAGACGTGCGAGAGTCTGATGGCGGACAGAAACGAGTTTTTGAAGCTGACAGTATCGCAAGATGTTACGAGAGGATTGAAAGGGTTTGTCTCGTATACCATGCTGGCGAGGGATAAAATGTTCGAAAGGAGTTCGTTGGGAAGGGATGCAACGCCGATACGAAGTTGCGCTGCATTCCATCTTCGCTCGGCCACAGCGCAGGTCGCCTCCAAGCATTTCGCAAGTTTTTGAAATTGATCGCTGATATGTTTGTATTCTTTGATTTGCAGCTTCACCAGGCGGGTGTCGTCGGTGGTTTCTTTGAAGCTATTGTCGAATAGGACTCTTTCCAAAAGGTAAGTAGGACATAGATATCAAGCAAGAATGGCACTCACGGAGGGCCGGTAAGGGAGTTACTCATCCAGTCGGATAAGCGACCCAGGAAGCCGTCGCTTTCTTTCAACCCTTCGATGACTTGCGCCATGTCACCAAGTGCAGCAGCGTCAATAAAATGACTAGCGTCATCCAACTCCCCCGTTTCAAGGAACTTCTTGTATGGATTACTTGACTCCTCCGAACTCTTCAGCTGTTCAGAAAGCGCAAATCGATGGGCTGAGAGGTGTGCAGGCACAGGCTCACGCGACGAACGCCTGCGTGCGATAGAGGAGTATGTCAATGGGTCTTCCAGATCGTCAATTCCCCACAGTTCTTCATAATCTTGATAGTCTTGCATCTTAAAGTCAATTCAAAGGGAGGTTTTGCTACGTGAGGTTGTTGTTGGTGGTGGTGGTGGTGGTTGGTGAAGGAGCCGTTCCAACGCTGCTTCGGGTTTACTAGTAATATACTCATAGTCTTCTACTCGCTACAAGCATGACGCCGAGGTTGCTGCGGTTGGTAATGCATTTATGTTACATCGAGAATACGTGTTTCCTTTAGACACAAGAAAAAATATACAGAGAGATACCGAAATATCAAAAGATTGTCTTTGCAAGGCTACGCTGGGCACGACTAAGGATCCACGGCATGAGAACGATACAACGAAACCATCAAAACCCTTGAATCTCGTTTATCCAATCCCTTACCATCGCTGCACGTAGCACTGGCGGTTCCTGAGAATCAGTTTGCCCGTTAAACCGATCGAGATAGCCCCAATGATCGGAAGGAGAATTGCGGCGACGTTCATGGCGTTCAGGCCTGTATTCAACCGTATAAGTTGAAAGCACTTTTTCTCGTAGATATTCAAGAACTGTTCCTTGAGTGATGGCGCGGCACTTGAGTTCGAGGTCTTGTAAACGAGCACCGCAGCCGATGATGGATATTTCCTCTAACTCGCCGAGGTTGCCTTGTTGCTCGAGCTTCTCGACCACGGCGAACAACCAGAGAGGGTCAATGCAGTCACAATCCTGCAACTTCAAGGAACGGAGCGGAGGAATGCCATCTTTCGATGGATGAGCCATGCTGAACCCAGCAATGGTCAACGTCAAATGTCGTATGTTTCCGAGGAGCATAAAGGGAATGCTGATCTTCCCCGAAAGCACCGTGCTATATCGCATTTCCGAGTTGATGCACTTTACACTTAAGTTGAGCGTCGTGGCGGCAGGAAAGGTAACTTCATCCTGGAAGAAAGGTTCCATGTTTGAAGATAGAAATCCCTGGCTCATGTCAGGGACTACCAGTAACCCCAGAACCAGAATCACTTTCGAAGCAGCTGGAAAACGGACCTGGTCCAGTAGAGCCCTGACCGTAGCGGGGCTGCATGACTGTATGTCGAAAGAAACGACCTCAACATTCGGTAGAGAGGCACGGAAAGGGATCTCCGGGATGTCGACGAATCGTGCGCTTCCAACGTGAATGTGTAAGTCGGTGAGCGAGGTGCAAGTCGCAAGGAAATCGCGAAAAGCCTGTGCATTTAACTTCGACTCTCTTCCCGAAAATCCTCTAAGCGCGATTCGAAGACACCTAAGGTTCACCGAATGCTGGAACGACGGAGGTATGAACTGATCAATGGTCATGGAATGCAGGTTAGGCGTGTTCCAACCCTGCAAGACGCCCGATTCTGACTTGAAGTGTCGTCTGTCGTGTGAGGAAGTAATTTTGAGGTTTGTCAATGATTGCAAATCGAGGTTCTTGAGAGAGATTCCTGGATGCGAAAAACCCGTCACAGTTGATGAACTGACCTCCAAGCTCCTCCATTGATTTGAAGTAAGCATCGCAAATCGTGTGAAGTGCACCGGTGCATAAAATTCCGAAAATTTCCCCCTGTTCGGAAATGATGTAAGGGAAACCTCGAGGGGCAATGCTCCACTGCGAACGAGACAGAGTTGGACCATGTGTTGGTTCATGTCATCGCTGATTTTGTTCCAAAGTTCGGGAGTCTGAAGCGCCGTACGTCGAAATCGATCGCACACATGCGAGAAATCGACGGCAGACCGAAATGAATTTCTGAAGCTGACGGCGGCGCAAAATGTTGCGCGAGAGCTGGAAGGATTTGTCTCGTGTACCGTGCTGGCGAGGGACAAGATGTTTGACAGGAGTTCGTTTGGAAGAGATGCAAGGCCAATACGAATTTGCGCCGCTTCCCATCGTCGCTCCGCTACAGCACAAGTTGCCTCCATGCATTTTGCAAGTTTCTGAAATTGATCGCTGATATGTTTAAATTCTTTGATTTGCAGCTTCACCAAACGGGTCTCGTCGGTGGTGTCTCTGAAGCTGTTGTCGAATAGGACTCTTTCCAAAAGATGAGCAAGTCATAGATGTGGACAAGGATGACACTCACGGACGGCCGGTAAGAGAGTTATTCATCCAGCCAGATAAATGACCCAGGAAGCCGTCGCTCTCTTTCAACCCTTCGACGACTTGCGTCATGTCGCCAATTGCTGCAGTGTCAATGAAATGGCTAGCATCATCCAGTTCACCCTCTTCAAGGAACTTCTCATATGGACAAGTTGATTTCTCCAAGTCCTCCAATTCTTCAGATCGCGTATTTTGCTGGGTCGAGAGGTTTGGATCATGACTTTGCTTTGTTCGCGAAGAAAGTCGCTCGCGTATGAGGTGGGAGAATGGATCTTGTACATCGTCGATCCCCCATTGTCCTACGTAGTCTTGGTAATTTTGCATCTCAAGATCAGTATTAAAGGGTAAGTTGTTTTTGGTCGTTGGTGATGGTTGGTGGTAGAGTTGTTCCATCGCCTTTGAGTCAGACATATTCAGATGATCTAATCTTATCTTACTCGAAACGGTCACGTGCAAGAGTCGCGTCGGGTTGATCCTCGCGCGCGTTTTTGCGTTGAAGTTGTTCCTGTCCCGCCAACGTCAACAACATCCCCGACGACATCAAGCAACATCATGGCCGACGCATCTGAGGTTGGCCGCTATGGAACGATACGACTTATGAAGAGAACAGAAGAGGACGGTGTGGTCGCCTCATATCCCATCGACGACGAGGTGGTCACCTTTGGACGCGATCCGACCTGCAGTGTACGGCTATACTACCAGTGGGTCAGTACTCTACACTGTAAGATCATATTTGAGGAAAGAAAGGTGCGCTATGTATTCTCTGTTTTCCTGCACTACTCACTACCATTTGTCGCAGGCTTTCTTGCAAGTCATGGGTGGAAATGGCGTCGTTGTTGACGGATGTCAAGTTCTGCCCATTCGATCAGGGGCCACTAGCGAACCAACAACTATCCCTCTTATCAATGGCAGCAACTTCATCATCCATAAGAAACGATTTGTATTCAACTACCCACCAAAGGAGCTCCGACCACACTTGTTCACGCCTGCTGCGAAACGGCGCGGAAGCTTGCGACTAAGCATGATCACTAGTGCACAGGTATTCTCCCCAAGGCCGTCCATGAACCCACGAGAGAATCTACGTATCCTCCAAAGTCCTCTAAGGCCTTTCGCCGGCTCAGACTCAGGCGATGACGAGGTTGTGAAGTTGGTAGACGGAAACCACCCGAAAGTTGTCGAGGAGGAACAAGATCTGGTCATCCTTGAGAGTGTCGAGAACGTGTCGCCGGCGAAAGCTCTTCCGCCCCAGCCACAGGTGACCCCTCGCCGAAAGTCAATGCCCTCTCTACATCGAGCCGTGCTCATCAGATCTGCCCAACGCGCACAGCAGCAACTTCACCATCGCAATGTGGTGCAGGATGCAGATGATGTTCTAGATCCCGAACTAGAAGATGTGGACGAGGAAGAAGAAGTGGAGGAAGCCATAATTGCTGATCTGAGCCCCTCAGAGGAGTCTGAGGAGGAACCCGATAACAGAGATGCGATGCTGGAGGATGAGGATTTGGAAGTATACAATGAGGACGGAACGGAAGGAACTGGAACCGATAATCAAGAAGTACGCATTATCTTGAAATATCATCTTTCAAGCGACACTGATTCAATCATATACACGCAGGAAGACGACATGGACGACCAAACAACGCCAACGACAGGATTCCGTTCGATGCTAGAGAACATTAGACCTATGCCTTCTTTGTTCTCTCGATTTACTTCAGGCGAAAAGACACCACGAAAAGTTGGGCCACAGAGACCTCCCCCTGGATCGCGAATGTCTCTTGCACCGGGGTTAGATGAGGACGATCAAGACTTGAGCTCAGCCGAAACATCAGCCTCGAAGAGAGGCGTGAAACAAGAGGAGGACGTCTCGTCAATACCTGCGAGGCCGATCGTCTCAGCAGAGGAAAGACAGGTGAGAGGGACGTGCACTAGTTTTATGCCCCACGAATTGACTATTTTATCCTTGTCAAGGCCATCATCGACCGCCGAAAGTCAGCCATGAAAGCACCCTCACCCGACTTTGAACATGTTCCTGGGTCACGACGCACCTCCGCGTTACCACCACCTATCCAACAATCACCCTTCAAGAAGATTGGCAAGGGCATTGACGACGGTGAAGAAACAAAAGCGGTTCTCGCGAGGATGCAGGAAACTCTTGAAGATATGCGCGCAAAGAAATCTTCCGCGGTTCCAGCATCACCCGGGATCGGGCGTGGGCAGGGTATGCTTTCGCCATCTCCAGAGAAACCGACATTCTCTCTCCTTGCTCGTGGAGTCTCCCCGCGCATGCAGAGTCCAGTGTTTACAGCCCCGACAAGACAAGCGCCGATTCTAGAGGACCATCAAATGGATGATGCCGACGAATTAGACGTGAAGAAGGACGAAGAAGACAGTCGCCTCTCCGCAATCCGCACCACTAAGGATGTCCCTAAAACGCCTCGACTCGATGGTGTACGTGACCTGTTCCGTGTACCAACTAATCCCGCAACTCCATCCTTCCGAGGCATGAGAGAACTCTTCGGAAAGACGGATGCCGTACCGAAGCAAGCGCGAACACCGCGCTTGGAAGGAGTCAAGGAGATGTTCGCCGAACCCAAGAAAGTTGATTCCCCTCGATATGACGGTGTCGAAGACATGATGACCATACCAGAGGAAGAGGATATAGATATTACAGGTCTCGACGAGGAGGCATCTGCTGATGTGGTCGAGGAGCCTTCGGCTGACAAGCTGTGCAGTACAAGGCCTACAAGGAGTATCCCGAAAGCGGGCGCAAGGGCACGACAGAAAGCTTTGAGAGGGAACGTAACGGACTCCTCCACCATGGCTGACGACGAGGCATCTCTTCTGGAGGACCATTCATCGATGTCAAGTGGCACCGAACCTTCTCAAGGCTCTTCTGAAGCAATTCTACCGCAACGTGCCATACGAGCTAGACGACCCAAGTTACCACCTTCAGATGTTAATGTGAGTCTTTGTTTTTTCATATGCTGAACGAAACTGATTATATGCATATCAAGGAACAATCGGTCGACGAGCCAAAAGCGAAAACTCGACGAGGAAGGCCTCCATCAATCGAAGAAGACGATTCGCCTACAACAGCGGAACAGGGCTCTTCAACCTCTCCCCCTTCAGAAGTGGATGCGCCAAAACCGCGGCGAAAGGCTGCCACATCGTCAAGCACTGAAAATGATGAGCAACCAGCGCCGAAGACAAGGCGTCGTACGGCGAAGAAAGCCGCTGAAGATCATGAACCATCCGACTCTGTGGTCCCGAATCCAAAGCCGGCGACCGATGGTCGTCGAACGCGCTCGCGTGCAGCAAGCGTCGAGCATCTCGAGGAAGAAGACCCTCTGGACTCAATCCCGAGACAGAGCTCTCCTGAGAGATCGACGGCTGCAAAGGGTCGCCGGGGCACTCGTGCTAAACCTTCAAAAGAAGTGGAATCCATCCCGGAGACGGACGAGCAGGAGTCCGCACCACCACCTGTACGGAAGGCTTTGGGCCGACCTCGACGCGTCAAAGAGGAGCCTTCAGATGATGTTCTCGACACTGCCCCTCCCAAAAAGAAAGTAGGTGGAGGTCGAAGAAAGGTGATCGACGTAGACGTCAGTAGTGATAATGTGCAGGGGAAGGAGAACACGCCAGAGCCGAGCCCTATCTCCCCTATAGACGTTGGAATGGGATTCAAAGAAGAGAAGAAAGCTGGCGAGAAGTCTACGAGAGCTACAAGAGTCAAGAGGGAGGAGAAACCAACCACTACACGCACGACGCGGGCTCGAAGCCGAAAGTAGGGATGATACCCAGGTTCCATATATGCGTCGTATCTTCTTCCCATTTTACACACAACTTATTCGTTTATTTGCGCGCGTACTTCGCGCCTGTCTTATACTTGTTTTTGGTATATCTTGGAATGTAAAACAGAATGATCGGCTTTGTATACTATACAACCCTTTGATGAAAGATCACAAAATTTGATGGGCGATTTACATTTGGTGGCACTGCACCACCTACATGTACGGAAGCATTCATTTTTGAGTGGTGTAAAGACAAGAATTGACTACAGTACGATGGGTACTAAGTTAGGACACCTCTACTCCTGCAGCCTTCATCAGAATATCGCGATCTTCACTCTCTTGAACAAGAGATTTCAGGAGCCCTTCTTTCTTCATCAACAAGTTCTTCGGGCTATCGAATTCAGCGATGTGGCCAGCGTCAAGCACCATCTTTAGTCGCGGATGACAGTGATCAGTAAATCGTATCTCGTATTTGCAATGCAAAGGACGGCGTACAATTTTGTCTGAATCCATGATAGTCTGCAACCGGTGAGCGATCGTGATGAGCGTCGTGTCCTTCCCAAATTCAGTCCGTAGAGTCTTCTGGATAGCAGCGTCCGTCTCATAATCTACAAATCGCATGAGTCCCGAACGACTCGCTTGCGAAAAAAAGCGTAACGCACCGATAGCAGCAGTTGCCTCGTCAAGAATAAGTAATTTACTTCCGCGCACAATAGCACGCGCAAGCGCGATGATCTGCCGTTGGCCGAGAGAAAAGTTGGTACCGCCGCTCTCGACTAATGTATCCAAACCAATCTTCTTCGTCTCCTTTACAGGCGAACTGGAGGAGACGCTGGCGGCATCACTCGATGACCCTGCATTGCTGGCATCGTTCTGGACTGCCTCGTCGTCTTCTTTAACATGTACGTCGTATAGACCAGCAGCCTGTAGCGCATTGTTCAATGTTGCATCATCGTGCTGACCGAAGGGATCCAGGTTCTCTCGAAGAGTGCCATGCATCAGTTCTGGCTGTTGAGGGATCAAGGTTATATTTGAGCGCAAAATATCCAGGTTTATTTCGCTGGTCGCAAGGCCATCATAATAAACTTCGCCCGTCGTCTTGATAGCTCTCAATAAAGCTAATGTCACCGAGGATTTCCCTACGAGTCAAGCATAAGAAAAACGAACGATTGGTAATGCCGGTCTGAAACAGTTACCTGCTCCCGTCCTGCCCACTACAAGAAATCGTAAACAACCTGTTCTTAGGTACACAAAATGTAAAACATACCGACGCCCACTCGCTCCCCGGATTTAATTTCAAATGATATTCCATGCAATATTTCGGGAGAATCTGCAAATCATTTCTCAAGCTTTAACCATAACAATAAAATAACTGTACGAACCATCCGAATACCGAGCTGAAAGACTTTCTACTCGGATTGCGCCGCTGGATGGCCAGTGTGCCGGAGGAGTTCCGCGTTCAGAGGGCTTCGGCTCATGGTCGATGTCCATGAAATCTAGCACCCTTTCAAGACTGGACGTTCCGATTAAACGTCTGGAATAATATCATAAAAGAGCGAAGTACTATACCTATTGGCTGTCATCAACGGCGTTTGTAAGCACTCATGCGAGACAAGAGACGCTTTGACACACCTTGAACCTCAACCAAGTTGTAAATGCGCACCCAGTAGAGGACAGACTGGGAGAAGCTAAAGACCATGGAGAGCGTGAATCCCACATAACCGGCTTGCACGCTGCTGAAATAGACGAAATAGACCGTGACCGCTGCCGCGAACAATCCACCCAAACTGTCGATGCGAACGGAAACCCATCTATTGATGTCATAGAACGTGAAGGACGCGCGAACCAGAGCATCAGCTCGTTTCATGATGCCTTTTCGGAAAAGCGAATGCGCTGAGAAGGCCCTGATTGATACTACGGAAAGTAAGTCGCTGCATTGAATGAAGAGTTAATTACTAACTTATTCCACCCAGCACAGTGCTGATTTGACTCATAACTGGCGCTTTCGCATTCGACATCTCTCGACGGATGCCAATTTGCGCAATCAGATAGACTCGGCCCAAGAAACCTCCCAAACACATAAGTATAACACCCGGTACGAATGCCGACCACCCTGCCATTACCACGGCTGATGCGAAGAGCGTCAAAAGGTTAATCGAGATATGGATGAATGGCCGGAGGAAGCCTGCAAAAGGTCCATCGATGGTATTCATGTCCTGAGTACTCCTCGTGATGATTCTGCCCACAGGTGTGATATCTAGCCACCTGGTTGAAAACGTGAGTTCGACTGACGGACTTCGAGACAGTACAGGTACGTACCTGAATGTCGATGAAAATATGCTCGCCAGCAGATTTTCGTGGATTATGCGCGACGCCCTGAGTGATCTGTACATCCAAAATATGCTCCCGATGGCATCTAGTACGAGTTCCATCACGCTACCAGCTGAGTAGATAGAGAGGAAACTTTGAAGACGTTAATTCTCGGAGAAACACACCAAAACAACAGCACACTCACAAGATGACCGGAACTTCTGACGGTTTGTGAGTTTCGTACTGGGTTGTCCACCAGGCCATGACCCATCTCTGATAGATGTTGACGAACATGGAGCTCCAGAACACCGCAATAAGCGCTACCCATATCCAAACACCACCCACACCCTCAAAGTAAAGCTTCAGAGCAGACCACTTCACTCGGCCCATAGCCTTCTCTTCGGCAACTACAAGTTTGCCTGCAGCTTTTTTTGTTTTGTCTGCGTCCTTGTCCGCCTCCGAGTCTTTCTCCTTTTCTTCCAACTCAGTTTCTATATCCGTTACCTTTGAAGCGTCTTCCGCTTGCTTTCGAAGGCGGGAGTCCTTTTTCAAGACGTCTGATACTGTGCCCTGCGCCGCAACTGTCCCATCCTTCCTTAAGTTGATGACATGCTCTGCAATGGGAGCCGCGAGTGCGATGTTGTGAGTGACCAAGATCACAGTGCGGTCCTTGATGAGATCGCCGAGCAAGGCCTCGTCGACAACATGTTTCGCGGTGTGAACATCAAGCGCTGCGAGGATGTCGTCCAACAACAAGATAGACGCATCCGAATAAAGCGCACGAGCCAGAGTAATTCTGGCTTTTTGACCACCGCTATATAAAAGTCAGTCCCGAGATTTGATGTGTGCTGTTTAATTACAACTGACCTTAATGTGAGGCCTTTCTCTCCGACCTCTGTCATGTCGCCAGCTTCCCAGAGGGATAGGTCACGCTCCAGCGCGCACTGTTTCAAAACTTCGGAGGGGAATGTATTAAAATTATTGAAGAAGTCTATGAATCGATGTACCTTTTCTGTATCGTTGTTCCTCGAAGGGTTGCCCTAAGAGAATGTTGTCCTGGGAATACATCAGTCTTGAGATCAAAAAGACATGCATTCGTGAATACCTTGATCGTTTCGTTGAGTACCCATGACTCCTGAGCAGCATAAGCTATTCCCGAATCTCTGGGTAGATTATACCAGGACCCGACCCCGTCAGGTTTATAGTACATTTCGCCAAGAAGCGCCATGAGAATGGATGTCTGACCGCACTTTTAGCCACGTACTACGTAGAAGAGCTAATGTTCGCACCTTCCCAGAGCCTGTTGGTCCAACGATAATATTGATGCACCCGCGTTTGAACGTCACTTTAGAGTCAAACCTCAAAAAAAACTGCTCGCGGCCGTGCTTCGGACCAGGAGATTTTGGGGCAGTGTCGAAGGAATCCCAGGAGAACGTGCACGCATTGAAGCCTATGGTACTATGGTCGAAATCAACCGGCATTCCGACGTTGCTCGTGGACTGCTGTCTCTCTTGAACGCTCTCCAATATTTCTGTCTGCAATAATTTAGCAAGGGCGTAGTCAATGAGTAAACAATGCCCTTACTCCGTTAATAAAGTCATTGTATCGATCCCAGGCAACCTTGGCTAGATGTCACAGTTTCAGTACGAGCGAATGCGAAAACCTCAACACTTACCCTTCAAGAACTCAGGCACCCTATACATGATATACCACACTTGGTTTTCCATCATGCTGAAGACCTAGATACCGCTTCAGCGATAATCGGTAAAGAAACAAGGAAACCACCAACCATCAAGGCTGCGAACATGCGGGACGCTGCAACACAGAGCTTAGCATAAATCATATATGAGTCGTAATACAAAACTTGCCTGATAGATCTCCTTTCACGACGAGCGCCTTCAAAGGGAGTGTTGAGCCATAGTACAAGTGCCCAGTCAGACATCACTTACATATACAGCAATAGTGGATAATTTGGCGAAAAGCGGCATCAAGGTGTTAATGCAGTTCATGGCGACGCTCAAGATTCGACCTCTTTTGATCTGATATAGCTCTTCATCTCGGCGTTCACCAATCTCCTTCAACGAATGCCTTTCCCAAGCAAACAGCTTGATCATTCGTAGCACACCAAGAGCTGGATGAGCAGAGAAGTAAGTATGCGCAAGAAAAGTCAGTGCGCATTTCCTACGCACTCTCCGTGACAGATTGTACTCGTTTGTCCGTCTTACAGACTTTCAATTAGCAGATTTATTCTACCTCGCGAAGTTCAAGGGCGCACCTTAGCCATCTTGTCTTTCTGTGCTTCCATAATGAGCTTTCCGATGTACGTGGGGGCCGGGATAGTGAGAATTATCGCCCCCAGACCAACGAATGCACTGAAGAAAGGTACTTTGAATTCAAATGAATGAAAAAGGGCAACTGAACCATACCTCCATCCGAGAAGCTGGTATAGGAAGTAAACGGACAAGCCTCCCTGTAGAGCGGAGCCACCTTCACCAATGTTAAGAACACGTATAAATGACTATGAAGGGGCTCTTACTCAAAGCGATAACCTGGTAAGAATTCTGAATTGTATTGGCGTCCGACGTGATCAAGTTGTTTATCTTTCCGACAAGATGCCCCGTTTTCGCTTTCGCGTGCCCGCCTTCTGGCGTTGCATCATCCGATTCTACCAGTGTATCCGTCTCTGTATCGGCAGGACTTTGCGTCTGGGTTTCACCCGATGCAGGGGTCGCCGACGAGGGAGACTTTCCTTTCGCATCTTTCTTCCCTTTCTTGTCCTTTTTCTTCTTGTCGTCTTTCTTTTCATCTTTCTTGTCCAAGGCATCCGATTTAAGACGGATTCGTAGAGAGTGTTCAAAGACAAGCTGAGTAAAGATGCTCTCGCTTTCAACAAGGAAGCGTGTCTTGAAATTTTGATGAGTTGTTATTACGTTGAAAAGGATGGGGAAAATGGTAACGACTCACCCCAAGGTACAAAAATTGGGTAGAGGCACACGCGCTGAGGACCGGCCCAACTCCCAGGACGATTATCCAAACCCAAGGCTTCACGCCCATCGGAGATACTCCAGTTTCTAAATATCTAAGATAGGAAAAAAGGGTTCCGAAAGAGGGTGCGATATCATGGTGCTTTCACTCACGAAAGCATATTCTTCATCCCGAACGGAGACGCAAACTCCAGCAAGTTCTAAGTAGCCGTTTCAGCACAGCGACAGGTGACGAACGTATGAAAAACATACCTCGATCATAACCCAAATGAAGATCTCGAAGTATTCACGCTCTGAGTCGAATGTTAGCAAGTAACACGGAGAACGGGCGCAAATACTGACTATATGCTCGTAACATTCCCCAAAAAAGGTGGCGTTTCTTGCCCAACAAGACGGGGTCCATTTCCTATCATGAAGGATGGGCGGTTGTGAGTTTGTGATAGTTCGACAACTAGAAGAAACAAACAAACAGTAAAAGTCTTTTTGCGCAAAGATGTCGATGTCTCCTTGGGAGCGATTTCCGGCATTTCGTCGATCGTGATACTTGGAACTCGCCAGGCGTGGAAGACAGTATTGGTCAAGTAGCCGTACGTTGCCCGAGAGAAAAGAGACACAGTATCCTCGTCCTTTCAACCGTTTCAGATAAGAAACTAACAAGTTAGTTATCGACATCACATACAGAACGACCCATCTGACTGGCTGGCCTAGGGGAGAAGAGCGAGACGAATACACCGGCGAATAAGAGAAGACCTAATCGAATCCAAGTGATTGGATCTTCTGGGTCATGATACGAAGATTGCTCGTATGTCGCGAATGGCCACGCGTCAAGGTAGAAAAATATCGCAGATGCAACGAAGGTGACGATAGCCAGTTGACGGTTTGCAATATGGCGCCATCTAGGAGGTGAAACGATGGCCAGAGAAGCTAGAGCAGACGCGTATATCTGATACGAATTGGTCACACTGTTCTGCTATGAGTGAATGACTCGCCACTCACATAAAACGAGAAAAGCGACCATGAGACCTTCGAATTGCTGCTTTCCGTCAGCTCAAAAATCTGCAAAGACAGAAGAGCCAAAATTGCGAGCAATCGCGAAAGCCTAAACGCGATCATGGACAGCGTGTCTCTGCCATTTCCGACCACACCCGTGGACTCCTCATCCTCTCCAAGAAGCTCCGCGATATAGTGGGGGGATGCTGCTGACTTCCCATTCGCAAGTGCCTTTGAATTCGCTGGCAGGAGTGACTCGAGGTATTTGAAGGATATGTACCCGAGCGACGCGACACCAAGGAGCGGGGGGAGGTAGAGCAATCGTTCTCGCGGAAAGGCCGCCTTCAGCTGCGTCCACAACAGCACCGTCTGGTCCATGGTGGTGCTGGTTGAGAGTAGAGAAGCGTGTGGCGACGCGGCGACGACACCTCGGGTCGTCTTATACGAAAAATTGAACCTTTGCGTTGGTGGGCCGAGCTAATTCCGGGTCGGGAAACGACGATGAGGTGCTTTGATCGCAGCGCTCTGAAGATTCCCATTAGCCCGCATGCTTCTGCCTTTTCAAACGACGATCACTCGCAACCGTGGCGCATATCTCGCTATTCTCGTCGTCATCTTCGCACCTGGACATCTTATCGTACAGGTCCCATCAAGCAAAGTGACTCACAACAACAAAAAATGCAAACCGCCGTCGACATCGCGAATTCCTATCGACCGAATCCTTCACTCGGACCGCAGAACATCAACCTTCCTGACCGCTAACTGGAAATCGAACGCCCAATGCTTGTGAACCATCGCAGTTCCATCTTCCAGTAGCTGAGAATGAATCGTAAGGAAAGACGAAGGCAGCGTTCGGCGAGAAAGCGATGGTCAGGTCGACGGTGCTCGGCATTCGCCGAAAGCTCTGGCTGAGGACCAACAGAAAAAACGGGCAAAACATCGACTCTTTTTATTCTTGTGCCTGGGATCGGTACGTATCGTGTTTTTTTCATGAACATGGGGAGAACAAATCTTGTTATAGGAACCCGCCATGAACGTGCATGAACTTCGATAAATTAATCATTTTGCTTCAAAGCCGCAATTGTAATCGAAAGAGAAAGGTACACTCCGGATCGTCGATCAATCGAGAACGCCGACAAGAAGCTGCCGAAAGCCAATCGAAAGCCCCAGTTGGATGATCCTCGACAAAATCGCCCAACCCTCAATTGTTGCGAATAGACGCTCGGCTGCCGCTCTCCGGCGCCTACATTTCACCTGTGCGATTAGCTGGCAATCGGCTGCCGCTCTACCCAAGATGAATTTATGAATTTATCTGAGACATGCCGACGTTGTCAAAGGCTAAATTGTCAACCGTGCTATTGTCCTGGTCATAGAAGCTCGCGATTCGACATACGAATACGTTTCTGAGCTAGATCTTGCTTCAAATCAAATTGTGAGCATCATCGTATATTTCCGCGTCCAAAGATCAACGCCCGCCGTGCGTTGCCGTATCTCTCGCTCTTCTCCCCATCAGGACGATCGGGGCAGGGTCGTGCGGGATCTGCACTAACTGATCGGATGGAGGTGCGTCGTGACCTCGAGAGTTGTGGTACTTATAATGCGAGGTCATGTTTTTCCTTCTCGAGTCCTTCCTCCACCCTCCGGTTCTCCACCTCCGCCATGTCCGTCTCCCTCCCCAAGTCTGTCCTTCACACCATATACGCTGCTACCGGTATAAAAGTGAGCTCCACGCCTCGTTTGACAACGTACTTTCGTTCTGATCTATGATACATTCAGTATGTTAATTGTTCGTCCGTCCTCCCTTTCGTTTCGCGGAATCTTGCTCACGTCGAATACTTTTTCAAGTTGTCTCTGCAACCATTCTGGTGAGACGAGACGAAACGTAATATGTCTTGTGCATCATACTCAAAGTCTTGAAGGTTTATGACATTATCCTAACGATGCCGGAAGAGGTGCGTTGCGTGATTCTGTAAACTTCGCCTGAAATATCTAGCTAAAAGTCCTAACAGATCAAATACATCTGGCGCTGGGAATGGGGGGCAGGAAAGATCTTGTACATGTTAACCCGGTATAGCGCTTTCCTCGAAACCATAGTATTCAACGTCTGTAAGTTCGCGTTCCGATTGACCCGCACCTTCCGCACAACTACAATTAACGTCTTCCCTTCCGTACAGTTTGGTTCACCCCTGGCATGAGCGTCCAGGTGTGCGACTCTCTACCCTCATCCTCTTAAAGAAGAAGCTTGACGAAATTGCATCCTCTCACTTCAGACCTGCAAGAACCTTTTTACCGCGGGATGCTGCACGTACCGCCAGCTTGTATGCGAGAATTGTTTTACTTATGCTTAGAAAATAGGGTCGCTACACACTGGAATATTTATCGGGCAGAGTGCGTTCATCTTCGTCGCAATCTAGAAATGCAGGCAATTGACAAATGGTGCAGTGATAGTCATAATACGCACGTATGCGATCTGGGGTCGATCGAGGGTGATACTCGTTATCCTTCTTGTTTTATTTCTGGTAAGTTACGGTTCCTTCCGAAGTCGAGCATTTCTCAAGTCCGTACTCCTTCATTCTGCCAGGGCATCGATATACCCACATTTTTCATCCTCAGAGGCCTGATGGACAGCCTCACTTGTGAGTTCCTCTCCTCTCCCCGTCCCGTCAGCGATCGCTGATTCTTATGACATGCATGCGTAGGGGCCAAGTCACCATTTCCAAGCATCGCACAGTGCTTTGTCGACGTGCCGTCAAATAGACTGTTCATCAATTTCACGTTGATCATGTTACTGGAACTCCGTAAGAGCTCTTGACTTGTCGGACGGAAAACTCTTCATCTCATAATCTGTTTTTTTCGTGAAGTGGTCGTCCTCCTCACCGCCTGGAAGGCGTTCACTCAAAGTTGGTGTCCCTCCGATCTATTAGGCAATTGATTGAGCTTGATACTGACCACCCGGATCTTCTGCAGGACATATAGGAACACGAAACGGCATGCTGGGCATTCTTTACCGAGATGGTAGGTTTTACGAGATTATCGTCATTCATTCCGTCCATTGCTTATTCAAACTCTATCTCTAGGCTTTATGTTTTTCTTGTGTTTATTCAGTGAGCTTTTCCTTCCTCGCGACTTGACTTCAGTAACTCAGATTTCGGTGCTACCAACGCAGCGATCTCGCTTGTCAACTTTATAATCCAGGTTAACTCAAGCTTGGTAGGCGACTTCGGTTTGGCGCCATCGAATTTCGCTGAAACATTTCTCTTGACTCCCGCAGCCGCACTTGTACATCTTCCTTCTCCCGGAGTAAGCCAAGTGACGGATTTATCCTTCTATGACAAAACGTGACTGTTCTGCGTGCAGGTTTCAACGAGTCATACACTCCGTCCTCACGTCGAAGATCATCCTCCATCTGCGTCAATACACGAGAGCCTCGCCGAATTACGAAACTGTCACGATCGTTTCTACGATATACTGTAATGAACAGAACGTGAGTGGGACATCCGGGAGCTCTGGCAGTCGGACTTGGTACTCGTCGAAGGGATCGGTCGGCTCCAAGGTTGAAGACGATGTATTTGAGATGGCGGACACATTGCCGCGGGTTTGAAGACAGTATACTACTCAATACTCTAGTGTATAGTTATACGTGTGTTAGTGTAAATGTTACCCTTGGGAAATGGCTGTATTAATTGTTGATTTATGTGTACTGTTTTCGTAGCATTTATGTACTTTCGCCTTCTGTTCATGTAATCATCGACCAAAACCTGTATAGTGATCATGATGAGCTTGACGAGGAGGCAAGCTCCGTGTATTATTTCGTTGGAGTTTACGATAAATCACGAGCTGGATACGCAGCACGTTGGTTTTAGTTGGTAACTCCAGAGCGCTGGCTCGGACATCGTCGATCATGATCGTCACGAATATCGACAACGTATGAATCAGGCCTAATTCCAGGGCGTCTTGGGTATGGATAACCCCTGTCTTCATAGTAAACTCATCACTATCAGTCTTGACACGCTGTATAGCGATAGTAGTATAGCATGCAGTGAGCTTGAACTTGAATGGATTCATAGTACCGATAGTACCATTGTGGCAGGGCTGTATGCGGATTCCGAGTGTATAAAGCAGTCGAGAGATCTCTCTCGTTCTTTCCATCACACTCCTCTCCTCCCCCCAGATCTCGCCTCCTTGGCACGAAGTGGTCTGTCTCAGATCTTGAATCGAAAGACAAAAGAAATCAAGACAAAGAGCGAGAGCCAAAAAGGAGTCCGAAAGGGCGGACGCGTGGCACGTGCAGTGCAGCCTCATATTAACAGGGAACGCGCTTGAGGCGTGCTTGCAGGGCGTCGCTCCTTTCCTTTCCCTTTCCTCCTTCCCCTTTCTTCGACGTCCACTAAAGCCACTAAGCTTCAGCCAGGGCCCAAAGAAAGAGCTTTCTCGCAATCGTATAATAAAGCGTCGACGACGACGGTGGCCACTCGACAACAGACAACGCTTCACCCCCGCACCCATCGTCTGCAAGAAGAGCAAGCGCGCGTCACGGTCCACAACAACAACGTTATAAAGAACTCAAACGATGTACAACATACACCATTGCTCGCGGAGCATCTCGTCGCTGTCGACAACAACGACAACGACGGCGTCGGAGTCCTCATCTGCTCTTTCATCATCCACCCCGCCCTCGTCGCCTTCCAGCCAGCGCACCTCCATCCCATCCACGAGCTCCAAGTCCAAAGCCACGCCGGCCACACGACAAAGCCTCTCTGCCAGCAGCATTGCCAGCAGCACCTCCAGCAGCGGCAGTCTGAACATTAGCAGCATCTTACACGGCAACAGCATATTCGCATTCAACGCCGACGACTATACGCCATCCACTATCGCAAAGCCAGTACGCCCAGCCACGCCCGCGTCCAAGTCAGAGGTCATCAACCCCATGCGCGTCTTCTACCCAGTTTCCGACGCGTCTCCCTTTTGTTGCTGTAGCACGCACGCGCTCCCCGACGTCACGCCAGCGATGCGCGACGCGTGGGGGCACGAGCCGCTCGACTCTCCGCGCAACTCGCTCATGGAACTCATGCCAGACACTGACGCCCCGCCGCCCGCGCTCTACCTTTCACACCCCGAGTGGTGCAACGAACCCGGCCTCCGCATCGCGCCTTCCCCACTCAATCCCACAACACTGGAGAAGGGCAAGACGTTCTACGCGACTGGCAAGGGCGTCGCGCTGAGTGATGGTGCCTCGGAAGGAGGAGAGGCGGAGGACGCAGGCTACGACTCGATGAGTACCAGCGACACGTCCACCCTGCCCACTACCGTGACCGAACATGGCGGCCTCGAGAAACCAGGTCCCAGCTTCCCCACCTTCGCCCAGAAGAAAGCGGAGTACCTGACCACGACGATGTCCATGTTCGGCGCGCCCGCGGAGGTGCAAGAGGCGCACTGGCTGTACCACCAGACCTTCGCAGACAAAGCACAAGAGCCCCGCGCAGTCCTGGCTGACCTCGTCGAGCGCAACCTGCGGCGCGCTGCGATGGTTGGGCACCTGAAGATGAAGGCCGCGCTGAGGCAGATGACGCTCATGACTTTCAGAGATATGTTCCGAGTGGTAAGTTCTCCTTCCTCCTCGCCCCTCTCTTCCCTCTCCTGATCTCTGTACTTTCTCCTCAGCGCTCCGAAATCTGGACCGCCATCGAATACGCCGCCCACCCCCACCAATGCTCATGCGGCTACTACCTCACCTCGCTCGACCTCGACGGCGACGGGCTCGCCGAGACACTCTCCTATGGACACCCCGCGCGTCGCCTCGGTGCCTTCGCCGGCGCGCTCTTCGCACTTGACGTCCTCTCCTTCGCGGACCTCCGCGTCTGCTTCGACATCCTCCGCGCAAAGACTAAGTCGCCGCAGTCGTCGGGCCAGGGGTGCGTCGCAGTGCAGGCGCTGCACGCAGCTATTTTGCATGCGGGCGATCGGGTGTGCAAGACGAAGCACCGCGAGTATATGGTCGATCTTGCGAAGGAGCAGAGGGGGAGACGGATTGCGCCGTGGATCGCACAGGACAGAGGAGCGGGGGATCTATTGGATGTCAGTATGCGCCTCGAGAAACCAATTGAATATTGTCACTGATCTTACTCTTCATCCATCTAGCAAATCGCCCTACGCATCGACGAATACCTCGATTCCCAAGCCAGCAAGCTCGCACAAGCGACGACTAGACCACCCCCACGAAGACGAGGACAAAGAGTAGCACTTGTAACATACCAGTGGGGCAGAACGTGAATGTATTATAATACCCAATCAATCTGTACAGTATGCCGGCATCAAATAAGACGAAGAGAGCGTTTCTTAGACCCAAGGTACGACGTCGACGACGTTCGCAACCAAGAGTGAAATTTGCCAACATGCCCACGAAGCCCCGATCGTCGATCCTGCACTGCTTTTGCACATTTCTTTTCGTCAAAAGAGCGGTTTCGCGGAGTCGACCCAGACGATAGTACAATGCAAGTTTATTGTATTTAAATATTCGAATGCTCGTACATTCTATCCATTCAAACGGAAAACAGAAATCGGCGTAAAAATGGTCCATTGGATGAAAATCGAAGAAGACGTGCAGGATAGAAGCGTTGCGATACGTCCAAATTGAGAAGCATGAAAGCGTAGAATAGCAGAAGTAATCCCACTAAATGAGCTCCAAGCAAAAAGAGGAGAACCGAATCGTGCAAAGTAGTAGGGATATAAGCCCATCCCGAAACATGTGGTCGTGCAAAGTGTTGGGGGTGCGTGCAATGTCCGTGAGCGTGATGATCGTGTGGCGAGGCATGGCTTTTTCGGTCATTACCATGAAAAATCTCCGTTGACGACGGGGAGGGAAAATTGTGTGGTCGGCGTGCAGAGGAAGAGGACGGAGCGGATGATATCGAAGGGATGCAAAAAGAGACCGCGCCCGGAAGCACGGAGAGTGCGAAAAGCAATAGCGATAAGAAAAGAATAAGTTACTGGCGTGTGAGAGCGTCTATACGACGGCCCCTTCGACAAGGCGAGACCGCGGCAGAGCAGAAGATGCGAGGCCCGGTGGCCGTCGAGGCTGCGGTGAGCGGCTAGGTCTTCGATGAGACTAAAGAAAGGCAATGAGCATGAGGGACAGAAGCGGAACGGGCAGGGGCGCGAGACACTGACATGGCGGGACATGATGAGCTTCGCCATGGATAGCGGCTGTTGTGGTTCATCGAGGAGGGCGGCTGTGTTTGAACAACCGTCAGAGACTTGAAGCGTTAGAGTCGAAGGATGCGCGAAACATACCTGGCGGAAATGCTAGCCGAGGTCTACGCATCGGTCCCCAGTTGGAGGGGATCCGCATCAACTCGCCCGCGCTCACCAAGCCCTTCAGCTTCTCCAAATCGTTGGCTACGCCCTTCTCGTCTGCGTCGGCGAGACCGAGTTGAGACCCTCGAGGTAATAACAAGCCATTGCTATCTCCGCCTGAGGCCACGAGTTGAAGTCGTTGTAATTGTTGCTGCATCTGCGACTGGTTCGTCGCGAACGCGGCAGCGCCCACCCGCGCGAGGGCCAGCACGGTGGTGAGGAAAGAGAGAAACGACAGAACCGACGATATGCTGAGTAGCACACTCATCGTCGATGGTAGTCGTTGGTGTGAGAAGTGCGTCCGTGGAGTATGGAGGCCGATGCCTTTATGGCTGAAACCGGTGAGGCACAGAGTTGCGCGCAGTGCTTTCGTAGAATGAATCCCTATGTCTTGCAATTTTTTGCGTCTGTTCGTCTTCGAAAGGTGCCTGCTGAGCGTCGACGATGAGCGGGAGTGGAAGAGAGGAGGAAGGAGGAGATGGTCGCTGTGGCGAAAGGAGAAGAGGCGGATAGCCGGGGCTCGGGTTTTGAGCACCTTCTATTTGGGGTAAACCCGGATTCGGAATAAACTCGCTACTAACCCCACATTGCTTTATATGGCTATCTCGCGCGCTTTCTCCTCCGTCGCCCCGGCAATTTCGACGTGATGAACAGCAGATGGTCGTAAGAAATCATGATGTATTCTCGGATCTGATATATTTTGACAACAGATATGTTGGCGAGAGCGTCGAGATGTGACCTCTGAAGAAAATAAAACAGAAAAGAAAAAACTTCGGGAGCGAGGCGGAAGCTTAGCCAAGATGTCCCGGAAATTAGACTTGGAGACTTTGCGATAGACTTTGCAGCGACGTGGCGACTCTGCCTGGGCTCCAATTGCACGTCACTTTGCTGCTCTTCCCTCCACTCTCTCTCGAACACGTAGTCGACGGTCTCGTACGGATATCTCTCGGAGCCGTGGACGACGCGCAAGTTGCGCAATCCTTACACTTCGAAGAGCACATGTCCCAGTTTCAATCTCTTTTGACCTTCCGACGGTCCGAAGTTCTTCAATCATCTGTCCATGGGAAGTCTGAGAAATCCCTATACTCAAAAGGGTTCGGAACATACGATTCAATACGATCACAGGCAATCGTCACTCGGGAAGGGGACTTCAAAAGAATAGACGAAAGGCATCCATGTATTTACCATAATACACTACACAAGCACAAAGCAAACTACGGAATCCATCAGACAGACGCTAAGCTCGCTGGCTTCAACTCCACCCCATTCCGAAGAACGAAAGCAAAGAAGAAACCAAACTTCCTCGAGGCTCTCCTCGACTCAAAAAGAGCGGAGAAGAGCAAGTTCTCTGTATGACGAGCTAGCGCGGATGTCATCGGCTGGATTTGAAGGATGCGGCATGAGTAAACATGCGAGACTCGAGTTAGTTTCTATAAAATAGATCCTAGCTGAGTATGTTCTGAGGATTCAAGAAAGTGGGAGGTCACCCTTATATATGGCCGACGGGTGGTCCGTGCGTCGTGAGATTTTCCTCTCCCGTTTCGGTGCTCTCTCCTCGTTCCCTTCCTCTTCCCCCGACGCGGGGGCGGGAGGGAGCGGAGAGGAGGCGAAGGCCAGCAACCGTTCAGGCATAACGAGAATACAGGCTCTTGAAGGTGATATAATAACGCAGTATAAGGACTGGGAAATTTTATTGACTACTTTACGTTGCGAAACCATAGCATACAGGGAGTGCAACGCTTCGGAAGAGAGAGTACTAGTACTCAGACTCAGTGCATCACTCAGATGATATCGAATTTAGATAGAAATAAATATATTCTCTCATACGAAGCATTCTGTCACTGTATTTTTGTGATCCATTTTCACTATCCATATACGCCTTCCACTACACCACAAACCCACCTATTCCTCTCGGATTCCTATTCCCATCCCGATCTCTCTCTCCCCCATCCCTATACAACCCCGAATTCCGATTCAACGTCGGAGAATACACATCCCCATTATCCACCGTGATCTCGACATCCTTCTCCACCCGAATGTCCAGCTCGATAGCCTGGCTCTTGGTATCCGATCGCGAGTCGAAGCCACTCATGCTCTGTGTCGTCATGAAGCTTCGAACAAGATTACTTGGGAAGGGTTTGTGGGAGAAGGATCGGGGGATGTCGCGCATTCTTGAGGTTCGTTCGCTCGAGTGGTCTGGCGTTGTATTTAGCTTGAAGCTCGAGGAGAGGTAAAGTAGCTGAGAACGTACCATTCAAAGCTAGAATGAACTTCTGGCTGAATATCATCGTAATCGCCTGCCCCAGGGTCGTCCTTTCAAGCAGGCGTTACTTTCGCTGGACAGTTTTCCGTTACTGAACACTCACGCAGAAGACTGCAGATTCGTCAGTGTTAGTTTATTAGCATATAGTGACCGGCAACCTACTTGGATAGCAAGGTTGTTGCTCCTGAAGAGGACCAAGTTCAGGACGTTGAATGCTGGAGGAAGGATCAGGAACAATTCGTCGGTTTAGCAACACTCGACGCACCTGTCAGAGCAATGAAATAAATCAAGCCCTCCTCGAGCAGAAGTCGCGATAGACGCGACATCCTATAGTCTTCTTGAACGCTCGTCCCGAAGCAATACAGCAGACGTCGTACCTTTGGTTTCCTCTAGAATTCGACACCAGATACCATGTCGCAATCCCCATCGTAAACGCGTCATACAGCCTAGAAATTGTCAGTTTCACCTTTTCCAGTTCACAGGAAACAATATTTTCCCGCAACTTACATAGCAGCAAGATAATGAAGCCACGCAAGCTTGGCACCAGGCAAGTTCCCCGAGGTGCAACTGTAAACCAAATCATTAATTACACACAGGAAACCGGAGTGAGAACACCAACTGACTTTTTCTTCACAGGGACAGAACAAACTAAATGTCAGTGCCTCGGAGGTAGAGATTGTATCATGAGAACAGCAAACGCACCTCCGGAGTTTGAGCCACTAAATTGATTGGTTAATTATACATCAGCTCAAAATTTGCGAGAAGCTTGATTGATGATCATAACTCACCAACTCGCCGGACGACATTGCCAAGAATCTCGGGCTGCGAAGGTGAGATTAGAATAGTGCGATATCATTGGAACGACGACAGCAGCTCACTGCTAAGGCGAGGACAAACGCTGCGACCAATGCCCAGAAAACCCAGCGCGATTTCCGGGATATCGCGTAGGTCCTGAAAGGGAGGATGAGGAAATGAGACTTGCGATTTCAAGATTTCAACATACCGCACACCAATGATAACTTGAGAGATAAGGACCGCTATCACTGCAAGGGAAAGATCATTGATTAACCCGCGATGAGAGCGAAGCCGCTGAGCTAAATACGTACGTTTGAGTACAGGTGCGACGAGATAGAAATGACGGCAGGCATTCAAGCTGAAGCCACTCCCAAAGAATCCGACATTGCTCGTGACCAGTGCGGCGACACTGGTGTAGCGAACGAGAATGAACAATATACATGCCGGACTGAAGGATCGCCATTAGAAAACGCGAAAGGAAAGGAGATATGCTTCATTTACCTGAGACTAAGCAGTGATGTTTGGCCGTAATATAGTCTCATTTCCCCCGGGAACGTTTGGACGTAGCTGTAGCGAAACATCAGGCTTGGGTCAGAGAATTATATTCCAATGCGTCAACTTACTCGAACAGAGCAATGGCCAGTGAGGAGACCCTCAGATACGCGGCGACCTCTTCATTTGACACCATGGTTCGAGTAGCCCGAGCAAAGGGAGGGTGAGGGAGGTCCAGTCGTAAGGAGATGGGGGCAAGGTCACCGCAACACAAGACAGGTGAGGCTCGGCGCGAAGATATATAAATTGGACTGGTATCCCATTTCCACCAGGCGGTGGATGACCGGCGGGACATTCCAATTGCGAATCTCCTGGTATCACTGCGCCGAATTGAATGTCCTATTATTGACCCAAAGCAAAATCTCTGGGCACCTCCATATTGTGCTAAAAGTAAATACCGGATCGCATGCTTGAGCAGGTTTTTCTTCCCATGGACGTACCGTTACCAGGGCGGGTCAGCGGCACGCCCCATTCGCCCTTACTTCGTAGTAAGGCGCGATCCCGACGTTCAGAAGATCGGTGGGTGGGTGTGGGTGCGCTGAGACTATTTTGAAGCTGATCGTTGAACACAATCTATAGTGCAAATGATGAGCGCCTGAAAAAGGGAGAAAGGTACGGATTGACTGGGAATACCGCGGAAAATACGGCTCGTTATGATAAGCAAGCTGAATACGCTGAGGTCTTATTTCGTGCTAGAAACTTGTTCCTGCGAGATGTGGGCGGTTTAGTTCAGATTGAGGGCGGGCATGATGGCCACTGCACTCGAATCGTTTCGGCAAGGGCGGTTTATATTGCCAGTATATTGGCAAACTCGGTCATACGACTCCTTGACAATGCGACATTCTGAGTTACGAGCATATAAGGTTTTTGCGAATTTGAGAAGTACGGCTTTCCCTGAAAGTTTAGCTCTTCAATCTCTTGTAGACTTGGATAATTACACTCACACCAGGAACGATACCTCGCAACTGGCTAAGCCTGACTCGGTGTTTAAGGAAGGCGGATATGAACTCGACCCGTCACTCCAGAATCCAGATGCACCAGGCAAGCAAAGCCAGAAACTTCAGGTTCATATGGTGGTCGGGAAGGTCAAGCTCATTTTCGGCTTGATGGTAGGTGTTCCGGTGCGAGGACCCAGGTCACCTCGAGTATCGTGGCGGAATCGCGGTCCGGAAATAGACCTCGGCCATTTCCGGCTATGTCCGGTTCCCGAACACAGCCACAGCCTCACCTACAACTTGCCCTCCACACTGCAAGAGCAAGCCCATATCTCGCGAACGGCTTGGCCGTTTCGTACGATAATAGGCTCGTTCGAAAGCTCTCGATGAGGTGAATAACATCAAGTGTAGCACAGTGCTCTTTAAATAGTTGTTTTAGTGCTAAAGTAAATTCAATGCTAAAGTTCCTGAACCTCCTGTACAGTGTTCCACCGTCATAGTTCCGCTACCGTCATAGTTCCGCTACCGTCATAGTACCGTTTTGGCCATAACTCAACAATGTGTTCATATGGGATCCTGATATTTTGTACATAGATCAAGGTTACGTTTATATACATTCGTGCCAAATTTGAGATTTTTTGGGTCACATTGATCCGAGTTACTTTAGCATACATGCTGAAACGGCCATGTGCACCTCCTTATAGAATTGGTATGTACAGACTTGTAATTGATGCACCTAACAAGAAATTATATAATTTACATGCTCGGAAAGCTACGAAACACTGCTACAACCTTGAATTTGAATGAATATGATTGGTGCAAAAATGATTTGTGCACGGACAAAACTTTAACAAAGGTGCTGCAGGCGTGACACAACACAGACACGTCCACGCCTTCCACATCGCGCCAAACTCCACCATCCCCCCCTCTGTTCTCCACGCACACGCTCTCATCTTCAGATGGTGGGGAAAGCCTATTCTGATGACCTGAAAAGGCGGATTAGCTATGAGAAGCGGGAAAAGGCCTTTCAAGATGCGATGGAAGCTCACAAGGCGGACCAAATGAAGCCCAAAGCAGAGCGTCAGGGACTCGAATCAATTGCAAAGTATTATGAAATCAGTCCGAAAGGTCTTTCTAACAGATTGAAGGGAGGGAAATCATACCTTGAACGGAACGCAGAGCAGCAGCTGCTTACCCTTGCCGAGGAGAGCAAGATTGTCGAGCTTGCGGTGATCTCGTCTGATTGGGGTGATCCTCTCACTCCAGCCGAGATTGACAAGTACACAAATACATTGCTTAGCAAACGGCCCCGGGAGACTGGTGAGGAACCTAGGAAGGTCGGAAAGAATTGGGGGAGGAGGTTTCTCGTCCGGCACCACGAGAGTCTCCAGATGTATTGGAGTAAGCAGCTCGATACTCAGTGCGCAAAGGGTCTGAATAGCAAGGCTGTGAAGGACTGGTTTAGGATTGTCAAGGAGCAGATTGTAGACGCGGGTGTGAAGCCAGAGAATATTTACAGAATGGACGAGAGTGGTTTCCCGCCATCAAATCAAGGGACACAGAGAGTTGTTGGCTGTGCAGGGAACAAGATCCAGCATAAGCAAGGAGGAGCGAACCGAGAGAATGTCACGGCCCTTGTGACAATTTGCGCAGACGGATCGACACTTTGTCCCCTTGTCATTTTCAAAGGGGAATATTTGATGAAGAGATGGATTAAAAACAATGTTAGCAATGCATTGTAAGAACTCACTTTGACATCATGGATTTGCCCTTTTGCTGACTGAATTTCAGCTTCAAGTTCTCTGTGTCGCCAAACGGGTGGACTGACTCCAAACTCACCCTTCAATGGCTCGAGACTGTTTTCGAGCCATGATGATGATGAGTTTGACCCAGGCGCGTCTGGTTCATCCTATTGCCCAACTACCTTGTCATACAACTAGCATCACATTCAGAGCCCCACGTTCTTGCGTTGCCAATGTAAAGTGTTATGTGATAGGCTGAACCTTTCATTCACGCATCCCGTATTCTGTTCATTTACCGCATTTGTTTCACTATTGCATTGTCTTTTTGCCAATGCAGGAGGGTGTTCGTAACACACTGGACTTGCCCAGCTTTGCCCACACATTCCTACCTTTCCGGATCATCTACCTCAACCCTTTCAACACCCTTGTTTCCTCATGCTCTCGGTATACCAGCACATTGATTGATCAGTAGTTGTACTGTACAGCTTATATTTTATGCTTTGTCCCCATTTCATTGTACCCTTGTTCTCAATACATATAGCAGTACAATAGCACTTGTGTACTCCAGTATTCTGTATCCCCAGAACGCGACTATATCATTGCTGGTTCTGACATCATCTCATTCTCCAGTAGTAGTTGCAGTGAGTACTCGTGTAGCAAGACTCTTAGTACTTAGAAGACTCTTAGTACTTACTGGGACTTTGCCTCGTTACACAGGGAGTATGGCATTGACAAGAAGATTCTTGGAATTGTCTGCGACAACACCTCTAACAACAACACCCTTATTTTGCACCTCGAGATTGAGCTCAGCAGACATCATTCCGACACAGGTGCCTATGGACTCCGCCTACACCCAACATCGGAGTGGAGATATTGGTGCTCAGAATCCTATTGAACTGTGGATAGGATGATCGTCGTAAGAGCTAAGGAACAGGATGAGAGGAGACCGTGCCAGCCACATGCTGACATAATCTGAATCTCCTACGTCTGGTGATTCCTTCACATTTAATTGACACATGTATCAGGTTCTTCATGTAAAATTGGGCTTGTCGGAAGGCCGCATCACACAGAATTCCGATGAATCCTCGAACCTTGACACTCCTTGTTCATTTCCGCTATCGTACATCAACGAGAAGTCCATCTCTTGTGAAATTTCAACAAACATTACAGCAATATTTGAATTGCGAACACGTTCTTTTGGTCAGCTTTGTCCTGCGTGGCACCTGTCACTCGCTCTCACACGTAAAGATTACTGGAGGAACCACGGCAAACGGGAGAACATTGGAGAGCCAGACCTATAAATCTGAGCCCCAAATTTTGCGTTGTAGGTCTCCTTTGTCAAACCACGCCCCGTTCTTTTGTCTTCACTATGTCGTCCAAGATCTACTACTTCGACGTCGTGCATCGAACCTCTCGAAAGCCGCCTATGGCTAACCCGCACCGTATAGCTGTGACGGAGAACTGTGCGGTCGACGCTATCGCATCATACGTACTTCAACATCAGTCTACTCTGACAGGCAGAGATCTTGTGCTTTGAATAAGTGCGTTTTAATTTCATTTTTTTGAAACATGTTGGACTAACACATCGCCCAGCCCCTGATAGACCCCGGCAGGGTACATTTCCAGTCAAAACACAGCCGGAAGCACAGCCGCCAGGAGGGAGCAACATTGTTTCCCCTACACCCCGCCGTGCACAAACCAATGTTCCAACCCGAATCATCATCTCCCCTGAGAACTCGACTTCTGTCAACACTTCTTCGTGTTCAGACTCCTCCCCAGTACGCGGCTCCCCAAACCGTATGTCGTCTCCCCCTCCGACTCGAGGGCGATGTCCTGATCGTGGTCCGCCCAATCAAGGCGTGACCCACGCCGGCCATAGAGCCGGTGGCCAACAGAACACCACGTTCCAGTCTTCGATTTATCGGAGTCCTTCGAGGGACTACCTCTCGGCAGACTCTCAGCAGTCGTCCCCCTCAAGGGGCGGTTATCTCTCGGCAGACTCTCCGCGCTTGTCCCCCACGAGGTCTTCAACCCCTGCCGACTTCGACAAGATCCTTTGTGAGAACCTGGGTGTCTCCCCTAGGGACACGCCTCTTCCGAGCAGGGAGCCATCGCCCAGCTCTTTTCCGCTCTCCGGTAAGTTTTAAATTTGTATGATCTTTTGTAGTCTGACCAAGTGTGATTATAGATGATCCTTACCAGTTTGTCACAGTGACCGCCTTCGAGAATCTCCACGCACAATTGATCAAAGTGCAAAAGAAGTATGGAGCATACAAGCGGGATATGGAAGTTGTTTGGGACACAGTTCCGGAAGAATTTGAGGTTGCTGATGGAGTTCATGGCACGTCTTCGGACCCATCCAACATCGACATCGACGAGCTGGTTGAGAAGTTGACGGAAGCCACGTCTTTGGAAGAAAGCATCGCCGCAGAGCTTCCTCTCGACGTTAAAGTATGTCAAACCTATTTTTTTGTTTTCGTGAGACTAACTTGATCTATTCCCAGCGCGCGTTGGTTATCGCGCAAAGCATTTGCCTCAGGCGGTGTCTGGAGATCCTCCGCAATGTCTTAGTTAAGCATATGAAGATCTCCTTTGGCCCGTTTGCCAAGAAGTCCGGATATTGCTTCAAAACGTTCAAAGTATTTTACACTCTTTTCAAAGCTACATTCATTTCTTCAAAGGGCAAACCGCCGTACCCACGACAGGATGATGGTGCTGGAGGTCTGGTCCTCACCTTGGGATGTTGTTCTGACCCCCGAGTTCATTACATGGCTCCTATCCGTTGATAACGAGCTGCAGGAGCACAGCAACAAGTCGGCGCACCCAGAGTCAAAGGAGGAGCTTCTTGACTCACTCAAAAAGTACATCACGGGCAATGAGCTCACCAATGAGTTGGAGGCCAAAGTGACGGCTATCAAAGCGGTGATGCCCAGTGCGATCAACTTGGAGAAGAGCAACGTCGACGCTTCGAAGAACAAGTAGTTGAATTCCCAAAGTTTTATTTTTCGTTGTCTTCCAGAAGCATATTCTCATTCAAGTTCTCATCCGTTGTATGCATCGTTCACTCTTCCATCCTCTTTTCCTGCTCGAAGTTCCATACTATGTTCCATTAAATTCAATTTTACGTGGTATTTCGAACTTCACTATTGTGCTGACTAGCGTGAACACAGGAAATCGCTAAGTCATTCCGAACCGGCCCTAAATGACAAGCTGCCTTGACAGCAGCTTGCGAAAAGCCGTAGGTCCGCAAGAAGGTTTAAGGAATCAAGCCGGACGGCAAGGACGAAAAGCTAAATAAAGCAAAGCGCGGATCGCTGATGAACACAAATGATCTCAAATTATCAATCAGCTACTCTCATAATCAAGCTACTACCCATCTTCGCAGTTCAGAATTCATCCGTATTTGCTTAGTTACATGTTCACCTATGGTACTTGATAATTGTTTTTCACTTGTCTCCAATTCTTCCCCATTTTTCCAATTTCTGCCGGCATTTTCCTGATGCATCCCTTACAATCATGATTTTTCTATGATTTTCTATGATTTCCCCCTTTGTTTCTATCTGATGTTTATAATGTATCTAATTCTTTTACCCAATTGCTATGCCTCAAGTCAAGGTTTTAACTAATAATATCTCTTTGATATATGTTCATATCCATCAGAGGTTTACAAAATGCAAGGCTGAAAGCTAGATTACATTCCATTTCATGAAATTTGAGTGCAGTTAGCTTGTATTCACTATTGCTGACAAGGGTAGAGTCACTCTGAATATCTCATAGTCTTGTTAAATGCGCGCCGTTGATAGCTTTCGAACGAGCCTATTTACGCTCGAATCGATCCAGCCGTTCTCGAGTACTGGAGATTGCAGTCTTTGGCAGAGTATGACGTCGGTGGTCGGGAATCCGGGCTTATCACAGCCGAGTCAGGGTCATGTACATTGAAAGAAATCAGCACTTCTCGGGGGAGCGACCATCGATAGCTCTCTTTATGGTAACTCCCATCAACGCGTATCATTTTTTGAGCTTGACCTTCCCGACCACCATAGGTTCATGTCTGCTCTCTCTCTTGATGCTTTGGGACCGTCGATGAAAGGAGTCAATGAACAAAGGTAAATGATCACGATATACTGTAGGTGGAAAGACGCGTCGTCATCGTCGTTCATGGTCAAGACGCGTCGAAAGCGAGATCGGGGGAAGCCGCCATGTTCAGATCGTCAATTTTGCGCGCCGCACCTCGTTGCCAACTTGAACCCATGTAAAACCACCGAGAACTACGATGGGCGCTGAGCGTACTCTTTGTCGTCGTCGCGTTCGCTACGCGTCGTACTCTCCTTTCTTTCACCAACGACGATGTCGAAACAAAAACGATCCGCGACGGGTCATCACACTCTTTTACCAGCTTCTAATGCGCGAGGGGAAATTCAGGTGCCTTTAGTGCCGACGCACAATGTCATTTCGTGGACTTTTGGTCGGGGCACGGTGGTAAGCTCTTTGGAAGTTCAACAAGAATCACTTTGACTGGAGATATTTTCGCCGACAGATATGGTCCATCTGGCCCGCATTTTTGCTCCACACCGCCTTCGCAGCTGGTACGGATCCCTTCCAACGCATCCTCCACGCTAGCTTCTAATTCACGCTCCTCCAGTTATCACAGTGATATCTCTGAAGACGAGATACTACCTCGGCGTCCCCCAGGTCCTAATTACAGTCCTCGGTATGCTGGTTCAATAATGATGGCCGAAAGTAAGTGCAAGCTGAAAGAGAATCGCGAAGGTGTCGTCATCGGATTCGTTATTTCATACCGTGCCGCCAGTGGGTCAGTAGAATCCTATTTGAAAACTTCCCATAAAGCTAATGCGCCTCATAGCTATGACCGCTACTGGATGGGCCGCGTTATTTGGTCAGACCTTGCCAAAACGTCCAGGACGATGGGTCGGCTCATCTGGTTTCACGTCCCACTCAAAAGTTCGCCAAATGAGGAACCAAAGGAAGAAAGAGAAATAGGTCGACTCATGAGAGAGAAACGTCTTGCCTTGGACCTGATCGAAGGGTAAGCAATTCCTGAAATTTTTCATCAGGTGATACAGAATCAAACGCGGGTGCAAACGATCTTTACAGGTTTGTGGTTGCGACTAAGCACCATCTACGAGGTGGATTTCTAAGTCTCTACCTCGCCCCATGCGCTAACGGGCTTTCAGGTGAAATGGGCTACTATCATGAGGATCTCTATCATCTGCTTCGCCCACTCCATAATGTTGGTATCACATTTTTGCTAGACACCGTTTGGACTGATCGTCATAGCACCCAGCTGGAAAGTACGCTGCGCCTCGGCCGGAAACTCACGAGCTCGAAGATATTGATTTTCCCATTGATGAATCATTAGTGGGAACGTCTGTAGTCGCATCCCCACCTCCGAGAACATTTTTGTCCATTCACGACCCTTTTGTTCCTCCGATCAATGATTATGGCACCTTCGATCCCGACTCAGCTTCCCCGACTTCCCGTCGCCGAGGTCGAGTCGCGCGTCGAGCCTCATCATCAAGCTGCGGGTCGTCTGGTAATGGGCAAAGTCACCCACCTCTCCTTCCTTCACAGGGCAAAAAACACTCGTCGCATATCATCACCGAGCTGATACCATTCGCCTCCATACTCCCTGGGGCTCAAAGGTGTGCCGGACGGAGGAAAGGAAGGAACACTCCGAAAGTCGCAGGCGGAGGCCAAAATATTCCGATCGAGATCGTCCGATGTTTGAGTGAATGGCTGTCAGTTCTGGACGAACGAGCGACAGTTTCAGGTTTGACAAACGTTCCCATGCTTGACTAATTCATTGATTTGAATTATAACAGGAAATCCATTGGGTGGCATGTACGGTTGCCTGACATCATTTGAGGACAGTCTTTCCGGTCAGTCGGCGTCGAGCATTGTTCGGGCATTCGCTAATTTATAGCGCCGCTGGCACAGCACTTGAGAGAATCTTGACGACCCCGTTACCTTTGTTCGTCGTCTCGTTTATAATCTTGAATCGCCGATTTTTGCTGACGTGCTTGAATAGTATTTACTCCGCGCACATCAGGTAAGGGACTCATGCTACTTCAAACGCCAATATTCACGAACATTTCTACTGCCGACAATAAATCAGACAGTGAGTCCCGTATGATTCTTTCGTAAAAGCAATGAGACTCAGAGTGATCGACAGTGCCGTATGGATGTACCTGTTTCTTTTACCATTTCAACTCGTAGGCCAATTCGGTTGGTATACCATACCGGGAGTAGGTATAGCAGCATTTTTCTACATAGGTTTCCTAGCAGCAGGCGAGGAAATAGAGCAGCCGTTTGGTGCGTGTTCTTTATGCTCCAGTGTCTTTGGATAAATATCTCATAATTTGCAGGCTATGACGACGTGAGTGCAAGACTTCTGACAGTAAATTTCTGCAACTCATACGTGATGAAAGAACGACTTGGACTTGGACCTTTTCTGTCGAGAAATTATTCACGCCGACATCGAGTCGTTGAAACGCACGCCATGCCCAAACGTCCGGCTTCCTGCCAAACACTTGAGCACGCCAGTCGGAGGAATCGCATCTACTGCTGAAGTAGGAAAGAATAAAGGGCAAAGCCTTGTCGAAGTATTTGGAGCACTGTAATTATGGAACACGGTCAATGTCACATTGACAAACGTCTTGAAACGCAGCCTCGACTGCCACCGATTCTTCTCTCTACCTTGAAGTCCCTCATATGCCCAAGTCAGATAATGAGAATAAAAACATCCTCAACGACAATTAAGAAGACAAAGAGGAAAATAATGTTGAAGAGATGGTTTCGGAATGAATGGGGACACTTCACGATGAGTGCATAGATGAAGACAAGGAGTTGAAAGATTCTCGAAGGAAGAAGCAGAGAATACTCTTTATCACTGCGCCTCTTCAATATGGTCGGAAGGTATCAAATTACTACAAATTTGATCAAATCGCGAGATGGCAAAGAACCAAGCAACAGCAAACATTGCTCCTGGCCCGTGCGCGGCTCTCCAGTATAAATACGAGCCCTCTCGCTATCCTGGAATCTCATACTTACCTTGATGGCGCATTCCCCTTCACGTCTTGGGAGTGTGGGCTATGGGGGCTTTTCATAGCACGGCGACCTTGTCCTCAGAGGGTGCCTGTGGTTTGTATGGGGTTTATGCCTCATGCACTGTCTCAATATTTTCCTGTCCTACTTCGGCCCTCGGGCTGGGTAGGCTCTCTTTTTTTTTTGGCCGGTTTTTGGTTCTAACCCTAACCTATATAATAAATAAACTATGCAAATATCTTTATATGGGAAGGAACATCGCGTTTTCGTTCGTTCGCTATTTCTCTGAAGTTTGCAACAAACTATTTTCTTTCAACTCAGAAGTCCTCCCGTCTCGCGCGTTGTTCAAGCACGAGTTTAAAAACGTTCTCAGATTATTGTGAGTCTCGGACGAACTCATCGACGTTCGTTGGCAGCTCTATGTCAATCAGTGAGTGTTGTTTCTCCTCGAACACGACTTCAACTTGTACAGCGGTTCTCGTCACTGCATGAGTACATACGCCATATGGGCAGAACACATTAATATTGTCTTGATACTCTATCGACATTGCAACAGGTCCGTTTTCCGAAACGCATAGTAAGCCCAATGTCACAGGAAAACTAGATTCGACGCCTCTTGTCCGCACATTGCATCGCGATGGTATGTTTTCTAATCACACATTCTTGTGGTGATGTTACTTACCGTTTTGTTCACCGTAGGCATACATTATTTTGCTGTTTGTTTTGCTCTCATGAATCATCAAGTTTCTTGGCAGAGAACCAAACCTATCAAATACCTCCCCGAAGCGATATCTCTAGTCAACATTCTTGTCGTTCCAAAGACGTATTTGCCATGTCCTGCTGAGGCTTCTGACACTGATCGACGTATCTTTTCCCCTCAAGCCATTGTATTCCATGTATTCCATCTGACTGAGTAAGTGAACGCTGCGCAATGCGGGCGAGCCTTCTTTCTCATTATTCTCATTCTCATTTCTTATTTTTTTCCCCAAGGAAGCATTTTCCACTCCATCCTCGCGTCTCACCTTATTATCGATGTGCGCAAGGCCGCGGCCTCCGGGGAACTGGAAGTCCAAGATCGCTATAAGGGCTTGCACTCATCGAACATCGTTCTGTGACAAGCGTTATCGGACGCGCGTTTTCGCTTTGGCATTGTACTTCTTACACGATTAGTACGCTTTTGAACGGTCTCTATTTGCTCTGGCGATTATATTGTTTATAAATAAAAGCTTGTCATCGGCCATATAGTGTAGCGGTTTATCACTCGGGATTTTGATTTCTTCGGAATTTCCCGTAACCCAGGTTCGAACCCTGGTATGGCCTTCATTGGGAGCCAATAAGTTTTTCATTCCTTTCTTTTTCCTTCTATGTTCTTCGACGAGTCTAAGAAACATGTTATCATCGACCTTTTTCTCGAATTTCGGAAACGTTAGGTCTGCTGCAACCTGTTGCGCGATCAAGCCGCCGAACCCACCGGGGTAGTGAGAGCCGTAACACGAACTTGCCAGGTCAAGTTACTCGTTCGTTCACCTACAATACAGAGAGTGCTCTTCGTTGTGTAAATTACAGTCGTTACTCTTCAACAAAACCGTCTTGTACGAGTGTTTCCACTGAAGCCTCCCAACCTTTCTCATCGGTGCTCTTCCCAACAACCTTCAACTCCCTCACATACTCTCCCTCCAACTGCGCATACAGATGGGGAAACAAATCACCGTTGCTCGCCTTTTCCCACTTGACTATCTTGAAGCTGCTCAACCGCTTGAAGTCGATCTTGAGCAACTGGACAGTCTCGTCAGTGCCGAAGAAGCGCGATAGCGTCCCGGGCAGCTGAGCGGCGGTCGACATATGGATGAACCCGTCCTTAGCGTCGACCTCGGTCTGGGGGAATATCCAGCTGGGAGGAACGGGAATGGGTGTGCCCTGGTAGACGGGTGTGTTTGGGAGGATCTTGTAGACGAAGTTGGGTTGAGGAGTTGTCATCTGGCTTTCAGATGTAGAGCTTTGGAATCGGGCTTGTGCGATGAGAGATAGACAAGCTGAAGAAGTATGATATGTAGAAGGACGACGACAATGGGCTGCGATTATTGAAGAGCACGATGTTGGTCGTTGTAGTTGCTGAAAGAGGCGCATATAGTGAGTGGCCTTGCGTCATTTGGCCATGAACTGCATCCGAAACGAGAGTATGTCCCTGATCGACGCATGGAATCAAATCAATATCGTCTGTTCAAATGCTTCGAACTGTCTTATTGTAACAATTGCCCATGATACACAATATCCTGATAAGAAATTTGAAAATGAAGTAAATCGAGATGCACTAGATAGGTCGACTAAAATGACGATAGCAAAGGTGACAGCTGGAGAGTGGAAGGAATGCGGTCGATACCCGAGGGAGTTCCACTAGAACTTTGTCTGCTTGACTGCGAAGAACAAGATGATGCACCGGTCACGGTAGAGCCAGAGCCCTGGCGAGAAGAGGGTGTTGACGCGCTAGACTTCATCTCGAACGGCCGAGACGAGAGGACGTTCTCGTCGACGCTGACGCCCCCGAACAAAGCAAAATCGGACTCCAACTCCCCGAAATCGTCAGGGTCATAAGAGCCGATGACTGGCGTATCTGAAGGGTTCGGAATGTGAGATGGCTCTTCTGTGTAGCCACCGAACATCGGCGTCCCCATGTCCGAAACTGCAGGTGATAGGACGCCGTGGGGCATAGTTACGAAGTCCACTGGGTTGACTGTGCTGTTCCCGTAAATCGTGGAGGACGTGAAGTCATCCAGGGGCATGGGTTCTTCGCTGTAACCCATAGGGAACGAATCTGAGAATATCGGGTCCAGTGGCATGAATGGCGATGGGCTGGGTGAGGGAGGGTATGCTTGAGACGCGAGCGGGGTATACATTGCTGATGGGCTTATTTGGGAGTCGAATGAGTTGGCGGGTGTATGGGGCGCGAACTGACCCGGGAAGGACGTCCATTGGCTCGCCGTCATTTCGTCGAAGGGTTGGAAGTATGGGGAAATAATATTTTCTTGGCTGCCCAATCCTTCCAATTGAAGACCAGAACCGTTGTACGGGTATGCAGACGCATTAGTGTGAAATGGGTGATACTCGTCAGAGTTCCCGAATTGAGGACAATTCGGCAACGAGTGACTGGCTCCAGTATCCGGCATGCCATCCACGCTAAGTTTGGGTCGTTTGATCTCGTTAGAGTAGTAGGTTTGCGGATAATCATAACGTTGGGTAGCGACGGGTTCCGTTTGAGTGCGTTCGGGACGTGACCTCGAAACTTGAGCGTTCCACGCAGGGTTAACGGCCCAATCCGAGCGAGCTTGCCCGGCAAAGAGTTTCCTAGGATCGATGTCATGCACGCCGCTCGAATCAGAGCTGCTGGATGATGGAATGGATGCATATGAGGAGGAACGAGAGATCGCTCCCGATGATGGTGTCCTCACTATTTCCCGTGAAGACGTAGAGATAGATCTAGGCGTGCCTGGCGAGCTTCGTCCGCCGTCTAGCTCCAAAGTGCTGAGCTTCGGAGACTTCTTCAGTCGCTGCTCTATACTCGATTCGCCGTTTTCCTTGTCCGGCGAGTCAGGATCTCGTGATTTTCGCTTCTTCCGCTGAGCTTTCATCAATTTAAACCTGGAAGAGATTGTTAACACAACGGTGATGATTCTCGGACGCAGCAACTTACTTGACTTCCAATTCCCATAGCCGCTTTGCCAACGACTTGGTTGTTGGTCGTAGAGCCGGGTTTTCTGCCCAACAGCTGGTGCAAAGTGCCCACATGTCATCGTCGAGTCCGCAATCTCCATCCGGCTGTTCAGGTAAACGTCCGTTGTGAATGGCGATGATCACTTGTGGGTCGGATCTGATTTTATGATACGGAGGGAGAGATGTGAAGAGTTCCTACATGAGGGATGCATAAATGCGTTTCTGCTCGTTCTCACTGATGGATCGAAAACATACCAGGATCGTCATCCCGAACGCCCATATATCGCTCTCCTTGGTTACGCAAGGTGGACCGAACTCTTCAGGAGAACTGAATAATTCTTTCGCAGTCCAGCGGATGCTTCCGAAGAATCCTTGAGTATGTGTTATTGTGTCACCGACGGCTTTCGACTCCGACACTATCTTGCTCAAACCAAAATCGGCCAGACGAGGCTCGAATGATTCATCAATAAGTATGTTATCCTAGAGAAGATCACATTAGTTTATGCAGATGAAGTACGAAGGAGAGTGCGTAGACGCACACCCTTGATGTCACCGTGGACGACATCATATCTATGAAGGTAACAAAGTCCATCGGCGACGTTCGTCAACTGATGAAGATTTATTAAGCTTGTTTCAGATTTGAAGAGAGATACATACAATTCGTATCTTCTCTCCAGGGGAACGAGTCTCTAGATACCGTTTCGACGTCCCATGAGGCATCCAGGGCGACACCAAGCTCGCCAGCCTGCTTCCCAAACCATAGGCGAAACCCAGCAACGGCAAGATGTTCCTGTGATGCAGATCTGACCACGCTCTAACCTCTCTCACCAATCGCTAAACATGTCGGAGAAGACGAGTCAGATATTAGGTGCCGCAGGAGAAGCTGCACAGCAAGCTGGAAGAATTACAGCATGCAGACGTACTCTTTTCAGCGACAATTCATTCGAGCTCACCCCCACTTCCCTAATCACCTTGACCGCAACCTTCCTCCCCTCGCAATAGCCCTCCCAGACATTTGAGCATCCGCCAGCTCCGACTGAGAATTCGCCTATCCGCCTGACTTTCCCGGTCAAATTGAGCTTGTCGTATAGCTTGTCCAAATCATAGCCGTGGTGCATTACTGCCGTTGAAGCAAAAGAATGAAGAGAAAGTCAACAATCCATGAAGTTCAAAAGCGAAAGGAGTCACAAATGCATGTCGGCGATGGAGGAGAAGACTCGACTCGACTTCGCCCTCACAAATTCGCCTCTCACAAAAGGTTCCCACGCTTTCAGTGGTCGATGAATCAGCGGTGCTCGTCTTGCAGCACGCGCTCAACACTTTCTTTAGCCACCACCACCTTCGCGTACTTCAGGACGTGTCGATGGCGAGTTCGA
The DNA here is from genome assembly GCA_001020605.1 of Schizopora paradoxa. Lineage (NCBI taxonomy): Eukaryota > Fungi > Basidiomycota > Agaricomycetes > Hymenochaetales > Schizoporaceae > Schizopora > Schizopora paradoxa. The sequence continues at coordinate 264,490 of KQ085890.1, forward strand.
ACACATTTTAATACCATTCTCTATGCTGATTGTCTTGTGATGTTACTCAGCCTGATTTACATTTCTGTTCCGAATGTAACAACCTCTTGTACCCAAAGGCGGACCAGCAGCGGCGCGTCATGGTCTTTGCCTGTCGAATTTGTCAGTACGACGAAGTTGGAGACGACGCTTGTGTGTATAGGAACGATTTGTTGACGGTCACAAAGTGCGTTTACTAAATGCTCTTACTCGTATCTGCATTCCAAGTTCATCTTGTTGTCAGAGAGAAGACTGGTGTCGTGCTTGACTTGGGCACGGATCCAACTCTGGTGCGTCCGGTTTCCATTCCTACACTGGTCGTTTCTTGAGGTTCTTGTTCTTCAGGCGCACTCTTCGATTCCATGTCCGGAATGTGGCAATCCTGAGTACGTACAACATCATTTTCCAACGAAACGAGTATCTAATCTGGGATCTTCATGGATAGCGCGGTGTACTTTCAAGACCAGTCGAAGAGACACCAGACGCGCATGATTCTCTTCTTTGTGTGCACATCTTGCAATCATGTGTTCTCAGACCCGAACTTGAAGCAGGAGGTCCCGACGGACGATTAGTGTCGTTGCGGCACCCGATTTTTGTTGTACATCTTCTGATGCGTTGCCTCTGTGCGGGGAAGTCTAATGTAGTCATGATGTGAGTCTGTTTCGTTTTTTACGTCCGAGGTCTTCGTCCTAACATGTCCAGATTGTAATTTGATAGAAATACACAAATTGACACGTACCGCGGATATGACCGAGCCAGGCCGACCACATTCTTGTTCATCGTTACGGGGGCCGTCGGCGTTGTACCCGTTGTCGGCATACGATCCCAGAGTACGAGCCTAGCGCCGACGTTAGGCACAGGATGGTACAGGACCTTTCCACCTGGAGAAGAAGATGCAGATCATGAAACAGCCTCCGAACGGACGGACAGAAAGAGGAGACCGGCAAATCCGCTTTAGCAGGAACGAAAGTTACGAAACGCAAAGTAAAAGTTTCCGGCGTGGCCATGTGCGATGATGCATGTCACTGCAGATGCCTAACCGGGGCAACCTTGCTCATCACCGTCCGAAGAAATCGTTTGGCGCGAGGACGGTACGCTGGGGTAGCATTTTTGACAGACAAAGTTCGTCAAAGCGAAGGCTAATAAAAGGGGGGAAAGACGGGGAGACAACAGGCGTGGGTCCGAGAAGGAAAGTGTCGAGATGCGACAGGAAGAAGGGGACTGGGAACGGATGGACGAGTCGTGGATACTAGATCAGTCAGAGCTGTGGGTATCGCTGATGAGCGTATATGTTCACACTCAATCGCAGTCCCTGCACACTCCCAAGCTGTTAAGACAGGCCTGGGCGATCTCTGTCTCTCCTCCTCTCCTCCCTTTCGTTCGTTCGTTCCCCTCGCCAGCCCTGATCTCCCCGCCATTCGTCCCGTCGCCGTAAGACCACGCAGAGGCTGCGAGCTGCTAATTAATTAACTGAGACACTCACGCGCGCGTGCCATGGGAATCACTGCCGACGCCGACCCCTTTGCGCTCGCGCTGCGCCCGCCCGCCGACGAGACGCCTGAGGAACGCGATGTACGACTGCAGGCGGAGGCAGAGGCCAAACGGCGCAGCGACGAGATCGACAGCATGCTGCAGGCGGAGGCGTTGTCGCTGAAGAAGAGGCAGAAGCGGGAGATTCGTGTCCTGCTGTTGGGGCAAGGCGAGAGCGGTGCGTCCACATCGTCGTGCTCGTCGTCTGCTACGTTCGTTCGACGACGCTGACAATGTTCCCCTTGCAGGCAAATCAACAACTCTCAAAAGTACGGGTTCATTGCGTCGACCCTATTCTCACGTCACAACTCAATATACTAATTACTTTCGTGACAGATTTCCAATTGTCGTACGCGCAGCGCTCTTGGGCCGCCGAGAAGAGCGCATGGCGGGTCGTCATCCAGCTCAACGTCGTGCGGTCGGTCAACTTCATCGCTGCTGCCGTCGAAAAGGAACTCGAGGCGTACAAAGCTGCAATTGCTGGCGAAGTGCAGGAACTTGATCCTGATGCAGACGTCGACATTGACAACGACATCGAAGCTGGCACGTCCTCAGCGGAAGGCCGTCGCGCCAGTACGCCGTCGACGTTCTCCTCGCAATCACTCTTCATAGGATCAAACCCCGCAGCCAAGAACCTCGTGAAGAAGGCTGACGAATTAACAGCGTTGATTGCACGCCTGAAGCCTCTTTATGGTGTCCAAAGAGCGCTCGAGCGAATGCTAGGTCGCGAGGGTACCGACGAAGCATGCGAGAATGCTCCAGTCAAGGCAACGAACGGCTTTGGCATTCCCAAACTCAAGACTCGACGGTCTACAGAATTCTTTGTCCGAACTACTGGCTGGAAGGATACCTTGACCCGCTTTCAGGCGCAGATGCGCAGCAGATCTTCCACAGGTTCCTCCACCGAGTCCCCCACTGATGTACGGCGCGACCAGGTGGGCGCAAAGTTAGCGAACTGCAGCAGCGACATGATCGCACTCTGGGGTGACTCGGCCGTAAGGGAGTTCACAGGGAAGATGTCCGACGGATTAGGGGACGAGGCAGAATTGTACGCTCGTTTCTCACCTCGTGAAGCGTGATCTTGCCGCTCATTACGGTTTCCACATGTTAGCTTCCTTGGCAACATTGCACGAATCGTGGACCCTCTGTACGCGCCTACGGATGAAGATGTCATCCGCGCGAGGTTACGTACCATGGGCGTCCAAGAGCACAGAATCAAGATGGAAAACGGTAAGATTGCGAGCTCCCTTGTTGTATTTCTTGGCGGGTGAGCTGAAACTCGTTGTGTAGGACCGTATCAAGGTCGAGAATGGGTCGTTTACGATGTCGGCGGCGCGCGGTCACAGGTTTGTTATAAGAACGTTGCTATTCTTGAAAGTGACTGATTACGATGGGACACAGCGCGCGCAATGGGCCAAATACTTTAGCGCCATCCATGCCATAATTTTCCTTGCCCCCATATCCGCCTTCGACCAACATCTGCACGAAGACCGCCGCGTGAACCGGCTAGACGATACAGTTCAACTATGGAAACAAGTCTGCTCCAACAAACTCATACAGAACACGGAGATCGTTGTGTTCCTGAACAAACAAGATCTCTTGGCAAGGAAGCTTGCTTCAGGGATCCGATTTAGCAGCTGGGTGAGGAATTACAGAGGAGCTGAAGACGCAGAGAGCGTCAGTAACTACCTCAAGACGAAGTTCACGGATATCTTCCGTCAAAGCCAGAGACCACCCAGCTCATTGCATATGTTCTTTACTTCTGTCGTCGTAAGTCTGCAATCCCAGCGTCTCACCTTCTATAAGATATCTCAAATGTCAAATTTTAGGACACGAAAGCAACGTCTATCACTCTTGTAGCTGGTATGTTTAGGATGAATCTTTGCGAAAGAACTAAAGCGCTGATCGACAACCCTTATAGTACAAGACGGTATTTTGAAAAACCACCTCTCCGACCTGGACTTAATTTAATTCGTGGAATCGCTTTCTTTTCTTTCTGTTCATCTACTAATTATTTTACGATTATCTACTGTGTACCATTTGCATCTCCAACCATCCATGCGCTAGCGCTTTCGACTGTACCTACTTGGATTGAGCGAACGAACTCTATGCTTGTAGACACATACCATCCTTGTATCAACAAATCATTGTTTTCCTTCATCCCGCATCTTCTCTAGGATCGCTCTTGAATAAACGAGATTTTTTCAATGTTGTATATCGAGAAAGTAAGGTTACTTGTTGACGCCAGCAGTGCCTTCAGTTGTCGCAGATTGAAAACTCTGAATTTGATGCAAACAGCCACAAGTGACCGCCTTCGCCTCTTCACCGCAACCGTCATCATGCTCCCATCCCAATCTCACGGATCGCTCAAAATCTTTCGTCTCAGGCGTCAGCAAGCGCACCGCTGAGAAATTTGTCTTAGAGTGTGTGGGCTGTAACAATGATTGCACCCAATCGCGATCAGCTTCCTCTGCGTTAAAAAACGATGCCTGACCCCGGGCGGGTCGCCCGATCGAAGAAGCAAAGGCGCTGGCCTGGCTACTACGATTACCGTGAGTTCCTTTTCTCATTGTCGTGGCAATCATGCTGACTATGCCACCTTTGATACGATAAATTGAACTCTGAAGGCCGCCTGCTTGATTGTCAGGTTTTCGTACTGCGATCTGTCTGGTGACACAGGTCCAAGCCAGTGCGCGCTGGAATTCAAAATCATAGATCGTATCTCGCTCATCTGAAGACAGCAAAGTAAACGATAGGGCGACTTTACATGTAAACTCGTGCTCATATCGCTCGGACTGGCAGCGGATGCCGGTGTGCTGAATGTTATTTTTGCTCATCAAAAAGTAAGTCTTCCAAATGTGACCTTGATCCACTGCTGGCCCCTTTACGTTGTCCTCGGCGTGTAAAGGTACGCTCACGCTTTTATTCTCATCCATGAATTTTACCCCAGAAGAAGAGGATTATACAGTGATCATCGATCATCACTATCATAATCCGTCGCGCTGGATGCTTCTCATTCTGATGGCCTAGCTGCATTGAACGATTCTCTCGCAGGTACTGTCAGAGGTGTCGCGAACGAAGAGAAGTCAAAGATGAAGACGAGACGACGCAATGGGGGAGATATGGATTTGACGTTTGAAAGTCCAGTTGTCATAAGTGAGTCGTAGTTTTTTTGCTATGAAATCATCATATGAAAATGCGGAATTCGAGAGCTTCGATGATTACAGAGCGTACGGTTCTTTCGCGGGGACGAATGATTTTTTTGACACTCGTTTCGTAAATTTAGGAGCCAACTCCCAATGCTTGGGAAGGAGAACGGACTTCGCGGCGTGCAGCTGTCTGGAATTAAATCTGGTGACGTGCGCTATTATAGCCTCTTCAAACGAACGAGATTTGATCTCAGCACCGCGGAATTCCTCTCGAAGACCTGGGATTACATTCTTGATTCGAACATTCGCGAAAACGGCCGGCGCGTTTTCATGTGCATCCCGTACCTCAGTCATGCGCATGGCATCACGGAAGTTCATGCCGCCTCAGCAGACCCGGAACCGTGACCTTGAAGATCAGGATCCAGATTGTGTTTGGCGAGCTGGACGACAGAACTTAAGATCCACCTCATCTTGATGAAGTTCGTCCCTGGCCATCCTTCCGGCTGTTCAAATAGTGCGATTAAATTCATCACGGACCACCCACCGGTCAACCTGTATTTGCTTTCGAGGACGATCTTACGAAACGCAAGACTGAAATGGACTGGCTCGACTGGCGACGATCTTAAGCTCAGCGCTCCGATCCCAAGAGTTCCGAAGGGGTCGTGTATGAAGTATGAACCCCCCCTCCTCATCTGGTCGATCTTCATCATATTCGAACTTGAGACTTGAGACTCACGCACCAATTCGAAAAGCTACTCCCTAGCTGTAGTACCATCGTTGAAATACACTGAGCCCTCGTTTCAAGACAAGTGTTGCTGAGAAACAGATCGACTTCGATCGTAATATATAAGAAGACTTACACGAAAGCTTGTATATATTACATCGGAAAAGGGTTTCAAATGTGAAAAGAATGTCTATCTGTTCTAGATTGCATGTATAATGAGGGACGCGGCAGAGCGGCGACATGGAAGACGTACAATGGTACATCGACACTAACTATAGTCCGTTGAGGGGGTCGTGATGCAGCAGGCAACATGAGAGAAAGAAAGAAAAAAAAACATGAAAACAATGAAAACTGTCGTAATCAACACAGCACATTAGTCACTGGATCGTGCGAGGGTCCTTGTCCAGACGGAAAAAAGAATGGTGTTTATGTATGTAGTTGGTGAACGAAATAAATGCGATCATAGGGTATAGAATGAAGTCCCTTTTTGTCTCATACGAGTCGTTATATTGTCTGACATATTGAACAGTTCAAGTGGATGGTTTCGCGGAAGGCGGCAGCTGGGAGGAGACCGTCAGTGTCAAAGAGTGAGATGCGAGGAATCAGTGACTCACGAAGGGCAATCAATGCAACGAATATACACAAGATGGCGATGAACACAAGGCCATACTTGATGACGATGTTGCGACGCTGGCGTCTCTGCTTCACGGACCAGACGGGGCCATGAATTTGACGTGACGGACGGAGCCAGACTAAAGCGCATGGTCAGGTACATTGAAACCACAAGAAATGGAATTACTCACAGAGCATGGTCGCATGGATAGTGTCGATGTAAGGCACGAAGAGCGGTGGTGCCAACATAAAGAGCAGGAAGTGGCCAAGGAGGATGTCCGAGCTCCAAAGGCTGAGCTCGATGTTCTTCACGACGAACTCGCGAGCGGGTTGGCTGACGGCATGAGAACCGAGACCACGGCCATACCATTTGCCGGTCCACCAAGCACGGTTGGTCTCATCGTGCTTGAACTCGCGAGAGAGGAAGACGGATACAATAACCTTGTGGATCGCACGCTGGATATTGATGACAGCTATGAGACCCAACACCGCGTGCGAGACGTCCCAAAGTTCCAATAACCACTGCGAACGAAAGATTAAACAACAACCAAAAGGGATAAAAAACATGAAACTTACGAGGAACTCGAAGAAGCCAACAGTACCGACGAGTGCGAGCGCATGTGCTATGAACGCAATATATGACCCAAACTTGGGGAAGACGGAGTCCAACATCGGGCCCAAGAAGAGAGACGTCATGAAGAGCACCAAAAGGACGGCCGCATTCCACACAATCGGACCGAGTGCAACGATGGCGAGACGAATCAAGGGGGCTGGGTTCTCCTTTCCTTGAATCTCCGGGAACGACTTGACGAACATGTACGCAATAGAGAACAGGACCCCCATGACGATTGGGAAGATAATCTCCGAGAAAATGACTGCTCTCCAGGGCGCGCGAGGAGAGTCCGACTTGTCTGAGGGTTGTCCCAATTTCTTCTTCTTATAACCGGTAATCATCGTCCTCGATAGACGGCAGTAACCAATCCAAGCGTTCTTGTGCGCCCTCGCATTACCACGGCACATCCAGCGCAAATACTCCCTAACTCGCAGTTAGCAGTAGAAGAGGAAAGGAAGAAAACCTTTGCATACCTGTAATCAACAACGAAGTCTGCGAAGGAGAATTGGTGAGGGTTGAAGAGGAACGGAGAGATGCAAAGTGCCAAAGTTGTCGCCCAGAAGTAGATCAAGTGCGGGATCCAGAGCGTCAACGTGACATACAACAGCATGATCAACGTGCGCATTCCGAGGTAGATACTTGGGCCAGCGAAACGCGAGTAGAGCGTGAAGAACTGTACGCGAGCGGTTGCGAAGCCACGGCCAGTAGCGATGTACCGAGCCCCACCGTATGTGAGATTAGTCAAGACTGAATGGCAATAAATCTGTGTCGAGAAGATTTCGAAAACCGGCGAGAGCGACAAGAAATGTTTCGTGAGGCGGAGGACGGCCTTCGGAGTACCACGCTCGGTCAGTTCTAATGAAAAAGATTAGGCACATTCCAGAAGTACGAAAGGGAAAATATCCAACCTTGCAAGAAGAGCGGCAAGAAAGCAATCATGAACACCAAGAAAATGCTGTAAATACAATGCTTGATCCAGTCGAACACGGGCTTCAGGTTGTAGCACCCAGTTTGATTTGGAAGGAGGTCGCCTCTCGAATCATATTTGCAGATCAAAAGCTCCTTGTTCAAAGACCCGATGAACACCACTGCATCGAGTCAGAACCTGTCTTCAGTAATTAAAGGAAATAGCTTACTTGTTACGATGAAGACCTGCACCGAAAGAATGACCAAGATGTTGTTGATGTGGAAGCCGGGATGTCCATAGTAGAACGTCAGGAACCTGTCGATGGGCAATTGCGTGCCGAGATAATAGTACTCGCGCGACAACATCTGCTCTCCCATACCCGTGCCAATCTTCGTTTGGAAGTTGAGAATGGTACCGAACCCGAGATCACGACCCTTTCCACACTGGTAGTATTCGGTGTGTTTGATGCGTCCACCACGACCAAATGCTGTCATACCGGCAAAGATATCCTCGTTAAGATGTAAACCTTTCTGCGCCTTTGAAACACCACCGCGCGTGTTCATGAAGATACCGTTAAGGAAATCAGGATGACCATAATGCAACTTTCCTCCAATCCAAGACAAGCTGCGAGCTGAAAGTGTACCGAATGTCTGCTCCTTTCCAGCAGCGACGTCACCAAGTATACCGATGTTCTCCGAGAAGATGTACTCGCGGGCACCGACGATGGCGACTGGCGCTTTGCGGAACTCCTGATGACCCCACTGAGTGTACGGGCTCTGGTTGGGAACTGAGTACTCCTCAAACTCCGCAAGGACATTACGGATCTTCAAACACTCCTCGAGATAATTGTCCTGGTTGGCGTCGATGAGCTGAAGGTATTCGCCGCGATAGAAGATGATCGCATGGTTCTGGTTGTCCGACTTGCCATCGCCAAGAATCGGGTTGCCTGGCAATTCGATACGGAACTTCGGCCTACGTCTGCCATTCTCGACAAGGAACTCCGAGTGTCCGTCGATGAGAGCAGAGAACAAGCGGGGTTCACCGCCCTCCTCGCGCGAAGGCTCCTCGTCAAGGTAGGCGATTTGCAAATCCGGGTACGCACGGAGCAAGAACTCGGCGTTTTCTCTTTCCGCTGGGGAAAACTTCGAATAGCGCTGCATGGATACAACGAACTTGAATTTGCGGCGCGCCATTCGTTCGAGCTCGCGCTCAAGCTTCTCCGTGTTACCACCGAAGAGCTGGACAACCTCGGGGTTCTCGACACGGTAGAGCAACTTGATCGCCTTCGAGTAGTTCATCATCCCGGATACTGTGCGGTAGAGAGTTTGGGCGCGGAGCGAAGCCCAAATTCGTGTCCGAAGAGTGAACTCGGGAGCCGAGCTCTTGAACCCGATGCAGTAGAAAGGCAGATCATCCAACCTTGATGGCTTCTCGTCGGAACCAAATGGAACGGAGCCGCTGAACATGTTCGACTCTTCCGCGAGAATCTTCGTGTCCTTGACGAAATTGTCCCATTCGACAGGGTGAAGCTGCTTCAGGTATTCCAGTAAAGTGACGCGAGTGAACTGATCTTCCTCCCTGATGATTTCGCGAAGTGACAATAAGATCTAATGAATACAACAGATCAGCTGGGCGGAAACCGGATGATCGGACGAATTTACCTTCTCGGAGTAATGAGGTGTAAGGACCGTAAACGTGGGCATGGCATCAACAGGGATCGACTCGGGCACAGTGGTTGTCAACGATTGGGAGAAGAACGAGATACGACGTTCGGCCTCGCTGTCCTTGGGGAAGAATTCGCCTTTGTAGCCCTTGTCTGTCTGCGAGATGAAGAAGGGTGGTGCACGAAGCGCACGCCTGTTCTCTCCCTCAGCAGGAACCTGGTGGTAAAGAAGGCGCTGGACGTGGTCGATAGAAAGCAAGTGCTCTCGGTACATTGAGATTATGATCGCGTTCCAAATCTGCGAAACGAGGACCTTTGGCTTGTACTTCACCTCCATGTCCGATGTCGCAAGTAACTTTGAGTATATGCGCTTCGGAAGACGCATATAGATCTCTCTCCATGGGGTCCAGATCGAAAGGCCAAGACTGAATGATCGAGCGATACTGAGGACGGTATTCCAGATGATGTACCACAGGAAGGTGTCGAGGAAGAACAACACCAAGTCCATGATGTACATGATCGTCAACGTGAAGGCCGCCTGGTTACTGCAAAGGCCGGTTCCGAATATCTTGTCATTACATCCCTGGACCTTCATGCCCACCATAACTCGGATTGGGTCACGGAATGAGAGCGTGAAGAAGAAGTACGATTCGACGAACTTGCACGAGAAAATGAGTATCCAAAGGCAGAACGACGCGATGCGAGGGCTGCGGTCCAATTCGGGGTAGCTGGCGGTAAACGTCTGGCTGGCCAAGTATTTCCGTGACTTTCCCGCTACACGATCTCCAAACATTCTCCCTGATGGCATGATGGCGAACAAGAGGAAGGCGGTGACAGAGATGAAGAACTGGACGATACCGAGAATTAATGGAGCCGAGCTTGTCGTGTTCACGTTGTCAACAAAGGCGACGTAGAACGTAGGACCAGCAGTGAGAGCGAGCGTGATACTCAAGAAGAGTAGCCGGCGGGTGAGGTGAGAGGTATTGTTCCAAGTCGTGGGGATGTAAGAGAATTCGAGGAGTGTTGCAAAAATCATGATAATAGTCGCCACCGCTCCACCTAAGGCGACAGCGGACCATCGCATAGCAGCCGTTGGATTTTGCTGACCTTTCGAATAGATCGTAGGCGAGTTGTACGACATGTAGAACCAGTACATGGACACATGGATGATCCAGATACGGTTGAAGTTGACCAGAAGATGCCCAAATGACCGTTTTTCGTAGTAGGTTTTGAAGAATGCCTTCATCCAATCCACTTTCCCCAGTTTCATGAAACGCTGGGAAGGCGGTAGGTCTACCAGGCGTGTCTGCAAAGGCACGTCAACAAAATGTCCACTCCCCTATTTCTGACTTACCTTATCAAATGTGACGATGCGAGCAATACCTTCGGGATACCAGAAAAGTTGGTTGATGTCATCGTACCCAATGATTTTGTCATGGTCCTTCTCTCGACGCACGTACTTAAAGTCTTGCAACTCGTAGCCCTGGTCTCGAATAAATCGGTACAGGGGCTTCACCACGTGCCTAAGGTAGTGATCTTGAGACACAGGATCGACGCGATTTTGACATTCAGGTGATCGGTAGTAGTCGTCCGCGCACTTGAAGACGAAGCAAAGAGCCTCAGGACAAAATCGTAATTGCGCAGCCTCGCCCCAACACAGCAAGTAAAGCGCAATTTGCCGAAGACGGTCGTACTGGCTCATCTGGTTCATCGCCTGTCGCCACCTATCGAGAGCGGCGGCAAGAGACTTTTCGACAGCATTGCGGGTCCCTTTTGCTTTCTTCAACGACTTGACGCGCTGCATACCAGGATTTTGTGTTCTGCCAACGGCATCATCGAGGTCGAGTTGAGCGGCGAAATACCATTTCCGATAATTCGCGTGCCAGCCGCCGATGTAGTCTGCATGAAGAGTAAGCAATGCCTGGTCAGGCGTCATACGTGATGCGCGACTGTCTAGTTGTTGCATAAGGAAATCGAACTGTGTTGTCGTTGTTCGTCAGCGCCCATAAGAAACACAACAACGCGTGACGTACCATGTTGCGCATTGAATCCGCCTGAAAACCAAACTTCTGCTTAAGGTCAAGGAAAATGTCGTCGATCTCCTCCTTAGATAACGGTATTTGTCGGTCGTTGGACCAAGCAGGGTATGGCTCTCGAGTACCAGAGGCGCCAAAGTCGGTATAAGTCGGCGTAGCCGATTCTGAAAGGCCCATACGCGAGCCATTCATGAGCGATTCCGAAGAGGGTTCATAGCGATGATTGTAGCCATCAACTTCCGAGTCGGTGTCTGGGTGGCCTGCTGCGGAGTGTAGTGTTAGCGTGCTTTGAACCGAAGTAGTGATAAGAGAAAACATCTAAACATCCTGACCACGCCCTCTTCCACCAACACTTGCTCGAAAATAAAAATTTGCAGACTCGCACTCACCATAGGGATCGTATCCTCCGTTTTGGTCGTAGTATGATTGATCGAGGGCTGGATTGCTGTTGTTCTCTGCAAAGGAGTCTCTACGGTACTGGTCGTCGATGTCGCTCTCGGACTCGGTGTACCTCTGTTGAGCTGCATACTGTTGGCCGTTGAACGCATTGCGCGGGTCGAGGTTGCTCTGGTATCCCGTGTACGCCGGCTCGGGCCCTCGAGGCCCCGAAGGACGAGAGGCCATGAGTGGGGAGACGAGTCGAAGTACGAGCGCTCCTGTTCAGGGAGTGGGCAGTCACGGCTGGGGCTGGGTCAAGCGAGGATGGAGAATGAGACCAGCGTCGCCTGAGTCGAGTGCGTTGAGGCTGGCGACGTCGCCGACGTTGTTGAGCTCGTCGTCGTCGCCGGCGTGTAGCGTGTTGTTGTTGAAGTGAGGGAGCGGTGAGGAGAAGGGCCGGCAGGCAAGCAAATCGAACGCATCATGGGAGAGGGCGTGCGAAAAAGCTATGTGTCCGTGTTTGTTCGAGTGCCTAACTCGGCGTCTGGGCCAATTGCAACACACGCCCGCCAATCGTCCAATGGCCTCCTTGGCAGGGTACAACAGCGCTAGCCTTTCTTCGCTTCTCGTTTGCAATGTTTCATTTTTTTCGCCGTTTTTTTCTGTCTCAAATCTCCTTGAAGAGCGCGCCCAACAGCCCGTATGACCCCCGTTCTTCCTCTTCGCATGCCAGTCAGCCGACGAGGACACGCTGGCGGTCAGAAATATCGCACAACTGGCAGTGCTGCCGGGACAATCTTCGGACACCGCTGGCGCACGAAAGCACGAGCCGAATGGAACTTTTGTACGCAAATCGAACTTAGTCATGTCCTTCAACTTGCCATTTCAAATTCACCGGCGCTCTTTGTTATCAAGGAACACGAGCACTTCATTTTCTGCCTTGAAAGAAAGGCGTTTGTTGTTGGATTCATGGAATCCCAATTATACGACATAACGACGTTCACACTCCAAGGCTGGGAGGCCCGCAGTCGTGCCCCCTCTCACCACTTTCCGCCGTGTTGTTCACGAAAAAAAACTCGCTGATTTGGGGCCCGACGGTTTTAGATTCCCGCCACGTTCTCTTCGGACTCTGGGTCCTCTCGACCGTTACTCCTATCATGGGAGCAACTGACGCTCACAGCGTGATCGGCACTGCCCAAACTCTGTCTTGACGGAATCTTGCAGGCTTGACAGTCGAAATGGCTTTCATTCCGTGTATTCAGATGACAGCTCCGAACTCGCGTGGATGATGGCGAGCATGTCTTTCTCGGATAGCAGAGAAGCGACTCGGGCTTTCCATGAACGAGAGACGACAGACGTTGTGATGTACGAAGTGCTTTATTTTTCTCAAACTTGTATCTCTCGAAGCTGTAAGTGTTTCACTTTAATTTACTTGCACTCGGAAGAGACAGGAAGGTGCATTTGGTTGTGACTGATGAATCCGTTCACAGGTCGAGTGGGGAGCTGGACCATGCACCAAATGTAACGATCAAGCCATGGCGAGCAAGTTCGCTCTGGGAATATGGGTCATTTTTGAGACATTCGAGTCTCGAGTCTCTCACTATGATCAAAGTCAACTCTCATTTCGAAACTACAATTCGAGGCACGGGAACTGCATTTCTTCTTACAGTATCTCATCACATCCGCAGAGTCCAAGATTCATGCATTCATGAGTCTGGATTCCCGCTCGCCAGGATTGCTTAAATTTGGGCCAGAAATTTCCGACCTTCCCATCATCTGAGTCGGCTGTCCTCCCGCCTCCGAAGGTGACACCAGCTCTCGCGCGCGTGAGTGAATTTATGAACGCTTTCGCTCTGCTTGCTCTGCGGCCGTCTTGTGGTCTTCCGGGCTCTCTTCGCTGTGTCCGAACTTCAAATCACTCGTCCTCTCGCCCTGGAAAAATCAAGGATGCCTGGGTCTTCTGCTTTAATTGCGAGAAACGTGACCCCTGAGGCTTGGAATTTTCCTCCCTATGACAACTCGTCACAGAGGCAGCACCACCTTTTGGAACGGGAAATTTGATCAAAAGGTGGGTACAACATAATCTCACCTCTGCCCTACTTATACCACAACGCTGCATATTTAATGGCATTTAAAGCAACCAAAGAGATGAAGAGGTGCCAGTGACGTCAACTCGCAGACAAAGGTCTCGACGAGAGTTCGAGACCCGAGATGTTACTCAAGCACTTCCTCGTTCGTATGAAATTTCCCTCTTGGATGGCACTTTCGTTTGTAGGGTGTTCACGGTTCAACTTAGCGCATTTATCATCCAATTTCACCTCCGCATGAGTGTGCGTACCTCGTCTGTTTTTTTTTGTGACCTTTCACCAAAACTTGCACATCGCAAGCCCCCTTCTCATTACAGCCTTCCCTGTTCACATACTCCTCCCACAGCAGAAATAATTCGGATCACTATCTACGTAAGTTATTTCTAAATCAATGAGTCCGAGCCCTTGCCATGGATGCATCTCATCCACTCCGAGTCCAGAGCATCTGAGTCTGGTACATCAAAAGACAACTGGAACCGTTTATTTACTTAGACGGCTACTTCCAAGTCTCCAGTTCGCTGCAAGCGCTTTGGTACACGCACTTATTTTTGCAGGCTGTAGCCGTTTTTCGACGCTGCATGTATGCATGAGCCTGAGGGCACCGAATTCGAAGGCATCAATATCTTGCCACGCGACATGCGCTCCAGATCGTCCATCTCTTTCTCTTACCACCAGCATCCTGCCAACTGTCTCGTTTCGTTGGCGAGTTCATCACTAGGGAATTGGCCAGCCCCATCAGCAAAGCAGCAAATGACTTCAATACGTCAAGATTACGGGTCTATTTTGAAAATCGAACAGTAGTACGGGCCCGACAAGGGGAGACAGCAAATTCTCCGTGCTTTACGATGCTTCAGCGATGTGCTCTGACGTCCACATGCCTCGTCTAAAAGCGAAAATGTATTTTGGCATCGTCTTCTCCTTCTCTCCGCTTGTCTCGTGCTGCGACGCAGGCCGGCAAGCTATTTTGTTGTGCATTTCCCCGTTGGAGTGCGCCTCGGCAGACGCGCTCGCTCAAATAGGTGCCATGACCTTTCGCCGTGGCCAACCCATTCGTTCTCCCCGCTCCCCTCTTCTCGAAGGCAAGTTGGCCCCGCCGTGTATACCTCGCGCTGCGCCTCCCCGAAATCCTGCCGCTTTGACCTTTAAATCCTCGACACCCAACCGTGGCTCTGATACAGCTTCGCGACGTCTCGCGGCGCCACCTATTCGCGTTTCCTTCCGCTTAAATTCCCTAGAGCCGCGCGCGCCTTCCTTCTTATTCTCCAAGAGACTTCAAGACGCGTATAAGGTAAGAATTTCATGCCATCCCTAATGACTACGAACTGACAATTGTGCTCAGCACCTCACGGGTCCGACCCGCATTCAGAATGCGCTCTCCATACGCGACGTTTCTCTTTGCTTTATCTGCGATATTCCTCCTGGTCACGCTCTCGTCCGCCGCTCCAATACCGGACGCGTCTTCACCGTGCGGTCGTCGACTCGAGGGTTCTCCAGATGATAATGCACCTTTGTTCATGGGCCTCGATGGTTCCTCGCGGAAGCCGGACTGCAGCAACGAGGCGAAGGAAACCTTCTCGCTGCCTGAAAGCCTCTTTGCTTTGATCAATAAGGCGTTTAATGCCGAGAAGGAGGGGAGGTCACGGTACTTTGGATCGCTCAGTGGTGGGCGCACAGGACGAGGGAGGCCGATGAGATCTGCTCGCGCACATCCTTGAAACTCGCGCGCACATAATAAGGACATCACATTTACTTGTACGTTCTTCATTCTTCCCCCTCGGTTTGCGCTGAAATGAAATTGTAGAGACGACATCATGAAGGACCTTTTTAACAGACGTAAAATACAGAAAAATGATATAACGATTTAATACGGTTCAGTGCAGCATATCGCTCAGGGAAAAGCTAAGGCCATCGCTTTCATCCGTCATAGACGAGTCGTGACGTATCGTTCACCACCGGGACCGATGTTCCGTCCGAGCATACACGACATCAAACCATTCTTACGAAAGTTGAAAAATACGAAGATACGCTTCCCCGGGAACAATCAGTCACTATTATAATCAGTCACTATTATATGCAGCAGACTAGGATTTACTGTCGACCTTCGTAATCTCCTCCATAACTTCCGCCGTGCCCTCTCCGTGATCTCCTAGCGCCGTCTCGACGATTCCAGTGAAGTGGAAACGGCCCCAAGCTACCCAAGCTATCATGGTGCATACAATGAGACCTCCGATCGCCACGACCGCGTAATTCATATTCTGTGCATTTGTAGGATGCGCGGTTGGGAGGATAAATAGTACGCAAACGAACACCGTGAACTGCAAGAACAAACAAGGTGGGTATAACTTGATATCGGAAGAAATTTCACGAACCAAGAAGCTCGCAAAATTTATTGGCCACGACCACTTTCCCAAGGTGAAGGGCCCTCGATCTCTCAGTCTGAAGAAGTCTGAGTATCGCATAATTTTATTTTCGGAGAGACTTACGAAGAAGGCCAGAATACTCGTATCAATATCGGTTGAAGGTAGCTCAGCATGACGGATATCGCTGCTGATGAGAGAATCGCATTGAACTAACACATTTCTCCTCAGCAACCCTGCGCCTTGATCGAATACCATGATCTGTCACTCACAGCGATCGTGCTGCCGATGTATGCGCACGAAATAATGCACCCCACGAACACTGACAACCACACGCCGTAATACGGTGCCTGCCATTTATTCTTTCTCAAGAAAAGAGCACGAGCGGGCACACCGTTGTCCCTGGCCAGTGCATACATTAGCCTCGACGACGCTGTAAACGCCGTTATAGCCGCCATGCCCTGCGAGACGCCTACGACGAGGAGGCACAGTATCGATAGCCTCTTACCCACCGCGTCGAAGAATAATTGCGCGATGGGTATGGCGTAGCTTGTCTGTTGTATGGCTGGGATTGATTGGACGGAGAAGAGTAGAGCGAGCATATAGGCGAGACCAATTATCCAAGACCCGACGATGCTTGCGACGATCCCGGCTGGTGCAAGGATCTCTGCGCGTTTCGCTTCTTCAGCAACCTGCGCGGCTGTCTCGCATCCTTCGAGCGTGTAGACAGCCTGGTGAAATTATTCCGTCAGTTCCCATTTGATGGAAAGAATCAGAAATCAAAAGAACCAAACCTGCAAGAAACCGAGGAGTACGACAAAGCCCCTCGAGGACCATCCGGTGAAGCTGCGGCCGTACATAAGCATAGGGCTTTGAATGTACAGCTAGAAAGTCAAACATACTTCTCGAAGTCGGTGAATACAAAGCCTGCAGTGTTCTAGATAAAAGAAAAGTTACCGTTGTTGTCAGCGAGTCGATTTGAAAGCTTACTTTCGTAGGTGTCTTCACCAATAACGTCACAACGAGCACCAATGTCCCGCCCAGTGTCCACCAAACATTGAATGCGCTCATGCGCCCCACAGCTTTAGTACCTATAGTATTGACCACACCTGACAATATATTCATCCCCCAAGCGATTGCCGCGATTTTCACTCTCGATAACGTCTTGCCCGTGCCAACTTCGACAAGTGAAGCGATGTATAGTGCCGTGCTTTAGAAGTTGGTACTGGAAACACTTTGGATTCAAGCTCAAAACGTGCTCACCTCAGGTTTCCCGACGTTCCTGTAAACATCATTGCAACGGTATACAACCATCCTGTGCAGACTTCGGGGGGAATGGAATTTCAGAATATTCACTATCCATTCTTTGGGCATAACTCACAACCAAGAAATGGCAGGTCAGGTTTCATTTTGCAGACCCAAAAATACAATCCTCCCATCGTCGGGCTGATTCAGTTCAGTATTGCGTGTGTCAAAATAATGTTGTTAATGGGAAAACCTCACTAGGAGCTGCATATTTCTGCCAGACCGAGAGCGATGAAGAACATGAAGAGACTGCACACCTGCAAACATAATTTTGTCGTCATTTTCAAAGGCAAAGGATCCCAGCGTACGTTCCAACCCCAGAATAACCCTAACGGTCCACCGGAGAATAATCCAGTCTGGAAAGCACTGCTCATCCCCGTGAGGATACCGATCGCGCAGAAAGAAATTCCGACCACGCCGAACAGCGACATCTCTCTTCGAAATTCGGGGCGGTAACCGAGCGCAAGTAGGCGCTGGTCAGAAGCGCTCACAGTATTCGACTCCATCTTTGACTTGCCGAAGCCGGTCAAGTGCTCAAAGAAAGTCCTAATGAAAGATGAAGTGAAGATGGGGGTTCCGAGAAGAGACGTACTTACCTGTGCTACTAAAAAGATCACCATAACCTCCGTGAAGTGGATTCTCAACGTTCTCGTACACCGTACGTCGCGTGACTGGAGAGCGATAACAAAATCAACGCACACCGTGTTCAAGAAGCCTCTCTTGCGAAAAGGAAGGACTCTCACGAAAATATCTTCTGTTTAAGCGACAAGTAACATGTGCATGCTCTGCGTTTCGCAGCTTTACTTCCGTTATAGTCCCACCGCGAGTCGCATGTTATACCTAGCCGGCTCAATGTTTGCCTACAATGTCCTTCAACTGCGTCTTTGGGATCGCAGCAGGGAAAGCAAGTCGCTTGAGGCGGTTATGAGTTGCTTGCTCATACGCGAATGCGAAGCCCACAAGCTTGAACTCGCTGAAGGCCGTGCCCATGAATGCTATCCCGAATGGTATACCGGGGCCATTTGAGATTGTCGGATTGGCGGCGGTTGCAGTGAGGTTGTCTGGTTGGAAGCCCAGCGGAACTGGTGGTAAAATTGTTGGTATGTAAGAAATATACATGTTGTTATGTAG
This sequence comes from Schizopora paradoxa, assembly GCA_001020605.1. Taxonomy (NCBI): domain Eukaryota; kingdom Fungi; phylum Basidiomycota; class Agaricomycetes; order Hymenochaetales; family Schizoporaceae; genus Schizopora; species Schizopora paradoxa. The sequence continues at coordinate 283,000 of KQ085890.1, forward strand.
CATGAAAACATACCCGTGATGACTGGGTATCCCGCGATTGCGGCAGGACCAGCAGTGAAACCTGGCAAACGTTCAAGCAGTCAGGTTATGGCTTTTTTTCAGAGCCTTAGAAATCACCATTTGTAGGTAGTAAGATCGCATCCAGATTGAACTCCTTTAGGGTACCATCTATACCTCTCGTCTGCCCAAGGTCCTTGTCGGCCGCAAGTGCAGCAAAATACGCAGCATCCATGGTACTATTCTCAGATGCAATGAACCTGAGATTGACGGTCAGTCACGCTTCGTGACATGGAGGTACTACGAGCATGAAATCAAAGGGAGAACTTAACTGAGATTGATCCGTGTAGAAAGGTGGTATGAGTTCTTCGTCTGCGTGGTCTATGTTGAATTGGATGAGATCAGCGAGGTTCTTGACGCCCGTTGGGACCTCTAAAAGGCCAGCGATATAATTATTGACATCAACCTACAAGGACGGATGCTCATATCAGCGTGATGTCGGTCAAAGCAATGCGCATATATGTACCTTGAAGTCATCCGTCAAAACGATGGTTTCGTTTCCACTCTTCCTGATCTCCGCGGCATCGGGAAATTCGGCAGGATCGACTGTAATCGAAAATTCGTTAGTACTAGTGACGGGGTTATTTTGCATCCACTCGATCTTCCTCACCAATTGTCGCGCCCAAGCTCTTGATGATCTCGACGGACGCATTGAAGGCAGCGATGATATTCGGGTCGGAGCCCTGGAATGAACGTGGTATCCCAAGGCGCGCGCCCTTGAGTGCGAAAGGATTCAAAGCTTTCGAAAAATCGGGCACCGGTTCAGGTTGCGCAAGCGTAAAGTTGTCCAGCGGATCACGGCCAGCGATGACAGTAAGAATGGCGGCGGCATCTGCGACGGAACGAACTATTGGTCCCACAGTATCTTGATGAGACGATATTGGGACGACTGAAAGACGTGTGTTATGTTGAAGAGTTTCATGGTTTGAAGTATTATTTACCTCCCGCCCTTGAAGTCAGACCAACAGTTGGTTTGATTCCTACTAAATTGTTTTTATTGCTCGGGCTAAGGATGGACCCATCAGTTTCGCTCCCAAGCGTCCCAGCGGCGAGTCCTATGGCTGCACTGATTGCACTTCCAGAACTCGACCCCGAAGGATCTGCATTCTGCAGATACGGGTTCGTTGCTTGGCCTCCACGTCCGGAGAAGCCTGAAGGCACATTTCCTCTGAAGTTCGCCCATTCAGATAGATTGGCTTTGCCTGTGCACCACATTGGATTTCATGGTCAAATGAGCTGGTACGAAGAAGCATACCCAAAATGATAGCGCCAGCTGCTCGTAATTTAGCTGCAACAGTTGCATCGCGGGGTACGACGGAACCCAAGAGCGCAAACGACCCGGCCGTAGTATTCATACCTTAACGTCGCAGGAGATTGATAATCATTTTTCGGTCACGCTTCAAAGAAGACATTGAATATAGTATACCTTCGCTGTGCAAGGTCGCGATATTGTCTTTGACAATGATCGGGATGCCATGCAAGGGACCTCTTGGACCATGTAATTTTCTCTCGGCGTCGAGCTCCGCGGCTTGTTGAAGGGCGCTCGGGTTTGTTTCGATGACGGCTCGGAGAGCTGGACCTTGAAGGTTCACTTCTTCGATCCGGGCAAAGTATGCCTAATAGATTAAAACGCCCATTAGTAAAACGCTTATCGCAAATATGGTGGAATACAACAACTCACTTTAACTAGATCAACCGAACTGAAGTGTCCTTTCTCTAGGCCATCTTGTAACTCCGCTATAGACGCCTCGTAAAGATCAGGGAAAGTGATTTCCGCAGACGCTGCTGTGGCCAAAGACGAGGTCACCAACAAAGTGATGCCCGCAACCGCGGAGGCGAGGAAAGTAAGGCGCTTCAGCATCAGTGAAAAGGGGACTGCAGATCCAATCTCACTCACCCTCTTTTAAATCAGCCATGTTCGAAGACAATGCCCGCCAGCTCACTAGAACTCTTCGTACTACAATGGTGAGCGATAAGCCTCTCCAATCGAGCACATGCGCGATAAGGAGGAATTATTCGGTCTGGCATTCGTTTCTCAGAGAATCGTGCAGTGCATGGCCAAGACTTCGCAAAAGGCCTTCCGAGACGTACTATTCCTGGGATGTATGGGATCCCTGGGATCCCGGATTTTGCAGGTGTGTGAAGCATTTAAATGTGTCGCGCCTGAGATAAACGATCTGGCCGACTCTGAACTTGAGGCACTCTTGAGACGATGCAAATGTTCGTCACTCGAGGTGGGTGGTTAAAACGTTTTGCTCCGGACGTTCCTGTCTTTCAATTGAAAGAAATCAACAGGTATCGTCCATGGGGTGCGAAACTGGCGGGATTTATCCATAGTCATTATAATACAGCCCTGAGAGACGTATCTGCTATCCAAATCCCTTTCACTGGTACATCGCACTCCTAAATAGATGCAATTAAGACCTCGAGTCTGCGGAAGTGCAATGTGGATAACTCACGTAGCTTCAAATTGTTCCATCATTCCCAATACCTCAATGAGGTGACCAAATCCTATAAGTTGCTTTCGAGCCGTTGCAAGAGCATTGGCAGTTCGGACGACATTTTTGATTTGTCGCCCATTGACTGGCTTCTCACCCAGCTCGTGTAGCTCGTCTCGGTTCAACCCAGAGGTAATGGCAGGCTTAGCGCCCGACGTGGACGATTCAGGAGCTTCGAGGAATGGAGATCCCGCCCTCGCCTTCTTCAGGAAGGCAACCCAGATCTGCCTCTTCGCATCTGAAGTGAGATCAAGGTATCTCAACGAGACGTGGATACGAGACTGGAACGCTTCGTCAAACGTGCGGACACGATTTGTTGTCAGGAAGAGTATGCCTCGGAAGTACTCTAGTTGACGGAGGAAGACGGCGACCATAGCATTGCGCATCAAGTCATGGAATGATCGCTCTTCAAGGAAAACGTCTGCTTCGTCGATGAGCACGACAGCGCCCCAACGAGAGCTGATGGTGAATATTCTTGTTAGATTCATGTCCAGAGTCGTCGGATCCGTGCCGAGGTCGCCCGCCCCTACGACATACAATGGCTTTCGCACATCTATGCAAAATGAATTTTAAAGACGAGCGCAAAGTTTTGTATCATAGAGAACTCACGTTCACTGGTTGCTTCAGCAGTCAAACTCTTTCCGACACCTGGATTGCCGAAGAGATTGATTACTAGTCCCTGTCCCTTTCCTCGTACGAAGTCATCGAACCCCTGTGAGATGCCCTGGGTATGCGCCTCTACCAGAGACAAGATTAAAGACTTCTGGTCGCGAGGAAGGACCAAGTTCGTGAAAGGTTCGTCATTCCAAGTAAACGATTGAACGCCATCCACCGAGAACTCCACTGCATAAAGTATCAATATAGCTGCTCGGAGACGGTAAAGGGACATTCGCACTCCATAGTTTATCCGCCAAACTGAAGCCATATACAAGTGGACTTGCAATTAGGAGGTCCTCGTCTCTCATATCCTTCCAAGGTGGATTCTCCGGATCGATGTCATCAGTTATGGCCGCTGTAGCGTTGAAATTGTTGTCCTCATGCTGTGCTTGGACATTAGGGTCCACGTTTTCACTAGTTAATGTCTTCGTCACTGCAGGGAAGAAATAATTCGGCGATATCTGCCTGAACGTCTCTGAGAGCAATCGTCAAGTTAAGACTCGAAAGTGATAGGCGAGAAGCGTACCCTTGTCGATGACGACACGGCTTTGTGTCTGTTTCAAACAGTAAGTTTGGTGAGATGCCGATTATGTGAGATATAGATGCCAACGTACATTCAGTTTGATATATTTGCTATCCCTGAAGTGAAAGCCCGTCGCGCTGTAGTACTTCAGGTATACCCCCTGCAAACCGCACCATTTCTTCCCCCTCTCCATGAGGGTCTTCGTGAGTTCTTCAGATTTGGGATGATATTTCAGAGGATACGCTGAAAGTGATGTGATCTTCATCGTTCCCTGGAATTTAGGAACATCGACGCCGGCAAGCGGCGCCAAACCGAAGCGAGGCTCATGTCCATGATATTCCATGTACTCGACTTCCATGTTCCAACACGGTCGCATCCCGCCCGTAATCTTTGTCGCTCTGACGAGTCGAACAGCTCGAGGTACCTTTGATATGGGACATGAGATATACATGATTGTCCGAGGCACAAATAAAGCCCAGCCAAGATCGAAAGTGATCTCGCCATTCTCGAGCAGAGAATTGACTTCCTGGAGAGTAGATTCGTGCTCAGTCTTGATGAAATCCACAAGGTACGCAAGGTGTTCGATTTGCACGGATCGATCATCGTTCGAGCTTGGCGACTTGGATTGCTTTGAGCGGAGTAGGTTCAAATGGTCCTCGAGCTGGGGGAGGAAAGCCATGAAAATCTGAGGATCAACCTTAGAGATTGCGTAAGTGGGTTTCTTGTGCGCTGAATGCCAAATTCCCATACCGACACAGTCTTCGCCGTCCATGACATACCGAGTACACGACCGATCACTTTCTCTCCGACCTTCCGTAGTTGAGGACTGTTGATCTCGTACGTCGTGGTGATGACATGCAGCGTCGGATCTGAGGTAACTTTGAACTTGCGGACGACAGTGAATGCGAACTCGGCATGCTCATCGACTGTCACTTTAGGTGTTTGAGTTTCCGATTCCTTCTTGATCCAGACGCTCTTTGAGCGATCATATACGAGGTCCAAACGCCTGACTTCCAGACGTGAGCCGGCTTTTGGAACATCTTTCTGTTCTTCCGTCGATGCTTTCTCGTCAACTCCGTTCGGTGTGCTATCTGTGGCTTTGACCGACTGATCAGCGCGCTTGTGTGAACGGAAGGCGCGCTTCAATTTGGAGAAGAACGAGCGATTGCTATTAGCACTTATACTGGTCACACCGTTCGCGGGGGGTAGCGGGGCTGCAACTTCTGGCCGTTGAGCATTGGTTTCCTCCAGAAGATCATCTTGCGCTGTGTCGCTTTCCTCAGAGTCTACAGCCATCATCCTCAACAAGAGCGCTCTAGGAACAAAAATTCACCACGTACCGGAGTTCATTGTCAAAAGCGCAACAACCTTCGGTGTGACAGATCCTGGAAGATGGACAAGTAGCTCGGAGAGAGATCGTTGCTTTTATATCAGAACCTTGAGGTGACTCGAGCACTGCGATACGAATACGGGTGTAGGGATGGACCCGTCCTTTCTCCCCCTTTTCCTTTGCCGCCCTGTCCCTTCCTCAGTAAGCGAATGTGATGTCGAAGTCCCGTCGGCAGCTGTTGTTGGAGACCTTGAGAAAAGGCGATGAAGAGAAGGTGGATTTCGTACCAAGATTCGTACAGCCTCACGTCAACTCGAGAACAGGATATTTGGATAACGAGGAGAAGCGCAGACGCCCAAATACACGCCCAAACGGGTCTCCCATATCGACCAGAGCGTCTAAAGAGGAGATACAGACTCGTGTTGGGGTTCGTTCGTGGTCGGAGGTCAGAGCGGTGGAGGTCAGAAGGTCAGGAGCATGGCCACGCGGTGGATTTTGGAATACGAGGTCCGAGTCGTACAACGGCAGGACTGTCTTCGAACGCGAATTATACACAACAACATCATTATTTCAACAACTTGAACAAGCATTACGGATGTGTAAGCGCGACAGAGATGTGCAATTTCACAATACAGTAAACGTCTCGATCAATTCCAAGTTGTGGCAGTGGATCCGAGTCTCACAGGCTGTAACCTTTTGAACTGAAATAACTCTTTTCCTCCCAAAATCTCCTAAGAATCGATTCCGGGCAGAGGAGGTTACGACAATTGAGACTCAAATTACGGCCCGACGAATGATTGTAGACCTCCAACTTCTCCATTGAACCGAGATCCCCCTGGTCATAAAGCAGCTTGAGGACCTCATACATCCAAGAATATGGATTACCTGAGCAGTCTGTTAAAGACATGGAACGGAGCGTCGGGATGCGAACAGCGCCAGCCGGGTGCTGGAGGTCAAAGTTTGACAAGGTGAGGGTGAAGTCACGGATGCGTCCAAGCATGTTGAACGGGATCGATAAGTGACCAGCCCGAGCGCCCCTATGAAGAGCGTAATCGTCCTCGTTACAATACACATTCAATCTTAAATCCACGACCTTGGGGAAAGTGTTGCCATTGTGGAAGATGAGCAAGATCCTATTGTTGAGCGAATCGCCTTCGTTGACCCCAAAGCCGAACGACGCATCCAAAATTGAGGCTGCCGGGAAATGGATATTTGCCAGCAGGTGAGATAACATGGATGACCTGCACGATGGGATGGACAGTGTCACAATCTTCACGCTTGTTAGGGAGACAAACGACGGATGAAGCGAGTTTATGACCGAGCGCGGATCCACAATTTTCATGCTCAAACTCACAAGAGTGGGGAACGACTTGAGGAATTGACCAAGAGCATCAATGTCCAACACCCATCCTTCACCAAGGCGTCGAAAAGAAGTCTGAAGTCCTAGTTCAATATGGAGGTTTGTGAGAGATGTCGCATGTTGAAACGGAGGAGGGATAAATTGGTAAATATTCAAAGACTGAAGCCGCGGAATCGTCCATTTGTGGCAGATGGATATTTGTGACTGGGGATCGTTCGGATCCATCGGAAACTTCAACAGGGAGCGAATGGAAAGGATCCTGAGTTGTGGTGCATTCATGATTTCAAGGGGCGGTAGATGCATCTCGGCGTCGAAAGGTGCCGCCCTAATTGTGAGATTCTTCCACCGAGGTGAGCTTCTGACGAGTACATTGGAAAACTCGCCGCCGTGGAACTCCGAATAAACTTGAATGTTGCCGAAGGAATCGAGGAAGATGTCCAGAGGCATTGCACCACTCCGAGCTAAACAGACCTCGACCAGACTGGGTTGCATGCTATCCGAAACGCTGGTCCAGAACTGAGGAGTACTGAGGACTACACGTCGGAACCGTCTGCAGACATGGGAGAGAGAAACCGTAGAGAAGAATTGCTTCTCTTTTCCGAAGGTGGAGAGGTCATCGGAAGTACTTTCATGGTGGCTGGCGAAAGCTAAAATATGGGATAAAATTTCATCGGGAAGAGATGCGACGCCAATCCTAAGCAGCGCGGAATTCAGCCTTCTCTCCGTCTCCTCCTGCACAAAGCCCATACACTCTGCGAGCAGATGAAATTGTCGCTTCAATGACAAGGTTTCAGACCAAAAGTCTACACCCTTCCTTATATCATTGTTTCCTGATCCTCCGTCGAGCGTAGTCCAGCTGGAAGTGAATCGGACATCTAAACTTATGAATTATCCGTCGAGAAGGCGTACAACTCACGATGTGCAAGATAAGCTTTCCTCCATAAGGTCGGAAACTGCCCGAAGAAACCCGTCTTTATTCTCCAGAATATTCAGAATGCTTTTCATTTGGGGAATAACCCCGGGATCGATGCGATGACGATTATTCCACATGCCGTCAAGGTAATCGTCCCTCTGCCATTCTCGTTCCGTGTCGCCTAAATCCATTTTCGCCCCTGGGGGGACGACCATTCGTCTCCAGCCCGATGCCATTTGATTTGCAGACGAGACAGTAGCGTGCTGGATATTAGATCAGGTATACATGTAGTGGATGAAGGTCAGAGTCGAAGTGATGCCGTGGTCGCTGACGCGCTCAGAAGGTCAGGAACGTGCCATACGACTTCAAATACTGGTGCAGTTTTCCTTACAGCTTTCAACACGACCAAAGCATCATTACGATATTTACATATAAACTTTACAAACTTTACAAACAAGTCAAATACAGGAGATGAAAGGGAGGAAGAAGGGCTTCAAATATCTCGGTTCCAAGTCATGGGTGCGTGTGTCTGATATTCAAATCACACCGTACTAAAACTTGAACGACTCTTCTCCAATCTCACTCGCTTAAGGATGGATTCCGGAGAGAGGGGACGACAGTCGAGATTGAAGTTCCAACGTGAGCCGCGATTGTATATCCTTAGCTTCTCCAGTGAATCGAGGTCTCCTTGGTTGTCAAGCAGCTTGAGGACCTCGTACACCCAAACATGGGGGACAGGCATGCAATCTATCAAATTCAAAGAGCGCAGAGGAGGTATTCGAGTATCGGTTGATGGGAGCTGAAGCTCGAAATTCGACACAGTGAAGGTGAATTCGCGGATGCGTCCAAGCACAGAGAATGGGACCGAAATTTCTCCAGCGCGTCGATGAAGAGCGTAATCACCTTCGTTGCAATACACATTCAATTTGAGATTGACGACCTTGGTAAAGATGTTGAACATGAGGAACAGTTTGGTAGTCAAAGAGCTCCCCTTGTTGGCCGCCAAGCCGAAGGAGACGTTCAAAGTTGAGGAGGCAGGAAATCGGATATTTCCTAAAAGGTGGGCTATCATGGATGACTTGCAAGAGGGGAAGGAAAGCGTGACATTCTCCACGTTTGGCAACGAAAAGGATGCGGCACTGGGTGGGTTGATGACCGAGTGGGGTTCCGCGATCTTCATCGACAAATTTGCAAGCGCAGGGAACGATTGAAGAAATTGACCAAGTGCGTTGATATCCAATATCCATCCCAGGCTCCCGCCGGCAAGAGTTTGAACACCAAGTTCGACGTGAAGATTCCTAAGGGATGTCGCATGATGGAAGGGAGGGGGGATAAATTGGTAGATGTTCAAGGACTGAAGTAAGGGGACTGCCCATTTGTGACAGGCAGATATTCGTGACTCGATGTTGTCTGGATCCACCGGGAACTTTAGGGGTGAGTGAATGGAAAGCGTCTTGAGTTGCGGTGCTTCCACAGATTCAAAAGGTGATTGTCGCATCACGACGTCAAACGGCGCTACCTTGATTGTGAGATTCCTCCACCGAGGCGAGCTCGCAATGAGTTTACTTGAAAACTCATCGCTGTAAAACTCGGGATGACTATGGGCGTTGCAAAATGAATCGAGGAAGAGCTCCAGGGGCATGGCACCACTCCGAACTAAGCAGAACTCGACTACACCCGGACGCATGTTGTCCCAAATGCTGGTCCAGAATTCGGGAGCACTGAGTATTATGTGTCGAAATCGTCTGCAAACATGGGAGAGAGAGACCGCAGAGAAGAACTGCTTCACGTTTTTGGAGACAAATCGGTCACCTCTGTTATAGGGATTGTGGTCGTCCTGGATGCTTTCACATTGACTTGCGAATGCGAAGATGACGGATAAGATTTCATCGGGAAGGGATGCGACGCCGATTCTGAGCAGTGCGGAATTAAGCCTTCTCTCTGATTCCTCCTGCACAAAGCTCAAGCACTCTGCGAGCAATTGAAACTGTCGCTTCAAGACTACGGTTTCAGAAAGAAAGTCCACGCCTTTCTGAATATCGCTCTTTTCTGAAGCTCCGTTCAACGCGGCTCTGAAAGTAAAGACTAGATCTTGAAGATCGTTTGTCGCAAACACTTGCATATCAAACTCACGATGTGCAAGATAACTGTTCATCCATAAGGTCGGAAATCGCGCTTAAAAACCCATCTCTGTTCTCCAGGATATCCAGGATTGCCCTCATACGTGGAATAGCTTCGGGATCGACGCGATGGCGATTCGTTCGCATGCCATCGAGGAACTTATTGCACAAAGCCCTTCGCCATTCTCTTTCCATTTCGCCCACGTCTTTCTTCGTCTCTAGAAGAGGAACGATACGTTTCCAGCCCGACGAGCCCGATGTCGTTCAAGGGGAAACGATGGCGAGACGCCTCCTTAGATCGCAGTCAGGAAATAGATGAAGGTCGAAGAGATGCGGCGGCCGTCCGGCGAGATCTTGTCACGGTGTCCATGTTTAAAAATACGAGACTGGCAAATTTACATATCGTTGAGCTTCAAATTTGAGGTGGACCTCGAAGGAATAATTCGGATTTCAAGAAGAGTTATGGTATTCCGAAGACGGTGTAGGCGGGAGAGTGGCGTAGCCGACAGCGGAAAGGCGTTGGCCAGTGCAGAGCGTTCTAGCATGTTCGACTGTGCTAGCGATGGCGGCGTCAACGTTCATAAACACGACGCGCCTCCGAACCGCATATACTCTCTCTTTCCTCCATCACTTTCATCTTTCATATCCTCCAAACCGGGTTTCGCTTCAAAAGTAGAGCAAGCTTAAGCGTCGAATAATGTCGGAAGCTGAAGTCGCCCCGAAGAAGCGGTCGATCACTTACTTCGACATCAAGGAGGGGACGGAACCCATTGGACGCATCGTCTTCAGACTGTACGATGACAGGGTCCCAAAGACCGCAGATAACTTCAGTACGTTCCGTTCGTCCCGTGGACGAAACTGTTGATGCTGACGGGCGTGTCTTGTCGAACTCTAGGAGCGTTATGTACTGGGGAGAAGGGCATGGGCAAGATGGGCAAGCCGCTCTCCTACAAGGGAAGCAAATTCCACCGTGTCATCTCAAAGTGAGTGCTTTGGAGCAGAAGATGAATCCATTGACTGACGCGTTAATCTCGCGTCTCTTGAGGTTTATGATCCAAGGAGGCGACTTCACGAACTTCAACGGCACTGGTGGCGAATCGATTTACGGCGAGAAATTCGAGGACGAAGCATTCCCGGATGACCTCAAGCACACCAAACCCTTCCTCTTGTCTATGGTACGCATGCATCTCCCTTTTCTTGTCCGGAAGAATGACGAAGTATCGTAGGCGAATGCAGGTCCTAACACAAACGGGTCGCAATTCTTCATCACCGCAGCGCCCACCCCGCATCTTGACGGCAAGCACGTCATCTTCGGTGAAGTATTGAAGGGGAAATCCCTTGGTGCGTTTCCTTGCATGATATTTCTCCTCAAACTGTTGCTCATAAGAATTTCTCGCAGTCCGACGGATTGAACACCACCCTACTTCCGAAGGCGATGTCCCCACTGTAGATTTCACGATAGCAGACTGTGGCGAGCTTTCTGAAGATGACCCGTCGCTGAAGGAGGAGGAAACTAAAGCTGGCGGTGGTAAGTGATGCTGCCCTCCAGCCTTGTTTTTACGATTTAAATGGTTTGTAATTAGATCCGTACGAGGATTACCCAGATGATGACGACCATGAAACTCAGAACATCGATGTCGCTGTCAAGATCGCAGGAGATCTCAAAGTTTTAGGGAACACTGCATTCAAAACCGGACATATGAAGACGGCGTTAGAGAAGTGGCAAAGTTCGTGACGCGAAATTTTTACTTGCTGAACAAGATCTGTCATACTGATTCTCGACGACTTCGTGCTTGTAGAGGCTATGCGCTACCTCGACGTCCATCCCTATCTCCCCGAAGAGACCCCTTTCGAAACGAAGAAGGCGTTCCAGGACCTTCTCGCGTCGCTTCTCCTTAACTCATCACTAGCGGCGATCAAAGCGACGGGTACGTCGAACGCACAGCGTGCGGTGGAGTGGACAACGCGCGCATACGACCGCTTGCCGTTGTCCGACGCTGACAAGGGCAAGGCGCTGTACCGTCGTGCGCTTGCGAAGCTTGCACTCGGCGAGGAAGACGAGGCGGAGACAGACCTCGTCGAAGCTCGAAAACTTGTCCCTCTGGACGAAAACGTGGAGAAAGAACTGACGAAGGTGCGGTTTGCGAAGAAGGCGAAGCTGGATAAGGAAAAGGCGAAGTACAAAAAGATGTTCGCGTAGAGAAGGGTTCCAAAGCTCGAATGTGAGAACATCGCAATCATCAACATGTAAAATATTTTCACAACACATTGGACAGTAGTCTCGTCTTGTATCTTCGACTCAGTCTGTGAAATCACAGTTTAGGCGCCTTTCTTGCGTTGTGACCGATCACACGAGATAATTATGCGGCTTATTCTTTGACATCGGTTGCAAGGGTGTTGTGGTAAAATCCATCTTGAAAACGATATTCATTCTCTTTCGTCCTTGCTTCATTATTTTGATGCTTATGTGTTCAACTGACTGCATATGTAGGGACATCCTCTATCCTCTGCACTCCTCCAGAGTCCATATAGCTTCTCGGCTAATTTACCGGCGTCTAAAACTCGGTACCGGCGTTCCTCTTGGCATGCACCCACAATATCAAACATCAGACGCCGATCACACTCCGGCGTGCCCTCACCGCCTCCAGGTCCTCCTTGTCCTATAAAACCTGCCCATAACCCTCTCAACCCAACCTTACACGCCTGCCGCCCACTTTCGTTGTACCACCACGTTCTTTGCAGAAATTTCTGTCATTTCTAGACCTGGCAAGCTCGTTTCAATCTCATATCTTTTTTCCTCCTCATTTTTCGAGCATTTTTTCTATATGATGTCGCCGAGATTGTTATTTTTGCTTTTATCGTTCAGTTCGGTTGTTGTCGCCACGTCAACAACTTCGAACAGAGGGGGGTATAAGTTCGAAGCATCTCCTGCGATGAAGGTAAGAATTATCAACATTTCTAAACTGCACACGACAGTGAAGTTTTTAAATTAGGTCGAACTCGCTGTGTGGATAATATGCACTATTTTCTTCTTGCTTGAAGCTATCCTTTGCCTTATCGCATTGTCAAGAGTCAAGGGGCGTCGACTGACTTATTTCCTATTCCTCGTCTCGCAACTTCTCCTTCTGTCACGTTCTATCACGGGAATCATCTTCATCTTCATCGAGAACAACATCTACGCGACTGAACCCCCAGTCAACGCCCTCCTCCTCTGCGACGCAATTATCGACATCTGCAAGAGAGTCGGCCAGGCGTTCCTCTTCATGGCAACCGTCTACCTGATCCTCGACCGACACGAAGCCATCGACTATGCGGCGGGCGGACGTATCGGGCATATCGATTCGCGGATGCCCCTTGTCCATTACGCGCTCTTCATGGGTTCCATCGCGCTGGGAATCGTGACTGCCATCTTCTCAGAGCGCTACGACAGCAGACTTTGGAAGGGATACTTCGATCTCCACCCGAAGGACCAAGCGAAAGAGAATACGCATGTCCAGAACCTGTCGTATGCGTACCAGGGGTTCAGTGACAGCGCCGGGTTGTATGTATTGTTCTTTATCGCCATCACATACGCAGCGATGGTCCGGATGAATGTCAACGACAAGGTACGAATCTGACCTTATAATCTCTACCTTCCATTTGCTGAATGCAATTTCAGGTGATGAAGTTCCTCTTGTTCATCCTCGCGCCATTCCAAGCTTGCGCGGTCATCATCAACGTCCTCTTCTCCATCCTCTTCTCCCCCATCGGCCCTAAATATGCGCAGACATCCATCGGGAATCTGCAATATTCCACGGCCAATACGGCTCTTTTCAACGTCTGTCTCCTCGGAATAGGGATGGCGATTCTTCTTCCAGGCCTTCTTCGAACGAACTGGAACCTCAAAGGAGGTGAGTGCCGTATGACATTCAGTCTTTCATTCAATCACGCTTACAATTGCCCTTCAAGTTCAAGAAACTGAATTACACAGAATCTCAAAGTTCAGTGCCCCTCCAGCGTATGAGAAAGGGTCTTGTAAGTGGATAAACAATGTTTTGACATAAATAAGATTTTGAACATTTTCCAGATGTAGATGAGTACGATACCGATAGCACTGGGCCGCACGCGTTGTAAATATTCCACGACCCGTTTTCCTTTATCTCTCTTTCTTCGTTCTTGGTTTTGGGGCAAGTTTGAAGAAGTCAACAATGTGTATAGATTTTTGAGCAAGTGAGAATACAACGGTGTATCATATCCATGCACGAGCTTGGAACGCTTGGAGAGTTTTGCTTTGACCACTCCAAAGACGTGCCTGATATAAGATCATCTTGTTCGCATTTTGGACCAGACACGTTGCAACTTCGACCTTTGTATGTAACTGTATCACATTATCCTTGGAAAGCAACACCAGCCTTTGAAGTCTCCGCAAGTCCTCCGCCAGCGAAACCGGTACCTTGAGTACGAATAGATCAATATCGTAACTTGAGAGCGCATGTAGTTGAGTACTTACCTTCCCGTTGTAAAGGCAAGATAGAATCTTTCGGTGCTTCTTTATCGCAGACGACGCATTGCGAAGACGGACGAACCAAAGTATCGACGCAAGTCTTGCAGACTACATGAGAGCAACTCGAAAGCACTGAAGCAAAATGTCATCGGCAAATCGATTGAAAGAACAGACAACATACGGAACATGAGAACGCTATTGGAAAGCGACTTCTTGCAGGAAGGGCACATAGCATCTCTTCTATCAGGATCGTTCGCTTTATCCGAAGATGTTGATGAAGGATAGGTGAAAGTCACGGGAACAAGGGATTTAAGACTGGTCGTTCAACGCAGACAGTGAAGCGTTTACATAAAGTAATCGAATGAGAAGAGAAACGTACGAAATTTCGTGTACATCAGAGCCACCTCGACAAGTAGTCGAGACCTTGATATCTTTCAGGTCTTTCGGTGGACCCTTGCTCGTATACGTGGGTGTAAGAGATGGCAACCAAAAGTCGGGCAACTTGGCTTTCAACGCCTCTTCTTGCTCCAGCTTTATGCGTTTGAGTGCAGCCTCCTCAGCTTCTTGCGCAACTCGCTCGACGTGCGATGGTGAGAAGGAGACTTTGTCGTGCTTGCGCTTCGTGCCTCTCTCTTGCGATTGGAGGGTATTCGTCAGTCGAAATTCTACAACGTTGGATAACCTTAACTCACGTTCACCTTCATCTTTCCCGCTCTGCACTCCACTGGGCGTTCCTGTTGCGACGGAAACACCAAGGCCAAGTTGACCACGTTCGAAGTCCTTCAAGACACGCTCTCGAGCTTCGATTTTTGCAAGTTGAGCTTCCGCCTCCGCCTCACGTTTCAACGCATCGAGCTTCGTCTTCTGCCGCTTGATATCCTTCTTCTGACTGACTTTCGTTGATATTTCGGAGAGATCGAGTTCGAACAATGATGAATGAGTGAGGACCGACATACGAAATGAACGAAGACTTACGGAGGTCGCTGTACACACACTCCTTACAGAACAGATGTCCCTTCTTGCAAGCTAGTGGTTCTCGGGCTTTCTGTAAGCACAGAGAACATGCATCGTATTGTCGCATGGATTCATGTCCGAGTCGTTGCTTCACCGAGAACAGTTGTTAGAATCGCCGCGTTTCGCAGCAAAAGTGAATCCGAACACACCCGTTTTGTACCATAGTCAAGTTTTTTGTACTCCGCATACGAAAAGACGGAAGATGCGGTGTTATTCTTGCTGTGTTTTGTCATTACGAGCTCTTGGTCGACGTGGAAGGAAGGAGGGAGAAGTTGACGCGCGACGATCGTCCAGAACGCATCACGGAACTTTTCTCAGAGTTAGGGGCTTTTGAAGACGGAACGGCTCTTGCAGCCAACCATCCTTGCAGCCAACCATCACTGGCGACCACTCGAAAGTCAACTGCATGTAGCAAGCTCTCCCTTCTGCGGCCATCTTCAGGATGCAAAACTTGGAACAAGTTGTACATCATGTAGTACTTGCAGGAGGATGGCAAAACCTCAATCTATGGCATCCCCCCGGAGCGCAGCAAAACCAGGATACAGTGACTGCAAACCAGCCGAACGATCATCCGTCGATTTCTGAGCAACTGAAGCTGGAGAGGCGGAAGGAGTTGAGCTGTCCATACAAGAGGTTCATCGAAAAAGGCGACTTGGAAGATGACAGTCTTTTTATCGACACTGCTGCCGTCGAGGAAATGACTCAAGTCGTCGGTGGTCTGAAGGAGAACGGCGGTTTCCTGGGGAATTTGACTGAATGGCTGAACAGTTCGATTCCTGGCTCTCCGTGAGTTTCGATTCTTTATTGTGGCCGTCATTCGCTAAGTGCGGGTTTCAGAGCTTCACTCAACGATGGCCTCAAAGAAAACACAGCGAACGTTCGTCTCGCGAAGGCGAAATTGATAGACTTCAAACATATCAGCGAACAATTTCAAAAGCTTTCGAAATGTTTGGAAGTGACCTGTGCCGTAGCTGAGCGAAGGCTTTGCGCAACGCAATTGCGCATTGGCTTTGCGTCCCTTCCCAACGAACTCTTGACGAATATTTTGTCCCTTGCCATCCCGAGTGAAGAACCAGATCCTACGGAAAGCCGCGTTAGCGATGGTGTCAGTTTTCGAAAGTCATTTTGGTCTGCAGTCACGTTCTCGCATGTCTGCGATCGATTTCGACGGGTGGCTCTTTCTAGTCCCAAGCTTTGGAACAAGATTAGCGATGACATGTCCCAAGAAGAAGTCAAGGCATGTCTCCTTCGCAGTGGAAGGATTCCTCTTGATATCTGTCTTGCATCCTTTCCGGACGTCAATAAATATCCCAACTTTTACTTGACAGGATATTTCGCAGATTTTGTATTGAAATCTTTCGATCGTTGGAAACGGTTGGAGATTACTACTTCACCCTATGTGAGCGGAATTTCGGGATTAGGCACCTTTCTCGAGGACTTAGACTTGCCGTTGCTGACAAGCGTAAACGTCACCTCTTCACTCGGCGGGTCGGTATCAAGATTGGGCATCTTTCGAAACTGGAACACTCCTCATCTTCTCTCGATGGCCATTTCTCGGTTCATACCCACGCCTTTCCAACATCCCGAAAACCTTAGATGCCTCCGTATCGCATTCGGGCAGTATATTAGATTGGATGTACAGGCTTTCTGCGATTTCCTTGCGCCCTGTACTTCGCTCGCCGAATTACACATCAGTGCTGGAAACGTGCAAATCGGAACCAGACCTCGAACTCAAGCTCGAATCACTCTACCGAAGGTCGAGGCCGTTTCATTTGACATGCAGCAAAGCCAGCCCGCTACGATTAAGGTTCTTCTGGAGAGGTTTCGTTTTCCTCTGACAACAAAAATGGACCTTGCCTTGAGGTTGCTTTCCGACACGGGTCCGGGTCAGGGATATCTTATGTCCTGTAACATAAGGCCTTTCTTCCAGGACGAAGCCATCTTCCCTGCCGTCACTACACTTAAGCTGAATGTTGCATGTAATCATTCGAGACAGACGCCAAACAATGGTGCTTCCGGAAACATCAGCATCCCTTTTATCCTCCTTGGAAACATCCGACATCTGACGTTGACCGTCACTGGATTCAATTTGGTCGTCTCATTAAATGACGTCCCTCCGCTCCGTTCCTTGAAGTTGGAGAATTGTGATGGTGTCGACCACATGTGGTTGTTCGATGTGGTCGGGAAACTCGAACAACAACATGGCATTGGTGGTTTGGAAGAATTGTCCGTCAATGGTTGCGCCCGTTTGAACGACCTTGAACTCAAGTGTCGTACCGTCCCTCGAGGAACCCTTCTTGAATATCTGCAAGCCAAGATTACCGATCCTGCACTTCTTGGGGCACCCGCAACAGCTCCCAATCCTTATCTCCCTTACGTGGACCAGTTCATGGAGCAGGACACGGACGACGTCACGATAGCATGGGACTCTGACTCGGACGAAGACGACGAAGACGACTAAAGGTCATTGAATTATTACTTCCTCGATTGACGAAATGTGCTCTCAAGGGCCGCGTTACGATTTGCGCTCATGATTTATATTCTGATTTATGTTTGTTCTCGCATAGCCCCACTATCGCTTTGTACAGGTTGCTGATCAGATTCACAATCTGTTTCGACGTGTAAAATCTTCGTACATATGATGCTTTGAGACTGCTATCCCCTTGCTGTGGTATGGGTACCCTCTCCTTCGTGCATTTATTTTGTACCAGTACTGGTGATTTTGAATTTGTATAGTGTAGCATGTAGTTTCTCCAGTGTTTTGGTGCCCCCCTGTACTCGTAGCAATCTGTCCGGAAATTCAAGTTTGTACATGTATGCACGGAACATTTTCGCGAGCGACCCGAAGAAGCAAGATCTGGCGATGAAAGGACTCTTGGACACGACCACCAACCACTCGAAGACCAGCGTCGCGTAGCAAGCCTTCGTCTCGGGGGTGACCTCAAGATGGAAAACAACTATCAAAACTATGTAGGTCAATTAGGTCTTCAAGGATGGGCACCTATGGCACCTATACCCATGCCTGTTGGAAATATCCCGGTTCCTGGCCCAAACATCCAACGGGAGCAACAACGGGAGCACGCTCGACACTCCGCGCGAGTACAGCGAGAACACGATCTTGCATCTGCAAAGCGTCTTAAGCTGGTGAAAAGTCAGCAGGGGCCAAGTTGTCCTTACAAGAAATATCTTCAAAAGGATAAAAGGGATGAATTGGAAGACGCCGCCAGTCATTTCATTGACACCGCTGCAATTGGAGACATGGCGCAAGTCGTCGACGGCCTGAAGGACAGTGATGGTTTTCTGGGGAATTTTTCTGACTGGATGAGAGACTTGCTTCCCCATTTCCGGTGAGTTTCATGAATGCTCTGTGTCGCTTTCTCGCTAACTCGGTTACCTCAGAGTCCCACTCGATGATAATTTCAAGGAAAACATTGACGACATCCGCCTTGCGAAAGAGAAGCTAAAGAACTTCAAACGTATAAGCGACCAGTTTCAAAAGCTTTCGAAATGTATGGAAGCGACATGCGCCGTAGCTGAGGAAAGATTGAAAGCAGCGCAACTACGTATTGGCGTTGCATCCCTTCCAAACGAGCTCTTGGCGAACATTTTGTCCCTCGCCATCTCTAGTCACGAGGCAGTCAACCGCCGCGAAACCTCCGGCGATATCGTCAGCTTCAGAAAGTCACTTCTGTCGAGTATCAACCTCTCGCATGTCTGTATTCGATTTCGACGTGTGGTCCTGCTTTCACCCCAACTCTGGAACAAAATCAGCGACGACATGACTCCGGACATGATCAAATTGTGTCTGCTTCGCCGCGCGGGGATGCACCTCGATATCTCTCTTACATCTTTTGCGAACAACAGGGATTTCCCCAAATTTTATTCGCCAAAGTACTTCACACGGTTTGTGTCGAAAACTTCAAGTTGGTGGAAAAGCTTGACCATTGCCTCGACATCCCTGATCGGCCTTTCGGATCCTGGAGTCACTCTCAAAGACTTAAATCTGCCGATGTTGACGGATCTAAACATCACTTCTTCCCTTGACAGACGACGATTAGAATTGGGCGTCTTGCGAGGTTGGAACACTCCCCTCCTCCATTCCTTGGCCATTTTTCACTACATTCCTCCACCGTCCCAACAATCCGCGAATCTCCGATGTCTCCATATCTCACTCGGAAAATCCATTTTGACGCGGGCAAGAGGATTCGCAATTGACGTGCAGGCTTTCCGTGATTTCCTTGGAACTTGCACCTCGCTCACCGAATTACATGTTAGTGTCGGAAACGCACAAATTGTCGATACTTCTCGAACAACTTCTCGAATCTCTTTGACAAAAGTCGAAGCTGTTTCCTTTGACATACAGTTATGCAATCCCACTGCGGTCAAGGTTCTACTCGAGGAACTCCGATTCCCTGCTGCTTCGAAATTAGACCTCATTTTGGGGTTGAGCCCCGACAGGAGCCAAGGACAATTGCTTGCCTTGAACATGGGACCTTTCTTCAAGGACGAGAATATCTTCCCCGTCGTCACTACACTTAAATTGCACGTGCAATGCATTCATGCAGCAATGCGCTTCAACACTGGCGCTTCTGGAAACATTAGCATTCCTTTTATCCTCATCGGGAACATTCGACATCTGACACTATCCGTCACCGGATTTAACAAGGTCGTCCCACCAAAGGACGACGTTCCCCCACTTCGTTCGTTGACGTTAGAGAAATGTGACGGCGGAATCGATCGGTCGTGGTTGCTCGATGTGGTCGAGAAACTCGAACATCGACGCAACTTCGGCGAATTGGAGGAGTTATCCATCAGCGGTTGCACTCGTCTGGAGGACTTTAAACTCGAGTGCCGTACAATCCCTCAGGGGACTTTACTCAAATATCTATTCGCCAATATTCACCAACATATACCAGCTCTCGGGGCACTTCCAACATTTCGTGATCCGTTATCCACCACTTGTTTGAATCTCTTTTCACAGGACTTGGAGGGTCAACCACTTTTCTGGTCGAACGAGGATGCGGAGTGGGATGACGAATTCCTTTGATCACTATACCTTCTTATGACGAGGTCATGTATTTGCAAAGGCACTTCTCTGACTTACAATCTTGTTTCTACTTATCTGTATTTCCTGCTCACACACTTAGTTGCTTTTGAGTACGCTACCGTTACCCCGTTTTTCAGTGCAAAATCTTGTTGTATATACATGTATGTTGTTTGAGGTTGCTTTCACCGTGACCTTGTCCATGTGTCCTTCGCTTCGCCATTTTGCTGTACTATAGTGGACCTGCTTAGTTCCAATTTTTTTTAGGAACGATCTGTCGGGAAATTATTCTTTGTACATGTATTTACGGATCTTTTCTCAGATCTCGCGCGGAAAGGGTGGCAGCGCTGCAGTTATTATAATAACAACCATCCAATCACCAGTACTACACTCGAGAACCAACCGCGTCTCGCTTTGAATCTGTCTTCGAGATGCCAAGTTATCAAGACTATATGGAAGCCTCATCGCTACAGGGGGGGAATCGCGATGCACCACTCCCATACTCCTACCTCACTCGACATTCTGCCCGAACCAAGAATACACTGGCAGCGTCTGCAATGTGATACTAATTCAATTATGGTGTGTCAAAAAGTTTCATGCAAGTAAATCTAGTACTTTCGAGAGGAATACTGTGATAAATTGGTTTCGACGCTATTCGTAAGGGTATGTACCTACACCTTTCGTCGTATGCATGACGAAAACGACATCCTCAAGACATTGAGGGAGGCACCCACAGCAGAGGCATCAGCACGGGCTGAGCATGAGCCGAAACTGGAGGGGCCTCTGATGAATGAGCCGCCGCTGTTGGAGGCGGAGGCGGAGGCATCTCTTTTGGTGCCTCTGCGGTCACAGGAGGCGCAGCGGGTGCTTCAGTCGATTCTTTGGGCTGCGTAGCAACGTTCTCCATGACTGGAGCGTCAGAAAGACCGGCAGCAGCCTCCTCCGCGACGGGTAGCTCGCTCGATGGCACATCGAGGTGCGCCATGAGATGCGGCATTTGTGTATTAGAAACGCTCAAGAACGGCATCGGAGGGTAGGTCATAATCGGCGTGTGCACCTGCTGGCTCGGGAAGTGCCCGTCCCCTGCCAACCGCTCTGGGAGCATCTGTGGGAGATACGCGATGTTGGGGAACGGCATGTAGGACTGCGCAGGCGCCATCGGCTCGGGGAAATACATGTTTTGCTGAACCTGGGGAGCAGCCATCATCGCTGGGACGTCGGGTGCCTTGGTGGGTTCATCGGCGGGTGCGGACGATTCCTCCTCGGGGGCGTCCTCAATTTCGACGTGAAGGAGCTCGGGAGCCTTTGGCGGTTCAGGAATCGGCTCCAGTGCCGCTGCAGGCGTTTCCACAACGGCGACCGGCTCCAAAACTGGCACGACGTCGACAGCAACAGGAAACTTCGTTGACTCTCCTTCAGCAGCCTTCGCTTCGGCGGCAGCCAACGCGGCGTCTGCCTGAGCTGCTACGCTCACCACAGCCGTTTTGATTGAGTTCCCCAGCTGCTTGCCCACCGCTGTGCCGATCGCAAGAACGGTGGGGCCATACACTTTGCACAGGCCGCCGACAACACCGACGAGGGCGGAGGCGACGGTCTGGAGTGGCGGAGGGTTGGGGGAGTTGGGATCAGCGGGCGCGTCGCTCGAGGGCGCAGGTCGCGCCTGATTCTTTAGGGACTCTGCAACGAGTTTCCACAATGTGTGGAAGTGATTCAGGACGCAATTGTACGCGAATGTTTTGTATCGCAAGTACCAGGCGTCCACGTCTGCTTCATGAGACTTGAGGAAAGGTTCGAGGTGAGTCTTGTAGACGTATGTAGCGCCGTTCGTCTGAGGTAAAAGGAGGTACAACAGGAACGTCATCCTGAGTGAGTAGTAAAACGGGATCCTGAGGAAACAAAAATCAGTACATCTGCTTGCATGCACAAAGATCGAGCGCCAAAGTGTCGATATATTCTGGCGCGAATCCAAGGCTTTTGGTAAAAAAAAAATGAAGGTTCACTAACCAAGACAAGATCCATTCTGCTGCGTATTCGACACCACCTATGCATCCTAAAACAGACCAGTACATAAGCCAGCGCTCAAGGTCAGCCTGAGAGACAGGGCTTTGCGAAAGGGCTTTGAACGAAGCATAGCCAGGATAAATGAAGGCTGCGCCTGCGCTGGAATAAATTATTAGAAACACGAGAAAAAGTAAGCAAAAAACGTCATTACTCACACAAGTACTTTTGTCAAAAGGCCGTTGAGCATTTCGGATGCCAGGCACAATTTGAAGGCAAAGAAAACGAGCACGGCGAATAGCAGCTTTGATACGATGTTTCAGAGAAATTTCAGTGGGTGCGTCGCGAGTATGAAGAGCATATTTGAACGCGACACGTTGTGGCGGACACTGCACAATCCACCTTTCCTTTTGCTGACGCAAATTCGTAATTTGCGGCGCATCCCGCTCAATGCTTGTACATGGCAAGGCAAAATTGCAGATGCGGGTACATGTATCATCTAAAATGCTTTCGATGAATATCAAAATTGTATAAATGCAATACCGACTGTTCGCGTACACTTCCAGTGCTTGGCGATGCATCTTGCTCATTTCAAGCGTGAATGGAGGCGAATTCCGTAGAGCAGAATGGTTACTTTGGACACACAGTCGGCTATATGAAAGTAGAAAAACTGAATCAGGTTAGATGAGTAGTACTAATGATTCTTCTGCATGTACTTGCCTGACCGTCAGAGTGAAGGGCCTCTCAGGCCTCGACCGTTCTAAAATTTACACTTGTTCATAGTTCGAGAAATCAATATTTATCGTAGACATTATGACCATTTTGCGAGTATATGCACGATGGGAGGAGTGAAGGAGCGAGGAAGAGAAAGGCGACGAGAAGAGGACGAATGAGCTTCAGATGGACCGGATTGGGAAGGGAGAGTCCCACGACGCACGGACCAGACATCGGCCATATATAAGGGTGACCTCCCACTTTCTTGATTCCTCAGAACATACTCAGCTAGGATCTATTTTATAGAAACTAACTCGAGTCTCGCATGTTTACTCATGCCGCATCCTTCAAATCCAGCCGATGACATCCGCGCTAGCTCGTCATACAGAGAACTTGCTCTTTTCTGCTCTTTTTGAGTGGAGGAGAGCCTCGAGGAAGTTTGGTTTCTTCTTTGCTTTCGTTCTTCGGAATGGGGCGAAGTTGAAGCCAGCGAGCTTAGCGTCTGTCTGATGGATTCCGCATCGTAGTTTACTATGTATTATCGTAGTGTAGCCTGCACAATTGAAGAACTTTCGTCTATCCTTTCTGAAAATGTGTGCATTCTCGATTCTTTCTCGAAGTGACGAAAAAGAGAAACTTTCGTAAAGTCCAATGAGTCTCCTCCACCTCGTTCATTGAGAGTCTCAACTTGTTGGACCGGTAGAAGGTCAAAGGAGACTGAAGACGGGAGATGTGCAACTTGCAGAGCAGCGTCGAAGCTTGTTGTGCTTTGAAAATGCAGTCAAAGAAGTCTGTTAAATATTGTATGTAGTACATCGAGGACACTCAAAAGCGGGGGTGTTTATCTAACAACATAAAGATTCCAAGGACTTTCCCACGTACGCCTCCTTCCGTTTTCGTTTTCCGTTTCCGTCCGGTTGTTTCCGGTTCTGTCCTGCGTGTCGTTCGTGCACGTTGTTCGTCCTCCACGACGTTCTCGAGGTTATCGTTCGTTTGGTGTGGTTGGGACGGTATTGGAGTAATTGGACTGGAACTCAGCACACAGACTAACAACTTTCGAGCTGAACGTGCGGCGCAGCCGACTCGACAGTCTTGTATGTTACAATATGCGATATGAATTTAGAAAATAAAATCCTAGCATCAGTCACTCTTCTTCGACGACGTTGGTGAAGCGCCTGGCCAACCAAACCAGCTTGTTCGTCTGCTCGAAGACGGCTTGCCTTGTCTATTCGACGTCGGCTCGACATCATATCCTTCTATATCGCTGGGTACCTCTACCTCCTCAAATTGGCTGACTCTTGCACGAAGATCGGCCTCGGAGCCTGACAATGGCAGATATGATGAAGATCCTTGTTGCACGGGAATGGAGGAAACGGATGCGGTGTCGCTGAAAATGTCCGACTCAGGCTGCCTGCGGCGCTCTCGGGAAGACTGTCCGGATGACCGTCTCTTCGGAGCTTCACGAGAATCGGCGGTCTGGCTCTGAGGTTGCATGGCGGCTGCAGCCATGTCGAAGAAGGATGTGCCAGGTGCGGCGTTCCTTGTGTTCTGAGAAGTTTGCTGGAAAGCAGCAGCACCCGTGGCGACGATAGCTGGGCCATACGCTCTCCAAAGACCGCCTAGCATCTGCAGAGGACCAGAGGCCGGATCCTGGAGGGTTGGAGGCGGCGCAGCACCTGGGTTGACTGCAGGTTGTTCGCCCGCAGTCTCTGGGCGCGCAGCGGGTGCTTGACCCATAGACGTGAGGATCAGGTCCCAAACCATGCGCAAACGATCTTGAATATATTTGTAGGCGAAGCCTTTATATCGAAGAAGCTTTGCATCGATTTCGGCTTCATGTGTATCGAGGAAGGGTTGCAGGTGATATTTGTAGAGATACGATGCGCCTTGGGTTTGGGGAAGGGCAAGGTAGAGGAGGAAGAGAGTCTTCAGTGTGTAGTAGAAAGGGATCCTGCAATGTGAAATCAGAATTGAATTGGAACAAAAAACGAATGAAAATCAAGAAGAGATGGGCTCGTTCGCCACAAGCCTGAACCCATCTAACTTCGAAGAAAGAATCCAAGCAAGGCTCACCATGATATGATCCATTCCGCAACGTACTCCACGCCTACAATGCACCCTAACACAGACCAGTACATGAGCCAACGCTCAAGATCGGCCTCGGACGCAGGCTTCTGCGACAGCGTCTTGTAGGATGCATAGCCAGGATACAGAAACGCGACTGTCGAGCTTCAGAGAACTTAGCAGATGCAGCCAATCTCGCCATTCGCTACAGACCTTATAATTCTAGTGATGAGGTAAATGAACATGAGGAACAGCGACAAAGGAGAGCAAAGCGAAACAACGAGGAAGACGAAACGCTCGAAAGGCCTGAACAGTGAACGAGCCACAGCCGTCGCGTCGCGTGCCCTCATCGCCACCAAACTGGCACGCCCTCCCCGCGATCGATGTTTGTCTGTCTCTCTCGACGCCGTCCACCACCTCCACGATGCCCAAGCGACGGCGAGCAGCTCTGGGCATGCCAAAGCCCAAGAAGAATGTAAGGAAGGAATCTGAAAGTCGGGCGGATTCTTCGGAATTCGAGTATGGAATACCCACAAAACGGGACTACCAACGAATGCATCCATACTCCTCGTTCGCTGGTGCGCCATTGGCTTGTGCAGTTGAGAAGTACCACTTAACGAACTGATCTCTTTGTACTAGTGAAGGACGATGACGACGAAGCCCATTTCTTCAGGGTTGGGAACAAGTGAGTAATAAAAACCCTCCAGCTTCATTTGCGGCTCAATGACGCCCGAAATTCGTTAATCGAAGTGCTTTGATAGTTCCCGAAGGTTGCAATCCTGAGGATCGCTTAGAACTTCATAAGCATTGGGTCGGGAAGATATTGGAAATACGAGCACGAGATAAAGATCCTTCGGAGGTGCGCTATTATGCAGACTGTAATTGCAACACTTGATTGAAGTCCGGCTATGCACAGGTTTGGGTGCGTGTGCAATGGTACTGGGCTGCCAGTCAGATCAGCTCCAAGCTAAAGGGAAAACTGTACGTCTCGATGACGTACAAGCATTGTATATACACTGATAATATTCCAAAGGCCTCTAGGTAGAATGGAGCTCCTGCACTCAAAATCGGAGGATTTCGTCCATTCAACATGCTTTCAAGGTAAACTTCCTTGCACCCTGCAAATTCTTGCCTCGGTTCATCTCTGTGCGTCAATGCAAGGGCTCGCAGATGTAGTCAGCTTTGACGAAGACAGTGTCACCCAGCAATATATTGACGGCGAGACTTTCTACTGGAGATTCGAGTACGATCCGGCCAAGGAGCGCATTTCGGTATGTGCCAATTCTTTGGAGTTGTTACATTAACCTCACAGTAAGCTCAGCCCAAAACTAAACTAAAAGCCTCTTGTCTCTGCAAATTGCCTTATAATCCAGACGACGACGATATCATGCACTTCTGCATATCCTGTCAAAAATCTTACCATGAAAGCTGCTTGGACAAGCACGGTTCGATCGAAAACGAATCCCGGAATTCAGACGATCTACCTCGAGACATTCGCTTTGAGCGAATTCTAGGTGTGAGGTATCCAAAGCAATTGACGTCGTTCTCAGAATCGGACTATTCGAGTCTCCCTCAGGACCTTCTTCGCCTCGCTCGTTCTCCAATTGTCCGCGGAGGACCTGAACACGGTGTCGCAGGCAACGTCTTCCCGATCGTGCAAGCTCGAATTTACATCCACGATGCGTTGCTCGAACATAAACCTATACCAGACAACTGGAAAGACGAAGTATCTGCCAACCTATCAGTAGTTCAGGCCTGGATTGCGGAGGACAATGACTATTTATGCCCCAATTGTCACGAAGTTATTTGACTTTGGATGTTTCTTGACTTCTTGCTTTCTCTTCTTGTAGATGTTGTATTTTTTTGCTTCCGTGTTATCAAAAGTCTTATCAATGTAATCTTACATGTAGTACATACAAGTGTTCTTGAATAAATAGCAAAGCAAAGCAAGAGAGAGGGAGGCGAGATTAAGCCATTGAAGACTGCGATTCAACATCGACCGAAGGGTGCACCATATAGTACACACGCATGCTACCGTCATCTTGAGACTCCACTCGGGCGCTCTCGTCAGCAGAACTGCTGAGAAGTGACTCTTGGACATCGCCTTTTACTTCGATTAGGTAGTTTTCCTGAAAATGTCATATCAGTCAACACATTCAACTTTACTTGAGAGTGACTTGAACCCACCTTCACCAGCTTCCGGAGAATCTTGGTGAACAGTTCCTTCTCGTACTCGAGCTCTTCGACGGTGTTAAGATCCGCCTCGCGGGACTCGAGATACCAATCAATGAGCTCGTCCCGGTCGATGCCTTTGGTCTGCTCTGCTTCGCTCTTTTGAATATGGAGCACGACGAGCTCTCGAATCTGTGCGTATCGGTCGTGCGTGATCTTCATCTTGCGTTTTGGTGGAGCAGGAGCGGCGGAGGCGTCTGGCGCCTCTTCTGGTGCGGGCGTCGCAGCAAGCTGCGCTCCTGACCCTCCGGCTTTCGTCGGTGAGGTGGGGGCGGCGTTAGACTCGTTGTAACTCTCCTCCATATGATCCGTCTCTGGCGCGTTCATCTCGACATCCTCCGCAGGTGTTTGACCGCGACCACGATCTCTTTGGTCACGGTCACGATCTCGTTCACCCTCGAGCTCCTCCTCATCGAAGTCGATGTCGTCCTGCTCCACATGGATGATTGACTGTCTGAGAAGGTTGTAAGCTTCTCGGACAAATGCGGGTGTGATCTGAGAGTCGAAAGGTGAATTATTAATTTGATCCAATGAGCAGACTGTGTAATGTACGAACGTCATGCGTGCAGTTGGCTCGAGCAATGGCTTCGCTGAGTCGAATAAGGCTTTCCAGTTGACGGACAGTGATGCGGTATGAGTTCTTGCTGACACCGACAGAATCATCTTGGCGTAGCAGTCTGTACTTGTCCACAAGAACCTCCGCCGCCTCTGCTGTCAGCTACACGAACAGTCAGGGCTCCGCCAAATCTTTTGATGAAGTAAGATTGGCCTCACCTTTGGGCTGAATGTTCTAGCAAACGCAATATATCTTTGAAGGGCCTCTGTACTGAACTCCGGATTGATGGCCGCGTCCTGGAAACGATGCACGTTTACGATGTGCTCCGCAATATTTAGATCCATCTTCTCGTCGCACTCATCCAGGACGACGAAGAACAAGTCGAACCTGCTCATAATGGGCGCGCTCATTGCAACGTTTTGTCTGAGCGTCCTCTTTCTGTCATATCGTCCACCGACCGGATTCGCTGCCGCCAAAATCGACGTTCGTGCGTTGAGTGTAGCGTGAATACCCGCCTTTGCAATCGAGATTGTCTGCTGTTCCATAGCTTCATGAATTGCAACTTGATCCGAAATGTCCATCTTGTCGAACTCGTCAATCGCACAGATACCATTATCTGCAAGCATGAGAGCTCCAGCTTCAATGGTAAACTCGCCCGTCTCCTCGTCTTTCACCACGGCAGCAGTTAGACCAGCGGCAGACGACGCTTTCCCGGAAGTGTACACCGCTCGGGGTAAGAAAGAACACACATATCTAGAGCCCCATAGTGTCAATGTCTGTCGAAACCGCGTAGAAAGAATCAACTTACTTCAAGAATTGTGATTTGGAGGTTGATGGGTCGCCAACGATGCAAATATTGATATCCCCTCTTAGATACATCCCCTCCTTCGTTTGCTTATGCACGCCACCCATGAGTTGCAACAATAATCCCTTCTTGACGATTTCGTGGCCGTATACAGTCGGCGCTATGCTCGAAACGAGTCTTGAGTAGATGTATTCCGAGTTTACCATGTTCTCAAGCTCCTGTCGTTCAGGCTCCGTCAAAGAATCCAGGAATGCATGTGTATCCTTCTCGGAATCATCGGTTTCACCGTTGACGTTCGCTCCCGTCTGAAAAACAAGATTTGAGATACTTCCGACTAGATAGGTTTATTGTTCTGACTTACTCGGCCATCGACATCGTGAACCATGCAAGCCAGGAATGCCGTTTTATACGAAAGATCCCGAACTCCCAAACTTTTGAGACCCGTGACACCAGTCTGGCCCACAGCACCCCCAGCGGCGCCTCCACCCATGCCAGATCGCTTGGACTCTCGCATCATTTCTGCCTTATTTCCTCCAGGTAGACCAAGTTGACTAACATCGGGAACGACAACAAAGGCTCCAGTGAAGACGCATTTGTCTCCAGCTTTAGCACGTTCCACGAGTTCGCCTCGAAGAATGACGTCCAAAGAACGAGGCATTGAACCTGTCGGGATTTCGGATGGATTTTCTTGAATGCGTACTTTCTGCCAGTCGGTGAAGCGGGACGTGTCGATTTGAAGTTGCCAAGCGACTCGGTTTCCACAAGTCGGATTTGGACAAAGACTGGGCTGGTGAGATGTAAGTCCAACTCTATTGCTCGAAAGACTAAGAACTTACTTCAGTGTATTTGAATTGTTGTTCAATATCATTGACTATCCCACCGCAAATTTCGCACACGAAGCTTCCGTAGAGCAGCTCTGGCCTGACTTCACTCGTTCGAGTTACGGTCCCGCTTACGCTCATCAGCATCCCGATCTTCTCCGTTTTAAGTTCGCGAATGCCTGACACCAGTGGTAGACGGAAGAAGGCAAGGTCGAAGTCTTTCGCCTGCGCTTGCACGGATTCGCTCCGGGTTGCATTCGGCGATGAATGCAAATATTCTGGAGTATATTTTTCCACCATATTTTGCAGCGCTCGTTTCATGAATGGAACGAAGCGGTAGTACTTGGTTTGGATAGCGCTCGCCAGGATTTCGTCCGTCTGCAAAATATGGTTATAGTCGACATACATGGTCGTGAGCTCGTGATCGCGCATGAGTTCGATCTGTGCGACGTAGTGTGCCTTTGGCTTCGGTTGTGCTTCATGAAGATCGTCTGAAGCTGGAGTTGGGGCTAGATCTATGTCTTCAGTGAATCTATGAGAAACTATGATCAGAAGCATTGCGAAGAGACGCGACGAAACTGCACGCACGTCTCCAAGAAGTGCTGAAAACTCTCGGTGATCTGCTCTCCAAGCTGGTCCCTCACGAGAGGAACATCCGCATCCAACCTCCCCCCTTGTCTTCTCCTCCCTTTCCTGCGCCTATTTGCATCCTCAGCAGCTTCCTCTCCATCGTTGGGAGCGTTATTCAGCGCGAGGGCGTCTGCTTCGCGAACGGTGCCGTTTTGTTGCCCATTCGGACGACGGGGAGTGTTGCCGCCATTTGTTGAAGGTCCTGGGCCGCTACTTGGTGGTAGAGACGAACGAGAGCCCGCAGATGACGTCGGAAGGTCGAAATCCATTCTTTTCAGCGGGGAGGGCGAAGGGATGAAGTGAAAGACAAGCGTCGTCCACGGCGCGAGTCTTGTCGCGCTCAGACCGGCCCTAAACTTCTAATTTCCACGATTCACGGCTCGCGTCTGTCCTTCGCCGCCCTTGCCTCCTTGACTTGAGTACTTGAGTTGCGACCACCTTGACGAGAAAACACCATTTTCACTGAAATTCGCGTGGATACTTCCAGGCTTGGAACGAAAACCAATGGAATGACCTTCCTGACCACATTCACGGGCTCATAATGGATTCATCTTTCATATTTTGGACTTAAGGTGTGTAGGTTCCACATTCCGTTGTGCGAGTTGACCCAGAGTCGTACTCCTCAGGATGTAGATATTTACGCGAAATGCCTTCGCGTAGAAGCTCAAAGGTCCTAAATGTGAAGAAATGCAATGCGAGACCTCCTTATTGCTCCTGAGCTTGACGATTTGTTGGCCGCCGTTTCAAATCACTTCTCGAACCTCTCGCTGGCAATATCGAGGTTTCTCCGGTACTTGCAACAGTACATGTCCGCGCAGCGTGCTGCATCAAACATGAGACCACCTCAAAATGTTGTCCCGTAGTGAATGTCCCTCGCGGCCCGTTTTATTTCGAAGTCTTATTCATGTCGCCCACCACGGGGTCCACCTTCAGGCTCCGATCCTGGACACGAAAATCATATGTTATTCGTGTAGTCGCATTCGGTGAGTGTTTTCTTCGGTCACTTTGTCTTGCTTATACTGAAGAATTTTGATCCCGTCGAATACGGATTTCGCGGAGATCGCAAGAACGATTTACACCATGTGTTACGAGTCTAAACTTGCTTCTCTCGTCAACAGATATGTCCTCATGATACCGTTTCGCTGCTCATGTAAATGACGGATCTCCATTTGATATTGCTACGTAGCAATTCTCTTGGGTCCGATTTTCTGGGAAAACAGGCCTAAAATATCGCGCAAAGATACAACATACCCAAACAGGCAACTCGGTGACGTTGGGACCCACAGCCTCCGCCAACATTTTGTTGACCATGAACACGTTTTTGGCCCTCTTGTCTTCCTTCCACCATCTCGCAGCTGGTTCTGCAACCATCTGATCATTCGGCTAGCGAGTATCTGGTTTCAAGGCTTCTCAAGTGATGCACATTTGAAGACCGTCCACGCTGTTCGCTTTCTCACAACAGTTCTGTCGGCGAAACTACGTCAAGAAATTGAAGAATTGATTGTACATACCCGAGAGGGTATAAAAGGACTTCATTCAGAACCAAATCTTCGTCTTCAAGTTCTCGACTTTACGATGAAGCTCTCAATCGCTGCTGTTACGCTCGCTGTTACGTCGTTCGCCTCGGCTAGGACCTTCACGGTCTTCAATCAATGCCCCTTCACGATTTGGTAAGATCCGAATATTTCGTGAGGTACCAGACCACTACTTACCCATTTCCGCACAGGCCAGCTGTAGGGATTATGAATTAAAAAGGCGGCTCACCTACTAAATACTTTCGATAGTTGTTCACTGACTTGAACGTCGCTCCGAACGTCCCCGATCAGCCTACAGGGTGAGCAAAGATTTCCTTCGCAGAATTATAACTTTGTCTCAACGGCTTTTAGTTGGGTACAAGCTGCCTTCGAGACAGTGACATTCACTGTTCCTGACAATTGGCAGGCGGGTCGTATCTGGGTATGTTCATCTTGGTCTACGAAGCTTTTACCGCTCTTTATGAAGTTCTCGTGGCCAGGGTCGCCGAAACTGCGACTTTAGCGTTAATCCAGGTCCAAACTCGTGCGCAACAGGAGGCTGCAATGGAGGTCTTCTTTGCGACCCTCACACGGGAACAGTACGTCTATCAGAAATGCTTAATCTCGTTAATGTGGACCAATTAATATACCTCTTGCTATAGGGCGTGCCTCCTGCTACCGTGGCTGAGTGGACATTGTCTGCGAGTGGCGGTCAGGATTTCTACGACGGTTTGTTTCATTATTCGTTGAGACGTATTGCTATTGAGAATAATGGTTTTAGTGTCACTTGTTGACGGATACGATTTACCCATGAGAATTTCGAACAACGTCGGTTGCCCGGTTGCCGACTGCCCAGTTGACTTAGGGCCAGACTGTGAGTGTTCAGTGAAGTATCGGTATTAAGTTAGAGGAAATCTAATCCATCTCCGTCGATAGGTCCTTCGCAGCTGCAGGGACCGTTTGACAGCACAGGATTCCCACTGGGATGCAAGAGCGCGTGCGATGCAAATCTCGATGGAGACCAAGGTATGTGCCACATCTTGTATTCTCCTGCAACCCGCTCACGACGAAACACAAAGCAAACTCGCCTAACTGCTGTTCTGGTCAATTTGACACTCCTGCGACTTGCCCGTCGTCTGGCGTGGAGTTCTACTCGTACTTCAAGGGGAACTGCCCGAACTCCTATGCTTACGCCTTCGACGAAAGCAGCGGAACAGCGCTCTGGACCTGTCCCTCGAGTCTCAATGCAGACTACACTCTCACTTTCTGCCCGTAAGCCCGGTTCCTTGCTTCATTTCGATGATCAGATGGTTTAGCAGTTCCTGCTTGCTCACGCTCCTTTATTTGTTTTGGTTTTCATATCGGTTCTCGCGTTGCTCTTTCGTAAACGTTGATAACGTATCTGAACATGAACGAACATTGCCGGATATCTCGAACAAATGTCCTTCTGTGCGAATGCGTACAATTTGATTGACGACGATAAAATAACGCCATGCAACACTTCTCCGTGAAAACGCTCTTGGGATCAAATGACTTTCCGAACACCAATGATACATTGATAGGACCCCGACTACAAGCACTGTGAACAATGGAACAATTGGAGGGAGCTCGAATAGCTCAACTTTTCTTCCACCTCAAGCCGGTTCGACGCAAGCCAGTGCCGTTCAATCAACAGCAAATACTTCAGCGTCGTCTTCGACATCGAGTATCACTGCGCTTCCGTCCGTCGTGCTAAGCGCTGCAACATCATATAAAAGAAAGAAGCCACCGCTACTTCCGTGCCTGCCTGTGGGGGGAATGACCTTCATGGCAGTCGCCATCGGTGCGGTACAAGCATGGCTTCTTCTGGCCGCGTGATACGACGGCGTCTCGAAGGATCGACGTCCGTTCGTCGGATTTGATGCATTGAAGATTAATGCCGTAACACCGTGAGTGCTCCTGGCTGCTGGCGAGAGCTACACATCAATGCTCTCCCGTCTACAGGCGTTATCCCGTCTCCACGCTTAATGATATGGACTCAAGAGAGAACAATTATATTTAGACATTTATACTGTTCGTCATGACGAGTGATGTTTTGAACGATTCCCCGCAATTTATCTTGTACCGCATGTTCGTAGTACATTTCACGCGGTTGGATCTCATGTGTTTTGATCACATTATCCAACTTTTGTAGACATATGTACGGACTATACATGTGACGACTATTCCATGATTTTCTTCATCCATTCCCTGGCCTCCTCCCTCCTTCTGGCAACCAACTCGGCGACTTCCTGTCCCCATATTTCTTCTCCCGTCTTTCCCTGTTTGAGCCCCTCAACATGTTTGGCGAGCTCGCTCGCATCGAAGACGACACAGTTCTCAGGTGTTAGCGGATCTTGTGGATTCCACCTCGTTAATACGGGTTTATTCGGCAGTTGGTACGGTGGGACGATCGACTTTCCGCGGTGCAAGTCCTCGAATATGTAAATCACGTCTACTTCGTCTAATGGTATGCGGCTGCGAAATAATGTGAGCAAATTGGCTAGGCTGACTGAGCATTTGATCTTTTACTTCAGTGGTTCGCCAAGAAGTTTCTCTTCACGAGTCTTCAGTTCCACCATGAGCTTTTCGTAGAGTTTCTTCCTGTTTTTGTTGGCCAATGGTCTTTGGATCGGCATGCCCGCGACGTCGCAGATGATATACGAAGCCACATGGAGACCGAATATTGAAGGGAGCGGGCCTAGAGAACATGAACATAAATTAAGTCAGTTTTCATTCCTTGCCACGGACAAAATACGCGAAGGAAAACGCAACATACCGAAAACCGGTATCACGCGTACTCTGAAATCATCGTGAACCGCGAGGTGCTTAACGTCTCCCTTTTGTCGTTCTTCCTCGGATAAAGGAATTAGTTTCAACGCCTCCACGGGGGGCTCTGACGAATAAACGACTGTAATTCCGGTAGTAATACGATGCTCCTTCCGTAACCGCACACGAACAGCGCGAGAGAGCGGGTCTTCTGTCGTGGAAGCAATATCTGTGATTTGAATGCGTGTGGGGTCGAGTTTTGAGCCAGCACCCATCGAAGAAATCACCTGCCAGAGGAACGGATCAGAACATTGCCGGAGCAAGCGTTGGCTGCAGGAGGACCAACCTTGATGCCATTTCGATGACAGTGAGCAAGCAGGCTGACTTTCGTTCCGATATTGTCTATCGCATCTTATAGTCCACTCATGTCAGGCAGTTGGACAAGGCGAGAAGGCTATTTCCACAACTCACCAACAACCCAATCAACGCCTTCTAGGAGCCGTGTTCCTTCGTCGTCCAAACGCCAAGTTTCTTGTCGCTCGTCAATTTCGACCCATGAAGATACCGCCCGGAGAGCCTTCGCAACAGAGCGAACCTTGGGAATTCCTACGTCCGCCAGAGTTGCAGACGCATGTCGGTTCAGAGAGGACAATGTAACCTGATCAAAGTCTACCAGTCTGATGTATGAGATCCCTCTAACAACACAACAGTATTAGTGAATATCATCTTTTTGCTTATCACTGAAAGTGAGTGCATTTGCGAATACATACGTACGATCGCACAAGCATCATCGCCGCCCAACTGCCAACACCGCCGCATCCAACGATGACCACACGAGCTTTCCTCACTTTCGCCATTCCATCCTCTTGAAAGACAGCATAACACCTCGCGAGCTGCTCCCGTATAAGGTGGTCCGAGAATTCTAATCGTCTCTTTTCATCACCAGTGTAGGGCTGTTGACGAGAGGCATTGCCATTCTCGAGTTTCCCGACTGCCCTTCGAACTTCCTCCTCGAGTTCTTTTCGTCGTCTTCGTTTCGATAGAGTCTGAAAAGCAGAGAGGGCTCCTGCAGTCACGAAACACGTCGATAAGGCTACACCGACGAGCTGTACGCGATGAGAACGCCAGTCAATACCAGACAACATGGACTGAGCTTGTCGAATCGTCGACCAACAAAATGAACTCGCGACGCCATTCGTGGATTTCGACTTCGAGCACCGCCACGTCGATCGAGAAATTGAAATTCCTTCAGTTTTTTGGTTTACTCTTGCGCGTTGAAGCCGAAGCTTGGAGGGTAAGAGTGCATCGACCACAATCAATCAGCGAAAGGTCGGCAAGTATCTCAAAGCCCAGTGGAGAACCCCCAACATCTCAAAGAGTTTCTCTCTCCTGTGTACCCAAATATCAGTCTTACTCATGTACATATCCACCAGTACTAGTGATAGAAACTTCCTCAACCTCAAGCCGACGAATCAGAGAAAATGACAGACGTTTACGTTGTCCGTCAAAATAATATCCACGACGCAAATACATTCATTTCACACTCGCCTCGTCATCCGGAGTGGCACATCCTTCACGCCGAAGGCTAACCCGAGGAGCCTCCCCTGCAGCACTCTCGCGCGCCACGCCGCCCTGCTCTCCCCTGGTAACAAAATGATGTCGAGCTTCCAGTCCCGGAAGATGTGGGCTAGGAAGCACACCGCTTCCACCATGGCGAATTTACGGCCAAGACACGCGCGGGGCCCGAAGCCAAACATTGTCAGCTCGGACTCCAGATGTTGGCCGTACCAGCGCTCAGGCTTGAAGGCGTCAGGATCTGGGAAGTATTCCGGGTGGTTGTCTGAGAATCGCAATAAGCAGGGAGCGATGATGAAACAACAAAAATTAAACTTACGATACCCAATCATGTCAACGACGACCCTCGTCCCCTCTGGAAGTGTCATCGTGGACAATAACCCACCCGTTGTACTCCGTAATCTGACTTCCTCAGTTGTATCACGAATTAAGAAAGCACCCGCAGCTACGCAATTTTTTAAATCCATTGAGAATTCACGAACAATCAATGTGTATAATACGTCACTCACGGAATAAACGGCACGCCTCTAGAAAGCATGCGAGTACCTTGTCGAGTTTCGGGTAGTCCTCGTATGACTACCAGACGTAAGAATCAGCACCTGAGAGCCGACAACGAGGAAGTCAACAAACAGTTTCATGTCCCGCGGAGAATACAGCGTTGATCTGCTCGACCACGGCTTCTTGCTTATCCTGATGCAGTGCGAGCAACGCCAAAGTTGCCGCTAATACATGCGCGCTCGTTTCTAAGCTGAGATGAGATATGACTCAAAGCAACTGTTAAATGTAAGATTTACCATGCCCAGCAAACAAGAATGCAAATGTGTTCCCAATCTGATTGACGTCAATAAATTAGTGTTAGATCCAAAGCGAGTCTACGAACCAGCTCGTCATCTGTCAGCCCGTTTTTTCCTTCCTTCTCATTTGCCACGACAAGGCGCGTGAAGAGGTCGTTCTCAACGCTCCCAACACCGACCGATTTCTCTGCGATTTCTGCTCTCCGAAAGGCAGCGAAAGCGGTCATGAACTTCCTGAGGCTTGTGTACGCGCGATCAAGATCTGACAACCTTGAAAACAGTGAGTTTTTATCTTCAGTCAAGGGAATAAATAATGTACGTCTTTATTCCCAATTTATAAGCCCAACGTGGAGCTGCGAGTCGACAGATGGCACCCTCAGAAACGGCACGCAGAGCGTCTCCGAAGGGCATATCTTGTAAGGCCTTCTCTTCGACGGAGTCGCTTGCGTGATTTATATCCCGTTGCCATGCTATCGGTTGACCAAAAGCACAGCGTGCAATGATAGCCATAGTGAACTATTTGCGGAAGTTACGATTGTTTGACTGAGAGCGTAAAATAAAGCCGGACCTTCGAGGCAAGCCGGCTTGCGGATGGTATATGGATTTCGCTGGTTACTTTACTATCAGGCCAGCCTTCCGACTCTACCATTTCGTTGTAGAGCGAGGCTGACTCGCGCCATAAAGGAGGATATCTGATCAAAGCTTCAGAGGTGGTATTAATTGAGGGGAGCTTTGAGACATACGTATTGCTTGTGAAAGAGGGCCCGACGATTCGTCGATGACGTTTATAATCATCGTGGTCGGCGGCGAAAACGCTAT
Source organism: Schizopora paradoxa (assembly GCA_001020605.1). Taxonomy (NCBI): domain Eukaryota; kingdom Fungi; phylum Basidiomycota; class Agaricomycetes; order Hymenochaetales; family Schizoporaceae; genus Schizopora; species Schizopora paradoxa. Next base: position 320,308 of record KQ085890.1, read on the forward strand.
TGCCCCATAGTCTACAGCGCGAACTCAAGGAAAGTACAGGACATTAGAGATCATGAGAGCGCACCTTATTGGAGCAGTGGTCTCTGCGGTTTTGTGGAATGAAGATGACCCACTGAGGATCTGTTTGATAGCCTCGGCAGAGCGAGTATAAACCATGGGAGGGCCAAGAACGAAAGGCACAATGGAGATGGTGTCCGAAGAGAAAGACTCGTAGACTGGGGATTCAATGGTGAGATATGGATGAGCGCGAGGCATGCCAAGCTGCTCACCTCTATTTCTCCATATCCAATTCCAGTTCATTCCAGGGTTAAACCGCCCAGTGGGTAGCATCGCGCCAACGGCAGAGAAGGGCGAGAAGAGACATCGAAGACCTGGGAGATTATCGACTTGCTGAACGGTATGAATCAGTACCGAGGCTTCCTCGACATAGGATACAGGTCATCAGACGTACCGACAAAAATCTTCTATACAGGATACATCTGTTCAAGACGAACGCGATGAGCACCAGAAGAAACACTACAGCAATCATGATCATGGACGGCTTTCAGATGCCTGTAACTTGAGGGGGCCGTTTTATATGTCACTTATCCATTTATCCGCGGTGATGGATGAGATATGAATAAAGTTGGCGAGGGGTCCAGAGATCCTCATGTCAGTAAACGACCCGACCGCACAGGTCTGAAGTTCAATGGCGCTGAGATTGCTCATCACGGCGAGAAACGCCGTAAAGTGAAGTAGATTAGGGACGCCAAGGTCTTCACAATCTTGAATCTTCGATACGATGGAGTCGGGCGCAAGACGCTGTCCTTTGCGCCGTTCACTTCGCGATTATGAGATCTTCCACAAGCTTCAATCTTCAACCTTCATCCAGTACATCCAAAGAATTCGAAAGGTATCGTAGAATTCGCCGTCTTCATCCTTGTCTAAGATGAAATGAAGGGGCTGTGAGTGAGGAAAGGAAAACATTTTTGGATGTGAGGGGACATCGCCAACGAAGGTCTTCTTCATGAAAACCGGTCCCTCATCGGGGTCTTGGGGGTCTTTAGAAAGCCTAATTCGGTATTTAGACGCAGATCACAGGACCCCGAACCTTGTCCGATCGACAAGGTATTTCGCACGGTTTGAGGATCTTTGCAGTTTGCTTCCGTCCAACACGTCGCGTTCATAGCAATTGCAAGATGTCTTCGAAGGAAAAGGCTCGCGAAACAAAAATCTGTAAGCCTTCTGTATCCAAACCTATAGATCTTCATAACTGACCGCGTTTCCCAGAACAGACTTCAAAAACATTGGAGTCTCGACTTTTTCAACACGAGCATCCGATAGTCGCTTCCCCTCAAACACGGTCGAGCACGGAGTTGCAATGGGCGGGTCTTGTGCCCTCCGGTGCAATTGGTGTTCTGGTGCGGTAAGGTACCTCCATTCAACTTGTGTATGTGGAACTTGACTACGGACCCACGACGGCCTTCAATCGACTTTCTTCTCCGTTTATATTTCCAGTGCCACCACCCCTCACATGCTTCGGTGTCGTATACAGATTAATAGCTAGAATCGCTTTCAGCTCCATATCAAGACTCACCATCTGTAAATTTAACCAATTCCAAGGAGGAAAGCTTACAGGTCGAGTTGCTCTGACTATTCCAGATCTTCATCGCTAGTATTACCCCAGTGCGTTCACAAAACTTCAAGGATCAGATAATATATTGGGAAACATACGATAACTATCTAACATTGCATAGCTCTGAGAACAAAATCATAAGGCATAATATAGAAGTCGGAAAGGGTCTGAAGTTTTCGTTCGTCCATGTCGTCTCGGCCCTATCCAAGCCGCTCACAAGTAGGGCAGTTACATCGCGTTCGCCGCATCTTTTTCAACCGAGGAGGGAGCAGAAACCTTCGAGTCCGGAAGCGCCTGTTGGATGGAGGGGAACGCGCGGAACTTCGTTGTGTTGACGCGATGGCGAGGGCGAGGAAGCGGACGGGCAGCGGCAGGAGGTGGGGAAAAGATCGACCAAGGGTCGGCAGCCTTGCCAGTCGCGCCTCCGCCAATACCTTTGCCGTTGGCGGCGGCGAGCTGGGCGCCGATGGACGTCATGCCAATGCCAGCGTTGTCATTGGCAGCAGCTAAAAGCCACATCGGAGCCGTGTTGGCGGCGTTGAGAGGCGTCGGGATGTACATCCCAGGGATCGGAGAAGGTTCTTCAGGCTCGGGCTCTCTGAAAGGACCCTTCGACGGGAAACTGAAGAACTCGGGGGCGTCGTGGATCACCGCCTGTTATATGACAATGGGTGAGCTCCTCGTACTTCTATGAGCACTACTGACACTTACACCATTGGAAACATCGAGGACAATTTCGTCGTCATCGTCGGCTTTGACGGGAGCAGGTAGGGTATCCATCGTCGCGGGGGCGGCGGACAGCACAACGGTATCGAATTCGAATGCGCCGGGCATCTTGAATGGGTGCGTGTAGAAAGGATGCGGTTGCGAGGTTGATGAAGGATGGTGGTAGGCTTTATAGGTCGACGGTGCGCGATAGTCTTTACTGCTCAGCAGTGGAAGGCGTTGGCTTGGGAGGGGAATTCTGGTAGGTAGTGAACAAAAGGTGAGTGCATTTATACCTCCGCGTCCTGCATCCCGAGGTGCTCACGTGCAGCCGAACCAACCAAGAAGACAATGGATGGACGTACGCGACTCTGAGGCCACCACCCACAACCTCATCGATGTGGCCACGATACACAACAGCATCAGATAACATTGTGTGGGCGAGTGGCAAGCCTCTCAAGTCATTATGGCGCAGAGAAGCTCAATCAATATTTGACGTCGGTGGGTGAGATTCGTAACGGCTGCATGTCCAATTGCCCGAGTGCCCGAGTGCGTAGGCATCGAGCGCCTGCAACAACACAAACGACTGCTTTCCTGTGGGCGCGAGACCGACGGAGACTACCGCCGCATCGTCAAAGGAGCTCTACAAACCTGCGATAATATTTTAGAAGATCTGGAGACTTTGTTTGTCCAACACGTTACTGATTCCTCAAGTGGTTTGTGAATGATCCGAAATCGTTTCATGTATTCACATTTATTTCAAGAAATTCTTATAAATCGGGTCGAAAGACTACAAGCGAAGTGCGTTACACGTTCCTATCTTCCGTCTTATATCTCATTGATATTCCTCCATTTACTTCAAAGACATCAGCAAGCGCACAAAAGACGAACGAATCGAACGAACCTTCCAGTTGAAGCAAGTAACACGGTTGAAGTCCTTGACGCTATCGGGGACCAAGGTGCTGAACACACCAACGATCTTCTCCCCCGCGATGAAGGTCATCGTGCAGTGCTTCTTGTTCTTGTTGATGTTGATCTCAACCGTGCTCGCCTTCATGACCTCAGACCAGGACGAGTAGAAGAACTGCGCCGACGAGTCGTTCGTTTCAAACTTGGCGAGTCCGGGGTTGAAGACACCGCCAGCTGCAGATTTTCCGTCCGCAGTGCTGAGGACGAAGATGCCGAGCTCGCCTGCGTCGTGCGATTCCGTGGTCAATGCGACGGACGCATTCGTGCTGTAGTTGAAAATAACCTTGCCGCCGCTTTGTGGAATGTCAAAGACGGGTCTACAGGCTATCGAAGAGCTTTTCTATATTGTCAGCCAAGAATTAACGCCGACGAGCATTCGGGAAGACTTACGATATCTTACGCCATGGTATGTAGTCACTTGGTGAACTGCAGAAAAACCTCGTGAGTCTAGGTCTAATGCAAGAATTGGCGCCCGTACAGTTCAAGCTAATGATGCAGTTGTTGAGGCTGAAACTTGAGCTAATGGTCCCTTCGAGCTTAGGCTTTTATATTCGAGGAGCTCTCTGCTGGGGGTTTCTCTCGTTCAAGCTGGGTTTGATTTTTGGAGATTTCTGTCCACGAGCGGAAACTTGTGAGAGAGATTTAATCAGGGGGTCTTCGAAAACGCAAGGCAATTGGACTCGATTTGCGGGTGATCATCGAGGGTGCTTGAGCGCATACACACCGCGGAACCTTTTGCGGCTCAAAGGTACAAAGTATCTCCGAGATAGTAGGTCAGACTTGCATCTAAAACTCTCCTCGGCATTGAACTCACGTTCTTCCACGAGATCACTGTCATAGATCGGACAGCGCAATCCGGGCCCGATATTTCAGTAAATCCCACATCATCAATATGAAAAAGACTTTCGAGCCCGTAACTGCCCATTAGATTGGTAAGAGTGTCGTCCATAATTCGCGAACCCGACGAGATGTATATACATTCTGAAGAATTTATTGTTTAATCCGACTTCGAACAGGGCGGAAGGTTCAAAAGAGGGTCAGTATGAATTATGCTGCTTGATTAGACACCTTACTGGCGCGCCGCCCTTGAATTAAATCCTCCTCTGTCCATATGGCCATGCCACCAAAGTTCAGACATGAGTTTTACATATGCATTCTTTGTAAACGTATTTCCAACCATGTTTCGTTCCTTGTCTGTGCTATTTGTCAACTGCACAATCACTGCCGTTGCGAGACAGTGGAGCCGTGATTCAAAGCTACATAGTGCAACAAGGAACACCTTCACTCGTTTATATATATATATTATTCGCAACGGTTTGTAACATCAATTCAAATTCATAAATCGGCAGCTAATACAAATGGTACAGATACGCAAGTACGCAAGTGCTATTGCTGTATTATTCAACTTATCTTCTTCTGCGCGAAATTTACTACAAGGAGAGCACATTAGTTTCTAGGCGTGATATTGGTAGTCCCAACAACCGACCTTCCAGTTGAAGCAAGTGACCCTGGAGAAGTCCTTCACGCTGTCCGGAACAGTGGTGTTGTAAACACCGACGATCTTCTCCCCCGCAAGGAAAGTCATGGTGAGGAGCTTCTTATTCTTGTTGACGTGCACTTCCACAGTGCTAGCCTTCATGACATCCATCCAGTTGGAGTAGTGGAACATCGCGGACGAGTCGTTAGTCTCGAATTTGCTGAGGTTGGGGTTGAATACGCCTCCGACCGCGAACTTCCCCTCCGCTGTGTTGAGAGCGAATACCCCCAATTCACCAGCGTCATGAGACTCCATCTCGTACTGGACGGTGCCGTTGGTGCTGTAAGAGAAAACAGGTTTGCCTCCACTGAAGAGCAGGAATAAGTTTCGTGGTTTCGATATTCAATTGAGTGTCTCTGTATGTATCACACAATCAACATCATGGATAAGATTTCCAGGCACTGGAAACTTACGAACGCATACGACATGGTTGGAATGTGCTTGGTTTCTTCAGCAAATGAATGGTGAATGAAGAGGCATCGTGTCAAGGCTAAGAGCGAACCTACAAGAAAAACTGTTGTGGTTGGCTTTCTGAACTATCGAGGCGAACTTGAGTGGAGGAGTACGCCAATGCATTGGTACTTATATAGCTAGAACGGAATATGATATTTTCAGACGCAACATGCCTGCAATGAATTGTTCTCCCGTATGTCTGAATCGGACGAAGAAACTCGAACGATTATGCCTTACCCCGCAGGAACACCACTCCTGCAGAAATTAAGTGAATCTGCGGGTGAATAAGACACGAGATGGCCATGACGCTGGCATAGCGCCACCCACCCGCACAAATAGAAATTTCGGAAAGGACTTACGCAGCAAAACACGGTGCGATTCGAGGCCGAGTATGACGTTTGACGTTTGGGCGCGGCATGGCGATATGCATGTTCAAACAGTCTCGTCGATCGGATTGAATTCTGCGGGTGACTTGAATTACTAGTAAGCAACATAAAGTTCACTCAATGGTAATGTCCATAATGTCCACGATACACTTGTCCATTGCGATGGGAGGTTGATCTCAAAATAAATCAGCCGGCGATTGCTTTCGCCTGAGCTGCCTTATCTAGCTCATCAAAGGATCCACTGTTGAGACACATCGTGCGGAAAATTCCACCTTCGTTGTTTATAAGGTTCCACGGGGTATCGAACTCGGCCACCCTCCCCTGGTCCAGAACAACCAAGCGATCGTAGTCGATAATTGTGCGCAGTCTATGAGCGACTGGATGATATGGAAGACAGAATGTCATTCAAAAGCGGACGCAAAGTACTAATTTATTCACCTGTTAGGAGCAAGGAGTTTCCGAACTCCTCACGAATAGTGGCCTGAATCTTTCCGTCGGTCTCGAAATCCACACTGCTCGTGGCTTCGTCCATAATAATAACACTACTCTGTCGGAGCAGGGCCCGAGCCATCGCAATTAGCTGTCGCTGTCCCGCGGAAAAATTCAAGCCTCCTGCGCTGACTTCCGTGTCGAGCGAAATAATCATGAAGTTTTGGTCATCTTGCCCACCGTTTATCGCGGTAACGGACGATATTTCGGAAGTTGGGTGTCGAATTGCTTGATCTGATTCATCGCATTCGCTGTAGATAGATGCCGCCCGGGAAGAACGACGAGATTGACGAGCGTCGTCGGAAAGCATATGCACGCGGTACAACACGTCGACACATTCTTCGTCGCTGTAGTCCCCGAACGGATCCAAGTTATCACGCAATGTTCCTGAAAATAGGGTTGCGTCCTGAGGGATGAAGGTCAAACGGGATCGAAGATCATGTACGCCAATGCTCGTGATGTCCACCCCGTCAATCAAGATTTGTCCCTCCGTTGGGTCAACAAACCGCAAAATACTCATGGCGAGCGTGCTCTTCCCACTACCCGTCCTGCCTAGAAGTCCAACACGTTCCCTCGCCTTCAAGGAGAAGGAAATACCGTGCAGTACTGCGGGCAACTCTGGTGCATATCGTACGACTAGATTATCTACCACCAGCATGGAATCTTCGTTTGGCCCCGAGCTTGAAGGCCAATGAGCCGGAGGACGACAAGCCTCGATTATTCCTGGCGGTTCCAGAGGAAGGTCTAGATATTCAACAACTCTTTCCACAGAGTTCAAGTCCAACTCCAGTTGCGACCACAAGCGGCAAGCTGCTGTCATACTGAATGTGAATGCCATCGCACTGGTAATACACAGAGCTGCCCATCCTGCGTCCACGAGGCCTGAGAGGGCGAAGAGCGTTGTCACGAAGATTGCGAGGGTGCCGAGAAAGTCAAAGCGAATGGCGAGCCAACGGTTAGTCATCCAAAAAGTGTACCACATCCGCATCGTCTCATCGACTTTCGAAAAGAAACTATTTCTGAACCTATACTCGGCTGAAAATGCACGGACGGTCACGACGCCTTCCAACAATTCCCCAAACCCGGAGAATATGGGAGACCGAGTTGTTGACTCCATGCGTCGCAAGTCCCTACTAGTGTTGAGGTATCCGATCGCGACCCGACGACACAGAAACGCAAAGACGCAGGCAGGGAGAGCGGAGAGCGGGAAGACGACAACAATGATAATGATTGACGAGGCGAAGTTTGCGAGCGTAGTCATAAGAGATTGAAGTGAGCTCGGAAGAGACATATCGACCGTTTCTACATCCTAAACTTGCTCGTTAATGAAATTACCGTGTGTTGTACGCAATCAAATACCTTGGAGAAACGATTAAGCATCCGCCCCGCAGGAGTGATATCTTGCCATCGCATCGTTGCATGGACTACCGAGGTAAGCAACCTCTTGAACAGGTTTCTCGATGCTCGCAACGCTCCCATGTACTGCGTGCCAGCGAAGCACACGTTGACAGTGACGGTCGCAAGGCCAATAAGGGCGTAAATAGCGACATAAAAGAATGGGCTTTCTTGTGCTGGGGGGAAACTATCACGGATGCCTGTGGACGAGAATCGTGGCAAATGGTTCGTGATGCGGCGCGGCGTATTTGCGACGGGAATTTGAATCTCGTAGTCGGTTATCGAAGACGAAAATCGTATATCTCCAATGGCGATAGTTGTTTGATTAGTATTTTCGTATGCTTCACCCCATACCTGAAGCACTGTGAGACCAATTCCAATCGTGAAACACGGTTTCACTTACCATTACCCAGTACCTCTCCGTAAAACCCAATACTTGTGCAACGAGAACGATCGTAAGTAGAATCACCCACGTTGAATAAGATCTGTAGAACATTGAGGTCAATCCCCACGGAGAAACAAACACTTGAGCGCATACGATGCTTTGATATAAGTCTTGTAAATGGACCATTTGACGCTTCCAGTTTCGCGTTCTTCGTCCTTGATAAGCTTTCTCGCCTTTTTGGTCTTCACATCTTGATCAATTCTAAGTTCAACATCTTCACCCTTATTTCCCCCTTCGTTCCTCTTGAGTTCTACTTCCGACTCATCATTCGGTGGACTTTCAGCGTCTTTGACGCTTTCAAGCAAACCACGGCTGCGCAACTCCTTCACGACTCCTTGCACTTCGACGCGCCCCTCGACCATTCGCACAAGATAATATGCACCAGGAAGAACGAGCTCGACATGATGAGTGACGAGGACCTTGATATTGATTAGAATATAAAGCGTGGAAGAAGTCGAAGTCAACGCACCACAGTGCGATGCTGCATAAGAGGCCCTAAGAACAAATGTTCATACAGGAAGCGCGCAGTATGGCTGTCCTGCAAACATAAGCTTAAAGACTGGACACAAACTGCACAAAAATAAACATACAACTGCACTAAGAGGATCATCCAGCAAGACGTATTTCGTCCGCGCGTACACTGCACGAGCAAGCGCTACTCTTGAAAAGACGAAGATTATCAACTCGACGGAACGTTGAATTGTAGACATATCTTACCTGGCTTTTTGTCCGCCAGACAGACTAACACCTCTGGCACCAATCTCTGTCTCGTCTCCATCCTCGAGAATCTTGAGATCGGGTGCAAGCGCACAGCCTTCTACCACGGCTTTGTACCTATCCTCATCGAAGGGACTTCCGAACAGGATGTTTTCCTTGATGGATTGATGTTGAAGCCATGGTGTTTGAGCTGCATATGAGATAGCATGCATGAAGCCGTGCTCGTCCACTTTCTCTGGTTCCTTATACATCAAAATCTCGCCGCCAGGAAGAAGAGTCATCTCTCCTAGTAAACTGAGCTGGATACAACGCAGAATCAGCATGGCACGTAAATTTAGATATCATGCGTCCAACTGAACTTACCAGAAGCGCGGTCTTGCCACTTGCTGTTGGGCCGGTAACGACACTCAACTCGCCCTCAGGGAACGCGATTGAGATGTCCGACAGCTCGAATGTACGTTCTGTGTTTGTCTCAATAGTTGCTTCTACCGTTGCAGTGTCATTAGAATCGCTCCGCGCAGGATCTCTCGACTTTTGACTCTTCAATTTAATCCCTTCTGCTTTCTCTTCGATCGTGTTCCAACGCAAAGCTGCATTCCGTAGCCCAAACTCAGAATAGGCTGGTCGCACCCCTGCATTTACGCTCGTTCCCTTGATGGAAGAGACACTATCATCGACTTCGTCCTCGTTCAGGAATGTTTCAATACGTTGGAGTTGAATATACGCCTGAAATGAATTGTCAGCGCAATCAAGAGAACCATACCAACATTATCTGTACCTGCGACATCTGAACGACGGAGTTGGGTATGGTGCTCAAGGGGTACCTAATCATTTTGAACAGAAGTATGGACTTTGGAGCGCAACTTCATGAGCCAAAAGTAAAGCACAAACACGCTCAATACGAACCGTAAATGCGACGCCGAGGGTCAGCTCATTCCCCCGAGCCACAAAGACCATCAACGAGATGACCGATACCAAAATCGGCGATGCAGTCCACAAGGCTTGAAGTATTATGGTGTTCACCCTCGACTTCATAAGCCATTTCAGTTCATGCTCGCGCGCATCGAGAACGCGTTGGATCCAGCGATCTTCCCAAGCGAAAAACTTGATCAACTTGATCTACGAGAGATAGGTAAGAATAATTTTACATCGACAAAAATGCTGACTCACCATCCCAATTACTTCGTTCAATACACTCATGCGTTTGTCGCGAGCAGTGAGTAGACCTTTGGAAATGCCTACGGTCTGTCGAGCGACGATGCTGTTGAGTGGCCACGTCATTAACAAGGCAATGAACCCAGCAAAAGCTGACAAGCCCAAAAGCCTGACATAATTTCCGGCATTAATGAGAGGAAAGGGGATGACATATATAGACTGACTGGTATAGAAAGGTACCTGCGAGGATGACCTCTAAAATATCAGAAGTAAAAAATGTATTATGATCGTAAAAACTGTCGCATTCCCATACCGAATGGACCCGAGCAAACCCAGTAAATCCAGTTCACGGTTTGCGCAAACTGCGCGCCCATGTTATGAAACTTGCATGAATGATTTGGAGGATGATTTCTACTCACCTGGCTGACGTCGACTGACATCAAGTTCACGATCTTACCAAGATCTGCGCCAGCCTTGAGCTCGCCACTGTCATTTTTTGTGGTGCCCTCAACGATCCCAGAAAAATCCTTTCTCTTCAGGGCTTTGTCGTAAATTGCCGACATCAGTTCCGAGCGTATGCGGACCGATCCCCGTCGACCAAACCAAAGATGCTGGATTTCAACTTCAGCCCGAAGCATTGTCGAACAGAACATGAGAAAGGCGTAAATGTAAGCCTGTGCTTGATGTTCCGGTGTGGGATCTTCGATCGCGTCGATGATTCGCCTGCAACGGACTTAGTTTTATAAGTAATAAAAAGGTTGTTTCTCGCTTACTTGAGGAAGAAAGGAACTGTGTAGTTGAGCACAATGTTGACGAAATGAAGGGCGACGTCGATCCTGAATAAGCATGTTTTAAACTGACATTTAGCAAAGTAGGATTGAGAACGTACGATACGTCCACTGAGTTCGCTGCCCAGAGTTGTCGCAATAGACTACTGCGCCTAAAATGAAATAAGAAAGCTTTATATTTCATCTTAAAAGGTCTAGAAGCCTACTAACTTCAGCGCGTTGAACTTCAAGAAAACAGGCTTTGCTCTCATCGTCGGGCTGAGATTTGATACGTCATTTTCATTGAGTGTCCTGTAAGTCCCTTGCTTGACCAACGGGTCTATCCAACCTAGTGACATCCATTGCCAAAGCGTGGTGTAGTCTTCAGGACCATCAGACTTATCCTTTGAGACAGAGATTAGGTTGAAATTTGAATGAAGCGCCTTGAAAACACTCAACCGCATTTAGAGCAAGTATTCCCATAGGTCGATTTATCATGGCAAGAATCAACGAGACTATCAATGCCAGATTTACGGAATATGCAGCGAGAATAGCCGATGGAGGGTTAGGAACAGAATGCACGTTGTGGTCGTACAACACGCCTCCCAGCAAGATAATCGCCCCGATGAGGTGAAGCACATATAGGGCTAGTAGGTCGTACGATGGAGTCCCCTTCGGATTGGCTATGGGCTTGATGGCGGCGTAGACCCACGTTACTGAAAGGATTGCAGCTTGAAATCCGTACCTAACGGTATCTGGCCCTCCTCTCGCGACGGTGAATGCTGCGACCACTGTCCACGCGATGGCTTCCACAGCCGCGACCACAACCAACAGCACCGTGAACCACAATGGCGCTCTCTTTTCCACCTCCGTTTCCTCAACCACCGCTCCTCCATCGAGTTCATACGCTCGCGCCTCAGATAGCGATAAGAAAGTCGTCCATGGGCGGCTGAGAAAACGAAACGCAGCGATCACCAGTCGAGGATAACGAATTGAACAGATCGACAACGCAAGAACCAGCGACACGGGTAGAAACGTGGCCCACGTAAAGAGATTGCTTTCGATCCTTGGATCCATCCGAAGTCAACGGTTTGGAGTGCGTCGTTGTCGACGTTTGAGGTGAACTTCTCTCATTTTTGCCGTTTCCAAAGAATAATCAACGGGCGTGTGTTCCAATTCATGGGAATTAGGGTCGGTCGCCTCAAGCCGTGCAGTGAAAACGCGAGTAATTATAAACTCGGAAGCTTGGAAGAGCGCGGTTGAAGAAGGGCAAAAGGCGACACAGCGTCTCTGTTGCTCGTCTGTCCAGTTGCCAGCTTGCATCCAGGTCAACGGCTATCTCTCCGGCGTGCAGCCGCCCGAGCCGGCGGCCACTGCATCCCACTGTAAATAGCGCCGGCAATTTACGACACCGCCAGACGCGTTCGCAATCAATGCGTAAGGCATTAATCCGCAATGCCCAGCAATGCCCCAGGCAATTATTTACCTATTGCCTGAGGCATTGATTCTTCTTAGCAAAAACTGCTCAGAAGCTATTGCGTTTCAGCGCCTGAGGCATTGCTTCCAGAGCGAGTTTTGCACTGATTTTCATGTAGTTAGGCACTTCGTAAGGCATTGATTTACGGCGCTATGGGCGCGTAGAGTTAGTGCCGTTTGCAGTGATATACAGTAGACCGGGCATTTCAATTAAACCTCTTGACCATTTGCAAACAATGCTAAGGCCGTG